>JAQPZY010001392.1:0-600000 GCA_029931535.1 Margaritifera margaritifera | reverse complement strand
AATGCCTTTTCTCTTTTGGACTATTTGAATTCTTTTTTACTTCTGGATTGAACTTGTATATTTCACTCATAATTTTCGAAACTTATTATCATGAAAAGTGTCTTAAATTCACTTAAATCAAACATTTGCCAGTGTCATTTGTCAACAAATACAAATGTGTGTTTGCTGTAGTATTAAGTCTCCATTCATGATTTCAGTATCTCTGAATTTTTTTTTTTTTTTTTTTTGACAGACATACCTCAAAAAAAGCCTAAATCTCACAACTCACAAATTCATAACGTCATTTGTAGCTTAAATGATTAAGTGGTTTATTTAAATAGGGATGCAAGCTGTACATTATCTCTCGCGCTGAAAAAATATACACGATTCGCATGCCCTACCTTTTAAAATGTAACATACACGATTCGCATGTCCTACACTTTAAAATGTAATATACACTATTTGTTTGTCCTACCCTTTAAAATATAATATACACGATTCGCATGTCCTACCCTTCAAAGTGTAATATACACAATTCCCATTTCTACCCTTTAAAATGTAATATTCACGATTCGCATGTCCTATCCTTCAAAATGTAATATACACAATTCACATGTCCTACCCTTTAAAATGTAATATACACGATTCGCATGTCCTACACTTTAAAATGTAATATACACTATTTGTTTGTCCTACCCTTTAAAATATAATATACACGATTCGCATGTCCTACCCTTCAAAGTGTAATATACACAATTCCCATTTCTACCCTTTAAAATGTAATAAACACGATTCGCGTGTCCTACCCATTAAAATGTAATATACACAATTCCCATGTCCTGCCATTAACAATGTAATATACGCAATTCCCGTGTTCTACCCATTAATAAATAATGTACACGATTCGGATGTCATACAATTTAAATTATAATATACACGATTCGCTTGTCCAACCCTTTAAAATGTAATATACACGATTAGCATGTCCTACCTTTTAAAATGTAATATACACGATTTGCATGTCCAACCATTTAACATGTAATATCCTCTTTAGCATCTTTGTACAGCTTGGACAGCAAAATTTAACATGGTCGAATAAAATTTAGTCGGTAAGTCAATTCAACAAAGTTACCTAAGAATAAAGAAAATGTTCGTTCTGTTGAAAATAATGAAGATCTTCGTACTCTCGAAATTGGTAGAGTTGTCGACAAAGCGAGGGATTCGCTTTGTAATGTGAAATTAAGTTACCTAGACTTTTTAATATTTCTTTTTTTCTTCTTTTTAGCATCTTTCAGATCTTAACCTATGCTTTTTAATTTACCTTAACACTGAATGCACTTTTAATTACTGCCTTTTAAAATGCTTTGCTTGCTTACATTTCAAGTTATGTGCTATGTAACTTGTCAAATTGTATTTTTTTATAATACTGTGTTTGTATGTCTTGTAAATCATGTTGTTTTAATGTCTTTATTGTTTTTATATCATGTCGGTAAAAAGCTCATTATGGTTTATGTTGAACTGTTGTTTTAAAACAAGCTGACTATAAATAAATCTTATGTTATCTTTACTTATGTTATTATCTTCTAATCTTATCTTATCTTCTCTTGGTGTGTCAGAAACACATTCAGTTGGTATTAATTAGAGATAAGCTATTAGTGGGCGATAATTACAGTCCAAGTAATGTCCGTGACCTGTGCTTAGTCATGTATATACAATATATGCAAGACGTATATAAATTGCATGTACGCGGCTCACTCAGGATTGTGCAGGAGTTATTCGACAATTATTAGACGATGTTTGTACACTGTATTGTGACGGTGTCAACGATTAACCCAGAACACCAGATTGCAGCATGTGAACCTATCCATCAAGCCTACCGGCGCCTTGCTTCACTCCCTGTCCAAATGTAATGACCTTGTCAACGCAATATATCCGGTGAGTTACGAATTGACAGATTTAGATCGCACATCGCTGATGTAGTCTTACACCAACAGGCCCAAACGGACAGTTGTGGTATAACAAGGTCATCACGCAAAAACAGGCTATTTTGTAACCGTTTCGTCCCTAACATGTTCTCTACCTGCAACTTGAAAAAGGTTAGACTCTTGTCTTCCAATTGCCCCACGGTCAGCTTTTTACGGTATCAACTTCTAAATAACTCCGTTACCTACCATTTATTTGAAATTATTTATTTTCCATGGACATCGCCTTTTTAGTATGACCTTGTTTTTCTGTCCCGTGTCCGTCATCAAGATTTAGAAAAAGGAAGATAAAGAAACATACTGAACCCAAGAAGAAGCTGTTGACCATTTTGCACACTTTGATGGATATTGGAGCACAAGCAATGGCAGTAAAATCTTTTCAAAGGAAACAAACATCTGTGAGGTCTTAACATTATGTAGAATCTGTCAGAAAATAATTGCAACGAGTTTTCGTCTTTTATCAGGGAATGTGTTTAACATTTTAGAATGATGTATTGTTAAAGTTCTTTATGTTGACTGTAAGGCATTCCTCTCTTTTTGTAGTGTTTGTTTCTAAAGTGAATCATCGTGGCTCAAAACTACGTAATCTAGCGGGGTTGCTTTTGTTTTATCACAGTTTTAGTCTTTTCTGGGGTCTCTAATCATCAAGCCCATTCGAAAAGACTACTAACGTAAGTTACCAAATCCTCAGACTTTTCTGCCACAGCACAATGCTTTTACAAGTCGTATAACCAGTTTCTGCCACATCGCATTGCTTGTAGATGTTGTTTAGCTAGTTTACTACCCCAGCACAGTGAGTTTGAAAGTCGTAGAGCTAGTTTCTGCCACAGCACAGTGCTTTCGAAGTCGTAGAGCTAGTTTCTGCCACGTAGCGGTGATTTTAGAAGGTGTATGTCCAGTTTCTGCCACAGGAAGGTGC
Source organism: Margaritifera margaritifera (assembly GCA_029931535.1). NCBI lineage: Eukaryota > Metazoa > Mollusca > Bivalvia > Unionida > Margaritiferidae > Margaritifera > Margaritifera margaritifera. The sequence continues at coordinate 597,120 of JAQPZY010001392.1, read as the reverse complement.
TTTTAGAAACTGTATAGTTAATTTTATGCCACTGCACAGCGCTTTTAGAAGTCGTATAACTAGTTTCTGCCACAGCACGATGCTTTTAGAAACCGTAGAGCTAGTTTCTGCCACATTACGGTGAATTCAGTAGTTGTATAGCTAGTTCTGCCACATAACGGTGATTTTAGAAGGCGTAGAGCTAGTTTCAGCCAAAGCACGGTGCTTTTAGAAGTTTGATAGCTAGTTTTCTGCCACAGCACGTTGCTTTCAGAAGTCGTAGAGCTATTTTTTGCCACATAGCGGTGATTTTAGAAGGCGTAGAGCTAGTTTCTGCCACAGCACGGTGCTTTTAAAAGTCGTATAGCTAGCTTCTGCACGTTTAAGGTTCACGTTGCTCTTTAAACTGTTTTCTTAATATTTAACAGAATACGGAAGCCCTTGAGTAGGTGCATCATTATGGTCCAAAAAGTATACATGTTTTTGCTTTTTTATGTTGGTGTTTAACTTATTGTGGCACACATTTTTGTTTTTATTTTCAGCACTATTTACAATCTGAACGAAGTGCTTTGTATTGTTAAAGCTGCATTCCCTCCCAAAACCAAGTGAACACTCATATAATGATTGTATTCTTTGTAGCCCTTAACTATCTAAAACGACTGTCTAAGCGCTAAATCCACCGAGATCATCGAGTTTTACTTATTTAATGTTCAGATAACCCCGGTGTTGTGGATTTTGAGAGATTTTGAAAACGTGACTCGCTTTCTTCAGATTGTGAACATGCACTGCGTTCAGATGATTAATATAGTTTATATTTGTCTAAACTTTGTCATAATTGCAAATTCATTGCAAGAATCTACTCTCATCCTTTGTACAGTTCAACCTCACATAATATTTCATATACTTTGCATAGCAGAGGAGTACTCGAAGGTACATTTATGTACAATTATGTTGTATTGTATTTAGAAGTATCAATCATCACGTGTTATATATTTGTATATTTTTCATATATATTTTGTAATTTATTTTCTTTATACTGATGGATGAGAAACTGTATAGTTTAAGTCCGACTAAAGTTTATGTTATGTTGTCTTCTGTTCAGATGATTGTTCGGGCTTTAGATGCAGTCTGTTACGCTTTCTGAGGGAGAACATTTTTAGGTCGGGTACAAACCGTTTGATATTGACTCTCAGTGACAGTGAAAGCACGTGCATCGCGCTTTGTTTTAAACCATCGAGTTAATAATTGGTGGACTGTGTCCAGTTGTATGTGCCACTTCGATCTTTTCGTCAGTTTAATTAAGTGGCGTACTGGAATTCATCCAAGCTCATTTCGTCTGCTCTGTTTTACCCGCCCATTTTTGGATTTCCCTTTATTCCTAGAATCTGGTTGACATTTGTGCACCCCACCACCACCACCCAAAAAATAGCAGTTAAAAAAAATTAAATTTAAAACAAATTAATTACAAATAAATCATTATTCTTCAATGGGAGAGCCATAAAATCACGCCATGCCGTTATCTATTTTGTCTATTTTATGTCAAGGAATGCGCCTTTATAATCCAACAGATATCAAGATAATATATGCATTTATAACCGTTGTATAACGACATGGTCATCCTATTTGACTGTGATTTTTCTCTCCCGACCACAGCCATCGGTTTAATTAGGATAGTCCATTATCTGGCCAGTGTTAAATTGCTTGTCCATTGTGTCTGTCATGTATGAACATGTGTGTGAAGCGTGTAGAATAATGTGTTCGTCGCAAGAACCATTTAAGTATAGTCAGGTTTCAATGGTATGTACTATTTAGGTGGGGGGGGGGAGGTATGGTGACACGTAGACAGCAAAGGTACTGGAATATATAGAAACTACCTCAGACACACATTTATTTCACAACCAGATACATTACTCTAAACTGTAAAATAATTCTAGAACTTTCTGAATTTAAAATGCAATTTCAGACGGCAGTCATATGTATAAATTTTAGTGTGTTTATGTTGGACTATAGTAGCTGCTGCAGTTGGTCAAATACATATTTGTATTCCATTTTTTATATCTAACTTTGAAAAGAGGTTGTGCGTGAATTATCTCGCATACTTGTCCTTATTGTGTGTAGCTGTGTTTTCTCAAAATTCACCATATTTCGTGGACAGATAAAAAATACTGCTCTCCAAGAGTTCCTTCATATTGTATTGATTTTCGAAATATAGTAAACGCCGTTTATAACGATATTGGATGTAACGAAATATTGGATATTACGATGCCCATCGCAAGGCCTCTTCCGGTGTTTTAAATAATATTTTTCTTGGGTTATAACGAAATCCGGTTATCACCTTATGATTGGGTCCACTGGGCTTCTTTATATCTGGAGTTCACCGTGTTTCCAAAGGAAATAACCAGTATTTTGAAGTCAAAATAATTTTTTTTTACAGGGGAGTCATTTGGAAATGCACGAACATGTAAGTTTAAAAAACATCTGGGTTTTTTTTGTTTTTTTAAGTTAAGAGCATTAAAGTTGATTTAATTTTAATTGTTCCAAGTTTGTATACTGCCTTACTGTTTGGACAATTTTGTCGTGTAACCTAATATTTTTGTATCTTGTTTTTTTTTTTGTTTTTTTTTTTCTTTCAAATAGCACACACTGGGATAATCTCTCCTTTTAAAGCACTTAAAAACAAACAACATTATCATAGTGTTTTCAATAAGAATGTTAAAGAGTCGGTGTGTTTATTATGCATGGTCTTTGAATATTATTTGTTGTAAATATTGTTGTGTAAACTTTTGCATGTAGCCGTTGTAAAATGATATGATTATCATGTGTGATCATACATTTTGTCAAATGGACTATCTTCTATGTTTCACCTGGTACGAGTAGAGCCATCCCATAGGCTTTTCTATCGATCGTTGGAGAGTTTTAGCTAAATAATGCGGATCAAGTTGTTAATATAGCTTGCTAATAGGACTCAGAATTGCTATATATTATCGGTTTAGTTCTGTTGATAATTAATCGAATCCAGAATTGCTATAGATTATCGGTCTAGTTCTATTGATAATTAATCGTTTTCTAATCTTTTTGCGACCAGTATGAAAAAGGTACGTATATACGTATGTATTAGCGTGTAACGGTACCTCTGTACAATAATGGCTCTATGGTACCATTCTAAAACAGTAAAACAGTAAAATTGAAGAATTGCACAAAAACTTGAGTTTATGAAAAAACCTTTATGGAGTGGATGTAAATTACGTTGGTAACCCAACAAAGTGTACATAGTGATCCTTCGCTGTGCACAACAATCCTTTTAAATGACAACAATTGAGCTTTATTTCAGATAGTCGTAAAATTGTGTACATTAACATTTTTCTTATAATTTGTTATTCTGATTGTCTTATTATCAAATGGTATAGGAAAGACAATGACTTACGGTTGCCATCTTTGTTCTTCTGCGGCATTGAAGAATCAAATAGAAAATTGTCAACTGCGTAAAATATTTTAACTCACAATTTTCTGAAGTGGATCTAGCTAGTGTTCTAAACTTTGATGATTTATTGTGTACATTACAACATAAGTCGGATTTTACCAAATGTCACAGCGAATATGACAATTGAAGTTTACCACTGGTAAGCCCTGGGTCGAACAAAACTTTAGAATCGTGTTCTCATTGGTTGAAAACATACAAACATCTGTTACTGTTTTTGTTTTTAATGTACATCCAAATACTTTACGTCATTGTCTTTTCTTCCTGTTAGATAATTCAACCCGGCAATGAAATATTATTGTAAATATCTTTGTTTTAAAAAAAGTATTGCAATGACAATATAACGTCAAACTGCTGTGATTTAAATTAAATTCAGCGTAACAGAGTCACTTCAATGGCAGTCAAATATTTTCCTAAAAAATCATTTTCCCAACTTTTGTATCGATAATTGATTTTAGCACATATTGAACTTTTAACCTATTATTCGATAAATCGTGCCAACCGACGAAGTTACCACACGCAATAACAGGGGACATAACTTATTCCTGTATGGTCTTCGATGAAGTAATGTACGATCGCGTATTCTCGAAACTTTATGAGAACGAAAAGTCCAGCTCAAGCTCAGCTTCAAGTGTTTGAATAATATATGGAGTGCATATATGTAATTGAAATTCAGCGCTCTAGTAGAAGGGCAAAAATCAAGAAAATTCTTTAAGTTAAATGATTCTAACTTTATTTTAATTTAAGTTGCAGACTGTAAAAATTTGTAGATTTGGAGCTTTCGCTTGAGTTTCGTGCACAGGAAATGCGTCGAAAATACGAGGCAAAGAGGCCGCCAATTTACTTCTGTATATGTATGGGATTCACGATACGGGGCAAAGAGGCTGCCAATTTGCTTCTGTATATGTATGGGATTCACGATACGAGGCAAAGAGGCTGCCAGTTTGCTGCTCTATATATATGGGATTCACGATACGGGGCAAAGAGACTGCCAATCTCCTTTTGCATATGTATGGGATTCACGATACGGGGCAAAGAGGATGCCAATCTCCTTTTATATATGTATGGGATTCACGATACGGGGCAAAGAGGCTGCCAGTTTGCTTCTGTATATGTACGGTATTCACGATACGGGGCAAAGAGGCTGACAATTTGCTTCTGTATATGTGTGGGATTCACATTTTTAGCGGGACACGATTGTCTATCACGGCTTTCTATAACTATTTGAAAAGTTATGACATTTGTTGCTGGGATTAATTTAATAGTGCTCGCGAGAATATTCATATTGAGATTTAAAAGCTAATATTTATTAGAAATAAAGTGAATCTCTCTACTGTGCAAGAGCTAATTAAGAAACCCAGATAACTGACTCGAGATGACGTATCAAGAACACTAAATAGAGCTTGTTCGATCATATTGCCGGAAGCTCAGAAATAGAGGTATCCTAAACGAATTTAAAGGAAAATGAATGACACATCCAAATGACTCAAAGTGTTAAACACTTAAAGCAAAGTGGTTTGGGTGCGATCCTTTATCCGTCCGTGTTCTTGTTTTACTACTGTTTGTCACTCTTCATACTAATCATGTAATGTAAAGATGTTTTCTTTATGAAATTAACGAAGATTTATTATAGTATTGCTTAAAGAATATATTGTAAATATTTAGCCACTACAAAAACAAAATCTTACACTCAACGGTAGATATACATAGGGACGACCGTACTTGCGCTAAATAAAATGGAAAGAAAAGTCCAGAAGGAAATGAATGTGGGCCGAAATACACTTACGTCTAAGGTGATTTCGTGCACCAACCGCGAATGTAATCAGGATACAGGAGAAGCCTTCGGAAAAGCAGTAGAAAAATCGCCGATTGCAGTGAGCGGGTTAAACCATTTTTATTATAACCCGATATGCTACAGGCTTACTCGTCGGAGTTCGGTCAAAACTTATTGACTGCATTGGAGATAATGCAAATATCTTTCAATGCCATAGATGAAATTAAACATCTCATATATAAATCTTACGATAAAATGCAAACATAATGGGTTAAGTTCATATTTTTTTCCTTCAGTTATCCTGATAGTTAAAAGTGTCATTTTCTTATGGTTTTGACAAAATTCTTGTGTTTTGACAAATTTCTTAGACAGGCCTACGCTATCTTTGTAAAATACCACTGAAATTTGAAAATAAAGGCCATATAAATTCAAATTTAACTAGAGAATGTCAGTAATCTGCCCAAAAGTTGAATATGCTGCTGAGATGACATGAAACAATGCAAACAGCAAAAACTAAATTTATACAATCTGCAAAGATGACAAGAGTTAACAGAGAGTTGCAAGAAAATCTCGTGCCAGGAATGTCAGGTTTGTCCCTTCTGATAATATGATTCTTTTTATATCTGACTAGTCTTTGTCAAAGATTTGCCGTCACACAAATACAAAATCATGTCATATATTGATAGTTGTATATCAAGGCGGGTCCGATTGATGTACCGTAAAGATTGCCAAAATCGTTGGGGATCCCCCACCCCACCACCCACCCCCCAAAAGAAGAAAAGAAAAGGATTTTCGTTTTTAAAAAACTTAAGTTCACAAACAAATCCAAAAAGAAAATTAAAGATGATACTGGGCACTGTAAATAGATTTCGAAAGTAAAACTCATATGGATGGTAGTTAGGAATTATGGAAGAAAATACAGTTAAAAACAGAATATTACTGACCTTATTAACTTTTAGGATACGTATTAGTTTGTTTATAATGCAAGCATGTACAAATGGTGTAATCTTATGTCAGAGTTCGGTTTCGGTGTTGACGCATTAAAAAAGATCGAAAACACTAACATTCGTTTGAGACGCATATTGACATTAACATATGTTATGTGGTGTATATAGCATATCTTCACACCAGTCTCTCTCTCTCTCTCTCTCTCTCTCTCTCTCTCTCTCTCTATATATATATATATATATATATATATATATATATATATATATATATATATATATATTATATATAACGAGCTTTGTGTGATGAAATACAGATCTTTATTCTCCATCTGAAGTATTACCCTAAATGACCTGACTGACCGACTGACCTCAGGACGAATAAACTGTATTTGACCCTCAGATCTTTAAACACTCAAACTATGAATACAGTGTAACCTAGTAGCAATAATTCTCTTTTGGACAGTTCGCTGAGGGTTTGCAGGTTTTAGAATCTCCAAACATCTAAACCAGAACACAATGTAACTTTATGGTTGTAATTTTCTCTTTGACATTTCCCTGACGTATTAAACGCAGTTTGAAGTTTTTGTACATTTGCTGCAGATTAGTTAGATAGCCGGACTTGAACATTACGTTGGAGATATTTTCTAACCGCTTGACCTTTAAATGACCTATTGTGGCAGTACGGAAGTAGCTAGTCAGCATCTGCAGCTGTCCGACTCCATGTCTGAAAGAATTCCATTGCTCCGATGCGGTTGCTGCATGTCAGATACCATATACACCCGATTTACCACTGCTCTGATGCAGTTGCTGCATGTCAGATACCATATACACCCGATTTATCACTGATCTGATGCGGTTGCTGCATGTCAGATACCACATACACCCGATTTACAACAAAAGTATGGTTGGGTGCCAAAATATATTTTAGACTAAAAAAATATAAGAATTCAAGCCGTGGATGGAATTTTAGATATGTGCCCAGGTTTGTCTGCATCAAGTTTTAGATCTAAGTAGGTAGTTAGGATAGAGTGGGTAGGAAAGTACGTAGCTGGGATAGAGCGGGTAGGAAAGTAGGTAGGTTGGGATAGAGTGGGTAGGAAAGTAGATAGGTTGGTTCGTTGTTGGGTGGGTACGCAACTTTGTATAAGTAGATGAATGGATGGATAGACCGATAGACTTGGATGGATGGATAGAAGGATGGATGAATAGATAAAGGGGTGAATAGGTCTATGAATGTTTATGTATGAAATGGTTATATATAATGTTTTGTATTTATGTAATGTTAAACGTGAAGACATAGGCATGTGCTAAGATATATGTACTATATCAGAATTTTAAGAACACTCATTTCTGAGAGACCCAGATAATGAAGATGATGTATGTACGTACGTACGTATGTATGTATGTATGTATGTATGTATGTATGTATGTATGTATGTATGTATGTATGTATGTATGTATGTATGTATGTATGTTTGTATGTATGCAAGATGACAGGTAGGTATTCCTCAACAATGAGAACGAGAACACCCAGAGAAACCACATAATCTAGTTTGGCGAACACTGAACCCCTCATACGACAGTATGTGACTTGAACCCGGAACTACAGGCGAGTAAGACGAGTGCTCTGACCGATGTCCCAGGCAGGCTTCTTAAATAGACTGATACAGAAATACAAGTGGTCTTGATCAGTACGATCTTGCGCTATTGTCATATAAAGGCTATGACTGTGCAATCCTATTTAATGACACGGCATTAACATGGCGAGATTGATGTCCAGTTGAGTCAATAGCAGGCAAGATTGAAGTAATCCAGAAGGCCACTCCAGCTGAGCATTTTATTGCGTCCTTGCTCACGGTCAGGGTGACAGAAAGATCAATTTATTGGACTTGATCAACTACAAATAACTTGTCGAACTGGAGGGATTATAAACAGGAACTGAGTGTGTGTAATGTTGGTCATTATTATGTACTGTTTATGAAGCTTTGTCGGGTCTTAGCTGCAAATGCATGAGGGTGACTTAATAACGAGCGAAAGATGAGCTCTCTATAACGATAACCAAACAGTGGCGACAAAAAGGCCTAAAGTCGCCGCCATTATCTTCCGGTGTTTTTCCGCAAGCGCCATTACGGAAAAGAACGAAGAAAGACGAATAAGTGTGAGCAATGTTCACCATTAAAACTCTCCAAGGTACTCTTATTCTTAATTCAACGACAATATCACTCATTATTACGTATTTCCTGAGAGCTGTTTTTCACTGGATGACACAACGTTATATTATTTGCGATAATTCATATTATTACATGCTTCCTGTCAGATGTGATTTTCATTTGGATGACACAGCATCACGTGATACGTGATATTTCTTCATGTCTCATGGTCATACTTTATTAAGCACGGTCATTGTTCTTAGCGTCCTAATATTCACCTTAACAAAGGTCTATAATTGTGTAATATTGCACATGGTGACGTCATTTTACGTGACTCATAGCCTATGTATGTGGAATCATGCAGTTTATATTAAAGTTTCATTTCAAACCTCTACACTAAATCATGTCAAAGAAACAAAACAAAAAATAATTACTGATGTTTGTTTCGGTGAGTATTCAGATTTATGAACCAGCAAACCCATTATATTGACCTCCGTTTCGCGTCGGTGAAATTATTCCGGTTTACTGGTTGATAAAACTTCACATCCACCTCAACAAAGGTCAATACTTGTATATAGTAACTCAGGAACATTACTTTATACAGGCGAAGAACCCGCCCATGACTTTCCATGACGTCACGCGACATCAGTCAGTACACACTCAAGTCCAGATAACTTCGCCGCTCATAGGTCTACCTATTTCATGTTAGCGAACTCTTATAGTAACACATATCATCTGCATAGTGGTCCATCTGAAACATTTTCGTTCCTTCTGCTCTCAGTGGGTTACTTCCCCTTGCTAGGTTGATGTCACTGGCACCACGCTGTAAATTTGGTGGTAAAATGCCACCTCAACAAAACCATTCACTTTGATAACTGTTTCACAATAAATTTAGACTGCATTTTCTGCCATCATTTATCTAATATAGCTTTAGTGCAGTGTGTGACAATTTTGTGTAATAGGTACGTGGAAAAAAAATGTATTAATTTATTAGAGGAAAGGAAAAACCAGGCTTATGATACTAGAAAGTAGCACGCGATACCATTGATGTGATAGTGAAATGCATCTGAGATGCCATACTTGGTCTGGTTCCTTTTCCCTCGTTATTGACTTTACTTCAATCCGTGATAATGGAACTACGATAGGATCTAATCAAGCTGATCGTGTACTGCTGCGCGGAGATGAACTAAGGTTTACATGACCCGTGGGGTCAAAGCAGCCTTACGACAGCAATATAATTAGAATAAGTACGAGCTTTGAGGAGTCGCGCTCTTTACAGCTCATCCTCTTTCAGATTATATGCTGCACAAGCAATGTTTTAACCTGTGTGTTATCTAGACCTTAGTCCATCTTTTCCACGCATTAGTACACGAGCTCCTTGACTGGATTCTATTATACTTCCCTTTTCCACGCATTAGTACACGAGCTCCTTGACTGGATTCTATTATACTTCCCTTTTCCACGCATTAGTACACGAGCTCCTTGACTGGATTCTATTATACTTCCCTTCTCACATATTGAAATCCAATCAATAGCAAGGGAAAAGGAGCGAGACTAAGTGTGGCTGTTCAGATGTGCTTCATTGTTACGTTAATGGTGGTGACGTCTGCTCGCGTGCTACCGTCTAACGTCATCGACCTTGTGCTCAATCACTGCAAGTACAGAATCCCTCACTCTTTTACAAAATATATTCACATTCTGCACACAAGCCACTTAAAAGAAAAGATTGCAGAAATGCAATCTACATTAATTATAATACAGTTCTCAAATCGTACGGTTTCTCAAGACGGCATTTTACCATCAAATTTACAACGTTGTGGCAGTGGTATCCTTACAAAGGGAGCTAACACACTGTGACGAGTATGGCGAGGAGCGTAACCTTCGTTTTCGGTTTTTAATATCCGGTTTCTTATAATTCGCAGTATACTATACATGTCTCGATCTCGCAGACGGAACGAGACTATTACGGCCCTTCCGCCATATTGGTTTTCATTAGGAATTCCCATTCGGAGTATCCTCGTCTCCTTCAGATGCGAGTCGAATAACTTCGACTCTCTGAAAGAGATTCGGAGGTAATCTTAGTGATACTTCACAAATTGGTAACTTTTTGGCGGACGAAATTCGTGCGGAAGGTGAGAAGAACAGATTCGTATAAAATGATAGATGTTGAAAATAACAATCAACGACGTTTCAATGATCAACGAAATACCTGCAATTTAAATTCTTATGTTATATCTGAAACTTTGTAATGAAAAAAATTCAAGAAATCATTCGGTTTCAATAACCTGAAACTATTGCTTACATTTATTTTAGTGACGACGTTATTTATTTTTTTATGACGGCATGAAGTTATTAACACGTAATAATAACCTTGGACTTGAGGTCGGTTCAAAATGGCCATTATTTACATCCGATCTTTTATCTAGCATGTGATGGAAAAGGCAAAGGACGTTCCGATTGAAGGAACTTGTTATAAATTTATTCCAGCAAGATTTACTCCCCTTGGGTACTCTTCTTATAAAAGAGGAACGAACGACTTTCTTATTTCAAAACAGATTTATGTCGACATTATTATTATTGCGTTGAAAGAATTTTTCCCCTCATTTTATTTAACTTTCATTATAGTGATTAATTTATATCCTTTAAAAGTAATGACGTATGAGTCATCATTATGAGGTCTCAAATCTAAACGTGTTTGCATGCACCCAATCAGAGCAACGGTTACATAGATACACAACGGACATTCTGAGTCTACCCAGTTGTCTGGATACAGATTAAATTTAAAGGGTATGAATATTTAGGCGGTGAATGCAAATATCAGAACAATAAAATCAAAGAAAGCAGAAACGTCACTTTTGTGCAAACACAATTTCCAAATTTAAAATATATTTTTTTATATTCATCGAATAGAATAATATTCCATGACATTCAAAAATAGCTTCCATTGCACTGGCAAATAGCGTACTCTATCCCTTTTGCAAAACGTTTCCCTAACGTAGGGCAATATCAGCGTTGTTGTTCCAGACGAGTCGCGGTGGCTCATTGGTTAGGGTGCAGGTCTCGTGACCAGAAAGGAGAGGGTTCAAATCCTACAAACGAATCACCCCGTGCTAGCTGTCGTGGTATGTGTCTGAGCAAGCCACTACACTTCAGTAGCTCCAGCACGACCTCCTAGCTCAGATGTTTCCAACCTTTTTTTGCTGCGACCCTAAATTGGCCACCAACAGGACCTCCTGACCCTCAAGCTTATGATATGATTTTTAAAATTTCTTATGATGACCCTTAGCGACCCTACTGAGAACCCCCCTCTTCCCTGATTTGGGTCGCGGTCTGAGATTGGGAACCGCTGTTCTAGCCCAATGTTCCGTAAAACACCAAACAAAGAAACAAACTGTTGTTTCAGAAAAGTCCACTAAGGTATGGAGAACCGCCAAGTCAGTACACAAATTAGTCAGTACACAGATGCCTTTTTCATAATAGTTGTTTATTTTTTGACATTCTAACCGTAGCGGTTAAAAACAGGGTGGGGTGGAGCAATTTGTGTTTTTCACCCAAACGGTCTTGAGTTCGAGTCTTGATAAATTTGTGTTCAGTTGATTGTTATCGCGAATCCTTCGTCTGTGGTATTTTCCAAAATGCACAGTTTTTTTGTTGTTGTTTTTTGTCTTTTGCTTCTAAGACTCAACTACAGCAGCAACTTTAGCCGAACCAGCGTCTTCAGTATTTACAAAAGATCAGGGAACCAGTCAATGTACCGATAATGCTTTCCAGCGTCTTCAGTATTGACAAAAAATCAGGGAACCAGTCAATGTACCAATAATGCTTTACAGCGTCTTCAGTATTGACAAAATATCAGGGAACCAGTCAATGTACCAATAATGCTTTCCAGCGTCTTCAGTATTGACAAAAGATCAGGGAACCAGTCAATGTACCAATAATGCTTTCCAGCGTCTTCAGTATTGACAAAAGATCAGGGAACCAGTCAATGTACCAATAATGCTTTCCAGCGTCTTCAGTATTGACAAACCCAAAGCAAGATCAGGGAACCAGTCAATGTACCAATAATGCTTTCCATAGCACATGATGCAGATAAATGTTTGGACTTTCGAGGGCAAAACTCCAACCCCCAACCCCCATCCCTACCCCCACCCCCAAAGTGTATCTCACCTTTACTGTCCTATCTTTAAAAGGGGGGGGGGATATGACCATTCCCGTTATGAGAGTTGAAATGGTGGAAACGACTTCAGCACAACTAAAATACCGCCTTGACCACATCCAGTAAAAAAACACCATTTGTTTGGTAAAGATTGCGCTACGAACCTCAATGAAGAGAGATTGTACAAATCCTTTGGTTAAATTTGAAGATGAAGACATTTATGTCAAAGCTTAATTAGGTCGCGAGCTAGGGCAATTATGAACATCCGTGTCAGATTGTTGTACATAATATCTTTTGATATCAAATTAGTATTGTGCTCTCTGCTGCAACAAAGGGTTGATTCTGCGACATAGAATGGAGTGCCAACATTGCTAACATTTAGCCCTCTACATTTGCCAAAATATAGCAATCTAAAAAATTTCAGGGTATCTTCAAAGGATAGAATAACTAATAGCTTAGTCCAAAAATAACGAACTAATGAATAATGGATGTCCCCATTTAATGTACCAAGCATGACACAAATAACATACTAATGAATAGTGGATGTCCATATTTAATGTACCATACATGACACAAATAACTCACTAATGAATAGTGGATGTCCCCATTAAATGTACCAAGCATGACACAAATAACTTACTAATGAATCATGGATGTCCCCATTAAATGTACCAATCATGACACTTACTAATGAGTATAATTGTATGAATAAAATATGCAATGCAAATAATTTCAAAGAAATACATGAAGCATCTGCGCCAAAAGCCTTACAGCCAATCAATACTTAAATACTCTCAGACAGACATAGATCTGTTGATGAAATAAATCGAGTCATTTTTAAATGTTATTATTTTTTTAATATTAAAATAAAATTAAAACACGATGCGCAAACATATATATATATATATATATATATATATATATATATATATATATATATATATATATATATATATGTGTGTGTGTGTGTGTGTGTGTGTGTGTGTGTATGTGTAATGATGTTATGGGCGGATGAAATAAGATTCCTTTTTGAAACTGTCTAATTGCTTTGGCCTCATATTTTGGTGTGTCCTGTTGTTTTAAAGATCGAATTTACAGCCAAGAAGCATGGGTACCTATAAATTTGTGGGCATTTGCTTTGCAGAAGGACGAAAATCGACCTCTGAATCAATTATATATTTCTGTATATTTCTTGATCACGTGGTTACAATGAAACTGACTGGTTCTTGTATTTCGGACAATAAGTAGATTTGAAAAATATATAAAGCAGTTACGAAAAATTTAGTCAATACCTACGCGAAGAAATGAATCACTCTCCTCCTCTTATTAGGTCTCATGAAAAATAAATGATAGTCTTTCTTACTTTCTCTATAAATTTTGTAACAGATGAAAATACAGATGTGCAAACCTAGGTAAGAACTACACGGCGTATTCATCATGTTTTTACAAAAATGAATAAGAAAATGTCAGCTTGAACTCTTTTTCTTATTTCATCACAATCCGCGTTTTTGCAGATTCCGTTATATGCTTAAATTGCGCTTGGTGATATAATTTGGTCGTGCCTTTCAGTATCAAAGCCGACTTAAACTGCTTTCCAAAATCGAAGAGTAGCTAAGGCAAAATTCGATCCGTAGAGTAAGATGGAACAAAAATAGCGTTTCGTTCTTTTTATATTTCCAGTCAGTTTCTTTACTCTGTATTTTTGTAAACAGCATACCGAAGTATTTTTAACACTAAATATTGTACCACGCAAGGGGTCTAAGTGAATCTTACTACCGAGCGAAACAAACAAAACCTACGTGAGGCTGCATTGAGGTTGATGTTTCCCTTATTTCCAAGGATCTCAAGACAACAGTCGTTGTCAACTGACGGGTACTTATGTTAAGAAATTAGGGAGGGTCCATTTTCTGAAACTAATCCATGCTACCATAAAGTTCCGTGAATACTATACATTACGACGTATATATGCTCTTAGTAATTGGCTAAAATTACTCGGTTTGAGAAATATCTTCCCAACACCGACCCCCTATAATCAAATAAATAATCGCTACATCAAATAAAACTATAAACGGAGTCGTAAACACAAATAGCATATACCCTAGGTAAACACAAATAGCATATACCCTAGGTAAACACAAATAGCATATACCCTAGGTTTGTTACCATACCTTGCATACTTCGTTTTCATTAGTTATAATTATTTTTATTGAACAAAACTGTATTCAGTGTAACGAAAATAAACAAAAAATGAACAAAAACGAGAGAGAGAGAGTCATTTGGGTTTAACGATACATCACAATAAAGGCTCCTTGAGGATTTAACGGGAATGAAAAAGAACCAAAAAGAGTATAGTTTTTTTTTTATTGTTCTAAAGTGAAAGATTTTTGTAATACTTCTAAACTTAAAAGATATTTGTAATAGTTCTAAACTTAAAAGATTTTTGCAATAGTTATAAACTTAAAAGATATGTATAATATTGCTAAACTTAAAAGATATTTGTAATAGTTCTAAAACTAAAAGATATTTGTAATATGTCTAAACTTAAAAGATATTTGTAATAGTTGATAATTGCTTCTATTGTATTTACAATCATGAAATTACGCATAAAAAACGATTAAAATGTCACTGAAGTTTAAAATTGTACCTGATATATTGATAGAAGGCACTAATTTGTACAAAACAAAGAAAGTTTGGTCAAAATCAAGGAAATCGTTTTAAAGGTATAAGCAATTTCGGTTTGCAAGGCACAGGGCAAAGTTGTTTACTCTACAACTCGAATAATGTAGAGAAAGTTAACATACCTTTACATGTCTTTCATCTACTCAGATTGACATTTGTAGAGAAAGTTAACATGTCTTTACATGTCTTTCATCTACTCAAATTGACAGTTAGTTTTGATCACCATTTGAATGTCTGAAGCAGACAGCTTATGAAAATGATCGCTTCTGTGTGTTGGTGAAGTGTATTTAAAATAGCACCATATACATTAACTTTGCCTGTCCTTGATATACAGAAACGAATCTTAACTGTGTAAGCATTGCTATTTTCTCAAATTGCATTTATAAACTTTTAAAATATAAACAAACAAAAACAAAAACTATAACTTTTTTCATGGTTTATCTCTGGAGTTCAGGAAGTATTAATAACCATGCAGAGCTAGCAATCTTCTTTGAGATGCACGTCATAAGTCAGGCAAAGCTGTATACTCTCAAACCCAAATCAACTCTATCATTGAGATATCAAAATTAAGAAAATTGTAGGTTCTTTAAACCTAACCCAAGTTATGCACGTTTCTCTTTTTATGACAAGAATAACCTGTATGGAAAATCAGGGGATACTTTTCTTTACATTTTTAACCCTGTGCAAAAAATGCGAAACTCAGGAGCGGAACCGTGATGATTTTCAGGGGGAGGTTGCCAAAGGCAAAGTACTAACCTTCTCTTGATTTCGATGACGTCACAGATAAAGAAAAGAAACTAGAAATAATGTTCGCAATATTTTAAGAGTAAGTAAAAGAAAGTGATTTGCATTTATGTTCTAAACATGTATTCTATGTAAATATCTACACTCTAATAAATATTATCAAGATTTAAAAGACATCAAAAGATTAAAATTATTTTCAAAAATAATTTTTTTTAGATGAGAAGTGAACAGTAAATATCCTTTTTTTAGTAAATTTATTTAATATAAAACACTTAAAAAGTGTCCAATTACGTATTAAAACGATGTGTCTTATTTAAAGTTAAAATTTAAACAATTTTAAATTTTATTTAAATTATTAAAATTCTCATTATTTTTGCTGCTAAAACTATTAAAATAATTATGCAAATGTGTAAAACCATTTTGCATACATTCATACTAGAAAATTTTCTTTAAGGCTTACTTTACTTGGGCTTATTGAACATTTAAATCTTTTATAAAATATTTAATTTCTTGTATGACATTTTCAGAATTCATGAATATTAATAAGTTTGGAAGAAGTGATTTCTCTTGAAAATTTGTAAGCTTAAGTCCTTTACGAATTTTGACGAAACTTAAATCGTTCTTTTTGCTAAGATGTTCTATTTCCCTTTGACATGCTTAATTTTAAACTTCAATGTCATTTCGAGCTATGGATTTGTACGTTTGACCCTTGTTGGACACCTGGGTTCTTGTAACTGTGATCGGGAAGTGGTAGATTTAAAAAAAATCTTTTATGCAAAATTAATTGACTATGACCCCTTCCCCGTTTCCCTCTAACCCCGAAGTCCCCCCCCCTTAAAAACTGATATTTATTTCATAGTCAATTAAATTACATTAATAGTTCACTCAATTTGATATTTCACAATGCATCATAATATTACTCACAACAAATATTTAAAATATACTGTCAGATTATACTTAAATTCACATTTTATGTAACAATGATTCGTATTTGTCCCTTTTAGTTTATTTTCGGTTCACTGAGGTCTGGTCTTTTTGTTTTGTTTGTTTGTTGCAATTCGTTCATTTCTTTGCTCTTATATATTCATTTAAGTTATTTCTTGTTCATTTTCAATCATTTTCGTTCCTTTTCAGTGATGAGATGTGTCTACTTCTGCCAACCCCTTGAGGTGCCCATAACTATGACCTAATTATCTAGTCGAGAAAATAAAAAGTACACGAAGAGAGCAAAATTAAAATATGCAAGCGACCTAAAAATTTCTAAATATAAAGTCGTTGTTCTGCCATATTTTAATTTGTCTCAATATAATGTAATAAACACTTTTAAACCTACCCCGCAGTAAAGTAGTAATAACACGGCAAACTGCCAACAGCTTCGCGGTAAATCATAGATAATTTCAAAAAGAAACTTTAATAATTGAGCGGGGTCACATTGGATCCCAAACAATAAATTATGGGGCCACAATATGAGGAAATATTAGAATACAATGCAAAGCTGGTAATGTCTCTTTGTGGCTGTCCGGTTGATCGTACAAAAACCTGAAAATATTAAATAAAATAACATAAAATTAAGTGAAATAAAATAAAATAAACCCATATCACATGTGAGCTGGATATACAAAAGAAACGGTTTTCTATGATTTAGTGGCGTTAGCTACGGTTGAGAAGACCGGATTGAAGGTAGAATATATTTCACAATATACAGATAATAGTTCTCTATAAGACTTTTATCTCCATGTTCAAATGCCGCTCTACAAAGAAATATAGGAGACTAATGTAGCAATTATTTTAGAAGTTATATTAAATAATATAATTAATTAAGTCTAATTAAATAAAAAAAAGTTAAATTACAATGTAGACTCTAATTCATCACTCTTATTTTACTTAAGTCTCTATTATTATAATTTTAATGTGCTCATTATAACGTTGAACTCAACACGGATTTGCCTTATGGTTAAGATTTAACAATATACCAGTCTGCTACCCTATTCTACACATACTTAATGATAATGTTCTTTTATATGCAGTAACAATTGGAACGTGTTCGGCCTTTTCTGACGCATGATAGAAAGAAAAAAAAATATATCCCAGACAGTCTCGGAAAGAGACGAGGATGTTCCGATTGTACGCAGCATGTCACTAAGTAACTACAACAGATGTTCCTATTTGCGATATGCGTTGTGCAAAGTCTACGTAAATTTAAGCATGCGGGAGAAACGGAGGAAACAAAATTTTGCCCTCAGAATTAATTACAATGCATGTGCTACTGTGTTTTTGTTTTTACAATCATCTATTACAAGGAATCTGACTTAACTACTCTCATCTCCAAACATCACATTATTGTATAAGTGGAAAACGAGAGGCCTAAGTGGGCCTGAGATCGCTCACCCTAACAGCCAAACGCAAGAGCAGTTGGCCAAGAAACCTGTATTAGTGGGAAGCCTTATGCATAAATTTCTTCCAATGCTGATGATTGGATATATCATGAAAACAATTGTTTCAAAGTTTCTCCTTTTCTTGTTTCTTCATCCATTTTTAATTTCAAATCAGCATCATATGTCCAATACTGATAGGCCTTAATTTATGCCAGGATGATTTCATTATAATTTGGCCAAATTCTGTTGCGAGTTTATCTCTTTTTTTATAATTTTTTTTAAATAGATAAAGTTGTTTATAGATAAATGTTTTTCTATACCTAGTAACGGCAGCCATATTTTATGGCAGATCGGCATCATTTGTACAAACATTCAAAACTTTTCGGTGAATCCTATCGATCATACATCAAATACTAGTATATGTCGAAGATGCCATTAGCTGTCATAGAAGCACCTTGGCTATTTACAAAACAAGGATTAACCGACAAATTGCGAATGGATCGAACTATTTTTTCATTCGCAACTTCTCGGTCAATTCTACAATCAATCCAATCGTAGAAATAGCCGATGTGGTACGAATAGATTGCGGTTTATTTTCCGGCGAACAAAATATACGATTTTTTTTCTGCAAATTGCTACGCCGACATAATATGATGCTTGTTTTTGTTTCACATAAATAGCCGAGTTGGTCAGAATGTTGTACAAATTTAAAAGCCTTTCATGCTAGTAAGTTTTTGACAAGAAGTCGTTTGAAGGATTTTCCATTTTTACTAACAGTGGCCATATTTGATAGTGAATCGGCATCCTTTGTAGAAAACTGATAGCCCTTTCCTGTAAGGATGACGCCATGATGTAATTATGACGTCATTTCGAGCTGCTCGGTAAGCGTTGATTTCACAAAAGCGGATGACCTCAAGTCAACTTGTAAACAAAAGCTTTGATCATAAACAACATAAACATCAAGTGCGTGGAGCATTCGATTTTATTAGCATCAAACACTCAATGAGTAAAGGTGCTTAGAATATATCTAAAAATATCCATTTATCTATGAGAGAAGATCAAAGTAAGTATGTTATAAAAAGTACAAGAGGTGAGTTCTGTGGAAAATATAAGCCTGAAAGTCATTACGACAAGCTGACGGAATGAGGTGGAAATCTACAAAATGAAAGAAAAACCAGGAGAGGCATTTATTACAGCTATAACTGTGAAACATATCCATCTAAATCCCACGAATCTGCCGCGGTAATTTGCTTTGATGATGTTTAGTTTAAAGGGGTGAAAAGTCGAAGTTGAGGTCAGTTGGTATATTCACATCTAAACCCTCAATATGTAAGGCCTGCAAGCCCAGCGTAGCGCGGCATCCGGTGTAGAGTGTTATCAAATGCCATCTGCAATAGCAGTTGAACAAAAAAATCTGAAATGACAAGTGACTCACGGGCCGATATGTTTATCATTTTACGGTTATTTTTTTTATTAGCGCGCGGTCACTCAGCGGTCAGTGCCAACTAAGGCCAACCCCTTTAACATTTTTCTTCACAGGCAATTGCAAAAAGAATTTCGATAAAAAGTCTAATTTGTATGCGATCGGATTACCTTGACTGCATGTTAAGTCAGCAGCGATTGGGGTGCAATACCGGCCAGTCCATGACCCCGTCATGCCCCCATGGTACTTGTTCTAGGCTACTGTTGACCACTGATGCTGGCCGCCAGGGAGGTTATTTCTGTCCGTCACTCCTGGCCGTTCTTTGTTTGAAATAACCCCCATAATATCCCCAACTATCATAACGCACACAGATGGTTTATATAACAAAAGCGCTTGATTAAATTCAATTCAGTTTTGAAGAAAGTTGCTGTTGCGGAAAGACGTGTTTGCAGACGACTCTAAGGACATGCAGACGAAACGCTCCTGAATTAATTGGTTGTTTTCTTAAGATTGACGAACATCAATGAGCCATCAATAAGCTGAGGTAGGTAAATATTTACTTAATTGGAATTAAATCACAGGAAATATTCAGATGATTTTGTACAGAAGTGAATATGGTGGAAGATTGAAACTAACACTATTTTGAATATTTTGTAGAGTATTATTGCATTTTATAACGTAACTGAGATTTTCTTGGACTTATACCTTACTGGAGATGGTTTGATGAAATGTTTTTAGGCTTTGAAAGAATTGGATTTGATTTATGAAAGCTCTTTTTGCAGTAAAGAAAATCCTTAAAGATAATTTTCATGAAAAAGATGCACTCATTTCATTTACACTCATTCTAAATAGTATTTTTCTTCCTTTATGTAACATTTAATGTTTATTTAAAATAAGCACCTTTTCCAAATATATCTTTACAAATCTGTTTTTTTTTTTTACGCAAAAGTTACTTAACTACTTCTTGTAAGATACCTTGCCTTTAGATGTGTATCAATTTTATAAAATACAATTTTCTTTTTCAAAAACACTCCGGAAAATACACTCTTAGATGCCATGGTTGTGACCGGTGTAAATAGCATAATCTTTCAATTAGTCTTTCCACCTTTTGGGTTGACAATAATGTCCGCTGACAGCATTGTCCCAGGTTCTGAGATTATTACTGACTAAGATTCAGCTCGGTTTCCATTCTTTAGAGGCAGAAGGCTGGTCAAGCTTTTGTCATGTTGATCTAATCTTACACCCGACTGTGAGGTATGGTGACCCAGGGCACGCACAAGTCGCGCGTGTTGCTGCCAGAGTAATAATTTCAAACTAGGTCCTTCATACATTTATCCTTCGTTCCTTCATTCCTTGATTACCTACGCTCTCATGTACTTACCTAATTCTATATCTACGCCCACCCTGATAAAACTGTAGAGACAAGGAATCGATACTTTTCTATGATAGGAAGTTTATACTTTAAAAAGCTGCACGATTTATTTTATATCGGCCAGCTGATGTTTAAATTGGGATCATGTGAAATTTTGTTAATAACTTTTTAAAATTTATTTTTTAAACCGAAAGTACGCGTCTTTTGCTTGATATTACAACTGAAGTAGTTTCTTTCATAATTTTGTTAGAATATATTAGAGACAGATATATAAAAAGATGTTGTGGTCCTATCAGATATTCGCAGTTGTTTCGCTGGACACGATGACAAAATGGCATGCTATTTTTTTTTAAAATTGCTATTAAATTGTTATTTGGCTCATATCAATGCAAGACATATTTTATTTCTATTCTTTGTTATTTGGCT
Source organism: Margaritifera margaritifera (assembly GCA_029931535.1). NCBI lineage: Eukaryota > Metazoa > Mollusca > Bivalvia > Unionida > Margaritiferidae > Margaritifera > Margaritifera margaritifera. Next base: position 575,617 of record JAQPZY010001392.1, on the reverse strand, counting down.
CGTATCAATGTAAGACATATTTTATTTCTATTCTTTGTTATTTGGCTCATATCAATGTAAGACATATTTTATTTCTATGCTTTGTGCAAATTTGTTAGGTACATACTATAATTTCAAATTTTATTGAACTTCCTTGAATTCTTGAAATCCTTACAAGAATGTCCCTTTGAGGCATCCCTAATATGTACAAAATTGTAATTTATGTGTATTTCTATTTCATTTGACAAGGTACTTTCCATTTTCAGTTTATTTCCGCCGGTCGTATATAATTCTAAGCATTTAATATATACAGTTAAAGGCCTAACTCGTGATTACATCCACAATGCTTTTGTGGTAGGGACAATTGTTATTTGAAGAAACTTAATTTTCATTAAAAACTTCAAATGCATTAATGAAACTTAGACAAGTAGCAACAAGATGATATTGGTCGATTCTCAGTCAATAATTTATAAATTTATTGAAATAATTTGGGTACAGCGTTACTTGAATCATCAAGAATATCATGCGTCATCTGACAATCGGTATTCATTTAGAGATGCGCAATTTTTTGTTTTGAATTACCAAGATAAACATGGCTCATTTTGAAAATACCACATCTATTTCCTATCTTTGATATTAAGCAAGCAAACAAACAAACAAACAGAAGAAAAATAAACTTCTATTGGTCATCATACCTTATACAAAGAAGGTACAACTTCGGCTTTTCAATCTCTCCAAGATATACAGAATTTCCTCTTTGAGATTCACATTATGTACCTCTAAATTGAGAATACATAAAATCGTCTCAAGTTTGAAAAAAACAAACAAACAAACAAACAAACGAAAAACATCGTTATATATTGTTCTGTATTTTTATAGGAAATCTTGTAAGCTGGTCTTGTTATAGATGAAGTAGATTTCGTACAAAACTGATTGTGTTTTATGATCGTAAAACTGATTCTTCTGATACATGAATAATTAAGCAGAACGGTTCTTTTGTTGACCAGCCGTTTAAACGTTCCCATTAAGCAGTATTTTGAAAAGAAAATAGCATAATGATTTTTTTTTACGCAACTACTATATTTTATCAATTAGTGGTTTTTCCAAGAGAAATAATTTTGATAATTCATTCTAGAGGTAAACATGGCGACCTGTCACGCAAGAGTACAAGGTTCAAATCCCATAATATTCTAAATGGTTTTTAAAAAAAAAAAATGTATGTGCTTTTTAATCTTGAATTAGGAAAGAGAATTATGTTGCTACTCATATTATCTGCGCCAATATACCGGGCCCTGGATGGCCGAGTGTTCTAAGGCGGTCGCCTTTACAAATCAATGACATCTCACCTCTGTCCGCGTGGGTTCGAGTCTCGGCTCGGTCAACGTGGGTATGTGAGAAAGCTTCTCAGTAGCTTCCCGTGGGTCGGTGGTTCTTCCCGGGGCTTTCCCGGGTTCTTCCTCCACCAACTATACTGGCCGCCATGTATAGCCAGCCTATTGTGTGCTGACAAATGGCGTTAAACCCACAGAGAGCCTGTGCCAATATATACACACAAGAGCAGAACATTAACGGTAAACAGCTGACATTACCGTAAGAAATCTGTTACTTCAATCTGGTATACACTTTAGCTAGCTAATACATTTGAGGATAAAATAAGAAGAAAATTTGCTTGTTCCGAGTGAAAAACAGATATATTTAATCTCGAGGGTGAAAAAAAAAAACTCTATGAACTATATCCATTATTCACTCGGTAGTGGATGGTAGTAGAGCAGGAAGTATTGCTACAAAATACACATTTTCAACATTTGTACAAAGATGTTAGTAGGAAAGCACATATTATCACAAACACACACACACACACACACACACACACACACACACACACACACACACACACACACACACTTATGTGTGTATTTAATATTTATCTTTATAAGTAACACGTATCCTCATGACGTCATGTATGACTAAGCGGCAATGACCGAGGCGTCCGATTGTATTTCAAAGTCATTTTATAACGCTATTCTGCTGTTTCGTCAAATAAAATCAGTATGTTTCCCCCTACGATAAATATAATCTTACATCTGTGCTCATTTCAAAATGAAATTTTTGAAACTCGTCGAATAATTTCAATCTTTTTGATTACCAAGGCCCGCCAAAAGATAATATGAAATAGGTAAAGCCTAACACGAAAGCAGGTGACTGACTTATCGTCACTTCACTTACTGACTTAGCGCGTGACACAATAGAGATGGTTATTTGTGTGCATCTTTTTAGATACACGAGGAGAGATCAAAATCTGTCTAATTATTTGGAGATTTTCCGCTTTTTTTCCCAACGCTAAACACAGTTCCGATTTCAAGACAAACCTTCAGTTTAAGAAAATTTTTCGAAGCATACAGTATGGAAAATCTGCACGTTGTTTTACGCGTCAATACTGATATACACATTATCATGAGTGCTCGCTATAAATTGTTCGACTCGTTTCATAAATTTAATTGAAATGAGCTCTCGTGAAAGATCGTCTATGTATACGTCACCGCTGTTTATTTCTTACGTCAAATGTCTCGTTTCACATTTCGATCTTGTTTTTATTGATAAGGATGTTACACATGTGATTACCTATCAGTCCAATAAGTGCTAGTTTGCTATGATGCAATAATTTCTTTCGGGTATTCATCTAGCTTCAAATGCTGTGCTTACCTGTCTCAACTAATTTATTGATGTAAATTTGTATACAAGAATACACTCATGGGTAGTCTGCCCTGTATGCCAATAAGTTCTTCTATTTCAACCTCAGCCCGCGGTAAAAAGTTTAACACCACCACCACCACCGCTAATGTTGCTGCTGGTACTGATAATTATGACAATTAGTAGATAGAATTTTGCAAAGTATTCCAATTTCTTGCTGACGGAAAATATTTTCTTATCAAATTAACGTTAAATGTTCCTAAACCTCTAATCTTGACCCACAGACCCACAGAACCCTTCAGAGATCAGAGTACACACGACCTAATGTTATCATATCATCAAGTAGAAACCATAAGATCAAAATTAATGTGGTTCACCCTTAAAACTTCCAGATATGAATATTGTCGCACTGAAATAACAATAGAAAATGCATAATTCAATTATCTTTATTAGCATAAACATCAAACAGAGTTTATACAAATAATTTAGAAAAAGAGGAGAATAAGTTTAGGGTTTTTGCGTCATGGGTGAATGAATTAACGAATGTGTTCGTCAGTTGTCTGGTTGTGATTTATTTTGCATATATTAGACAATTAGTTCTTTTAGAAAACCATTCATCCATGTTAAAAATGGGGTTATCCCTTGGTCATCAATATATTACATGCACATATTTCGTATAAGTTTTTCAACAAGAGAAGTGTTTGATCGTTCATTTGTGAAGTGTATTTTGAATACTTCTGCATTGTATTGGACCATCTTTTGTGGGCTTTATTTAACTTATCGCATATCATGCAATTTATGACTGTAAGAAGTATTAAGAAGCCCATCATAGCTGTTTAATGTTGGAATAAGACCACACACACACACATACACACACACGCACATACACACACACACAAGCATGCTAAAATATACAAGGGTAAACATTAGCATGCACGCACACATATTTACATACAGAGTAGCTTATGTAACATTGATATGAGCAATTGGTATGCTGTTTATCCCCTTATTTGAGTACACGGGCTTGTGATTACAAATCATCCTAATGTTACATCGATCCAAAGTTTTTTTTACAATTATCGTTTAAGTACCATGATCTTATTTACTTCAAGTAATATATAACCCAATGCATACATATCAACAAGTAATATATAACCCAATGCATACATATCAACAAGTAATATATAACCCAATGCATACAGATCAAACATTAAGTATGGCCTTTTTTTTATTGAAAATGCTTAAAGAACTGAAAATGTCCTTGTGGAACATGACTTCACTACAGTGCCTAAGAAATTGACCTAAACCTGGAACTGAATTGGACGTTTGCTGTCTGTTGTTTATTGGTTCGTTTTTAATGGCACACATTATTGGCTATATCATGTGAAGGGAATGGGAGCAAAGTGCCTTTCGCAAGGAAACGACGAGGCAGCCGACGCGGGCCAACCTAGGCGAGTATCGAACCCTCGACCTTTGGATTACAAGTCGGACGCTCAACAAACAGAGTTACCGCGGCTCCCTTTACAGGACGGACGGGCGGATGGACGTACGGACATAAAAGGGTAGCACTATATGCCCCTACCATATTCGTGGTGGTGTATACAAAAGGAAAGTTCCGTTGTTCATATGTGTAGTCTATGTTTATACTGTCACAATCACAGTCGAGTTTACACTGTCTTCGCTTAGAAGAGGCTATGGTTCCAAAGACATACATACACATACACATATGGTACATAATTCTTTTTTTGTTTGTTTGTTTGTTGAGAAGACTATAGGACCTTTACAACTCCTGTATATCTTATGGCTACCGGTTGATAAAGTCTTTTTTTGTTTTTCTGCATGTGTCACATCTTTTATTCGGTGAAATCGTATTCCTTTGTTATCGCTAATAACATGAAAATTGTTCCAAATCCCTGGAAAAGTACATTCTGAAAACCCCAGCTGTGTCCCGATCAGGCCATAGCTTGAAGTGTGCCGATTGTTTACATTATGCAATTAACCCCGAGTTCACATTCCAACCGACCTCATGCCTTCAGTTTGTTGACCTGGGTTAGCATATATTGCGTAAGCCACGGTTTCGATTTCCAGCGATTGCCCGATAAGTGTCCATCCCAACGAAAAATGCCAGGTCGCAGATAAAACCTTGTTTGACCCATCAGAAGTGGTCATAATAGATAGAATCTTTATGCATATTAGCCGCTCGGCCTTTTGCAATATATAAATATACAATGTTAATTAATACTAAGGTGAAGCAATAGCAGACACATAATTAGCAATATTCAATATAAATCAACATCTTCAAATCACACAGAGTAATTGAAAATACAATAGTATGAATCATAATCAAAATTTTTAGACGTATGTGTCAAATATTTTAATTATTATGATTTTTGAATATGTGTCACTTACTACAAACGAGCTAACAATTTAGAGACAGAAAAAAAGAAAGAAGGAAGGGCAAAATACAAACAATCACATTAAAAAGAAAGCGAAAAAGGGAGTACATTATTAGCAACAGAAGCAGTTAAAGCAACAAATGTAAAATATATATAATTATCAGTGTTTATAGTAGGTAATTGAGGCTGAGAAAGTGTACTTTTTATTAAATGTTCAATAAGTTCATTGAATAGTTCACTCTGAAGTTTAAAAGATTTAAAAATAAACTTGCTTAAATTTCGTATAATTTTCTGATTAATACTCGACAATACATCAAAAGTTGGCCATATTTCGATGCCTCGAATAATATTTATGTACATACTTCCATCTATATTCCATGTAACACTGACATTCTAATACAAAATGAAATTCATCCTCTATCGTATTACAAAAACGACATGTTCTAATTTCATATGATACCGTTTGCGGCTTAGCCCATATACCTGTTTCGGCGCCCCGGCAGGCCGAGTGGTCTAAAGCGCTCGCCTTTACAGATCACTCACATCTCACCTCTGTCCGCGTGGGTTCGATCATCGGCTTGACCAACGTGGGTATTTGAGAAAGGTTGGCAGTAGCTTCCCGTGGGTCGGTGGTTCTTCCCGGGTTCTTCCTCCACCAAATATACTGGCCGCCATGTATAGCCTATCATGTGCTGAAAAATGGCGTTGAACCCCACACAAACAAAACCATCTACTTGTTTCAATATGGAGTCTATGAGATGATGCTCGCAATATAGTGCTATTCTAAAAATGTTAACAGTAATAAAAGGAAGATATTATTTATATGTAAAGCTATTTTCAAGATAAATATATAGTCTTGCTCTGCTACAGAATTCAAGCCGAGAATTCCAATTTTGAACAAAATTATCTCTCAAGCGTTGCAATAGTACTTGTAGGAACACGTAGCCTGAGGTGTGCCGATTGTTTACATTGTGCAATTAACCCAGAGTTCACATTCCAACCGACCTCATGGCTTCGATTAGTTGACCTGAGTTAGCATACATTGCGTAAGCCGCGGATTCGATTTCCAGCAATGACCCGATAAGTGGCCATCCCGGCGAAAAATACCAGGCCCCCAGATAAAACCTTATTTGACCCCACCAGAAGAGGTAAAAGCTGGTATTTAATGCTTTATAACGGTACTGTTTAAATGAATACTATGAAAAGTACCAGAATAACCGCATTTTACTCTCCAATACAGTCCTCTAGAATGATAAGCCCAATTTTATACGTTTGCACTCCGTAAGTCAGGTAAACTTTTCTTGCTTGGTGTTTCTACGTTTGGATATCAACGGCAGACAATAAGAACCACGTATATTTTTAATGTTCGATGCTTTACTACTGTCATGATTGATTAAAATTGCATAGTACTTGGCACGTATATGATTTCAGACCATTACAAATAAGTAACACTACATGTATAACATTACGTAAAACCTTACAGGTTATGTGACATAAAAAAAGAAAGAAAAATTAGGTAAAAAGGCGTGACTTCTCCGCTTTCTTCACAAAAAGAATATTTCATAATCGTGATTATAAATTTATATGATGGATAAAGTAAAATTTCATGGTGTCTTCACTTTGTTAAAAAATTCAAACAAAACGGAATAAAGGCAAAACTCATTTAAACTTTACCATGCGCGTCACTTTAATATTAATATACGGTTAGTTAAAGTGACACTGAAGATTAGAAATAAAGATTATAAAAGCAAAGAGCTAAACATAAACGACGGTGGGACTTTCATCATAATATGTTCAGTAGCTTTGAAGCTATGAGTATTTTAAGATTTTTCAAGGGGATAACTCAATACAAATTTCATTCATACAACCTCGACTATTTCTGCGATATAAAAATATGCATCGGATGTATGTCTGCGTAGTAATTTACAGCCAAAAGAAAAAATATGTATACATTTTGTTCACTTGAAATTTCTACGCAAGAAAAAACCGCTATCTATTTGGACCACCTTGGCTATTTCAACGATTGAATTGACTGTAGGATTGACAGAGAAGTTCAATGCATTCAAACTTCTCGGTCAATCCTTGTTTCGTAAATAGCCGTGGTGGTCCGAATAGGCGCTCTCGGCATACATTCGAAATATGTTCAGTGTCATGACCTCGAAGTTAAGAATGTACAAACTTATTACCTTTTCCCAATTTTGATAACATCACAGATGAGAAATACTAATTTAAAATAATTTAAAATTTCTTTAACGGTACTTCAGACCCTTTCTTCTTTTATTTTGAAGAAAATACATATCAATTATATTCATTTTCAGATAAATACATTTGTAAATAAGAAGAAATAAATATTATTTAAAAATACTGAAAAAGTAGAAGTTTAAATTTAGTTTTAAAAATTAAATTTAAGGTTTCTGGAAAAATGAACGAGAAAAATCTCCAATTTCAATATATTTTTCGTTAGTATAACATTTCAAGTACGTATGCTGAGATCTGAAGAATTTAAATTTTATTTAAGTCATTTAAATTTCAATTTACAGTGCTGCTAAAATTATCCAAATGCTATATGAATGTGTAGCACCATCTTCCATATAATTTTATTTAATAATTGCAACAGAATTACCTTTAATTTGTATTATAAGAGATCATTTAAAAACAATATTAAAATCTTGTATCTCTTCTATGACAGCATCAAAATTCATGAATATTAATGAGATTCACCGAAGTTATCTCCTCTGAAATTTTTTAAAACTTAAATATATGGAGAAGTTCTTAACTGATTTGATGTAATTTTCACAGTTGTTTATGTTATGATGTCATCTTTAATTTTGAGATATTTATTTCTAAACTTCAGTGTAACTTTGTTCTGAAAGTGGGACGAAAATTTAATTTATGAGAAAAAATATTTGTTTAAAACGTTTACTGGCGCAATAGGGAAGAGTTTTAATCCAAGGTTCACAGCTTTCCCAAGTGATCCAGCAAGCAAGTACTGGAGGAAGAGCTTTAGTCCAATGTTCACAGCGTTCTTGAGTGCTCCAACAAACGTTTAGTGTAGTAATAGGAAATAATTTTTCCTAAAGGTTCACAGCTTTCCCAAGTACTCCAGCAAACGATTCCTGAAAGGAAGAGTTTTAGCCCAAGATTCACAGCGTTCCCGAGTACTCCAGCAAACGTGTACTGGATTAAGAGGGACGAGTTTTAGCCCAAGGTTCACAGCGTTCCCGAGTACTCCAGCAAACGTGTACTGGAGCAAGAGGGACGAGTTTTAGCCCAAGGTTCGCAGCGTTCCCGAGTACTCCAGCAAACGTGTACTGGAGCAAGAGGGACGAGTTTTAGCCCAAGGTTCACAGCGTTCCCGAGTACTCCAGCAAACGTGTACTGGAGCAAGAGGGACGAGTTTTAGCCCAAGGTTCGCAGGGTTCCCGGTGCTTCAGTAAACATTTTAATTTAGCAAAACCGTATATGACAGTTATTCTTACACGAAGAATCATGAAAAAGTATATTATTTATGAAAAACCTATAAAAAGAGATTTACAGAAACTACAAAGCCTGTATGCTTGAGTAGAGGTGACGTGAAAATATTGCCTGCGTAAAACCAACCTGAATCGGCAAGTAAGAAAAAACACATGTGCAGGGGCAGTGCAAAATGCACACATATAAACTGGTGGTAGTGAATCTTGGTGCGACCTTTTGGGATTTGTCACAAAATAACTGCATTTATACAGGAAATAAAAATGATTTAATATCTCCCATTGGCGGAGGTGTGATATTCTTCGAATAATTCTTAATCTTCTTCCATATTGTATAGCTAACACTGTATAGAACGTAGTGAAGTTTACACGTTTATTGAGCCGAGACACGTGGTGTACATATACTTATTTGGTTGTGCTTCTGAAGATATCATATCTCGGTGGTAATTAAAAGTACTTATTAATATGGGCAATACACAATCAACTAGATTGAACGTTACTTCCGTATAATTCATCAAATTTGCAACAGCTGTCTCATGAACACCTGATTGGTTTGATTTCAAATTGTTTTTGGTTAATGTATAATGTGTGGTATATCAATATTTCCGTGATATCAAATGTTATGCAGTTATCAAAGACGTATGGTATGTCAACATTTCCGTGATATCAAATGTTATGCAGTTATCAAAGATGTGGTATGTCAGTATTTCCGTGATATCAAATGTTATGGAGTTATCAAAGATGGTGATGATCTTGTTCAAAGATGACAAAAGTTCAAAGTGTTTACAGTCATCACAAACAGTGTTTTAAAAGGATATTTGACCCGTTTCAATTTGCGTATAGTGCTTCAAAAACGATAAATAATAGATCTAACCCTTGGTTATAGCCCTATGGGCGGTCATAAGTCAACACTTATTATAGCGTGTTGTACGTTAAGTGTTTGCTAAGATCTATTTATGCTAGTCCTATCGGATACTTCATTTTAAAAATCCTCTTTTGATTTTACTCCCTCAATGCCATGAATAAAACAAAAAGACCTCTAGAATAATACCGATGTAACATGATAAATCAAAGAATCCAAAATGTAATCTCCTGGAGTGACAGTGAAATCGGGTTTCTGTCAGGTTTTCCAAGTTCCGCAAACAAATGTTGGGTGCTAATCTTGGAGTTTTCTTCAAAAAGAAATTAAATGTATGATTTGGAACCAGTCTGGAAATGAAGAGGATAATCTGCCATATGGACGTTGATGCAGTGTGTAATCAATTTTCAACTTCATGACGTCACGATTCCTGTATAATATTAAATCAAGAGTTCAGTTGTTAAAAAAGAAAGTGTTTAAAATCGCAATTTAAGTGGTGTTGTAAAGCCCCAGAAATAGCAAACTGTCATATTCAGCCCAATATATTAGCCGAGACACGTGGTGTACATGTATATATATATATATATATATATATATATATATATATATATATATATATATATATATATATATATATATATATATATATATGTGTGTGTGTGTGTGTGTGTGTGTGTGTGTGTGTGTGTGTGTGTGTCAGGACTCGGGAAATGCTTTTCAAAGCACTCATCGAGTGAGTTGCAATAGTTACTCGCCCCTGTCCTCATAATGCTCGAACACAGTACACTTCTGATACTTTACTAAAGAACCACATGCACCTCACGCATGCCCGATCCTAAAATGGTTAAAAACCATGAAAATATTATGTTGTAATACATGGCCCCTTAGATGAACATATAATAAGAAGCAAGGTTTGAAACTCGAGAAATTGCAGTTACACACATAGCCCTAGAAATCTTAGTGGCATTCGCATTTACAGTGATACCTTTCAGTATTCTAGAAGTCATTTTATTGTCGATAAATTGTCCTCTCAACGAGCTATCACACATTATTATCAGTTAGATAAGGGAGAAGTTAACGAACAAAAAATGGCAAAATTTTATGCTTTTCGTCTGGTCAGATATTGTGACGCTTGCCCCAGATCATCAGTATTTTAAGATTTTTGTGCATTTTTTTAATACACGCAGCAGATATTTTATGTAAGTATGTAATTACTTTTCACAAAAATATGTCGGTAACTTGCATTTGAAAGAAGAATTCCAACCGTCTCAAATTCCGCCAACTTTCGTACAAAATCATCCATTTTGGTCAAACCTCCATTCTATAGAGCTACTCAAGGGCACCATAAAAAGTAAGATTGCTGATTGGCCAAAAGATTTAGAACGTTTCTAGGTTATAACCGCAATTACATTTCGACCAATCAGTTATTGTTTCGACTTTATGTGCATTATACATAGATTACAACAGTATTCATTATGTGAAAGTTGGTAGGAATTGGATGAGACACTTAAAATAAATATTTGTAATGTAAGTTGGCAACATTTCTCCTGTGAAAAGTATACATACTTATAAAAAATATGTGGAAGCGTCTTCCCTTTGGAGTGATAATGTATCGAAGTTTTAGTCTTGGAAATACCATCGACCTGGGCAAGTGTAACATTGTCTAACCAGATGAAAAATCACAGAAAGTTTGGCATGATCTGTCTCTTAACTTCTCAGAGGTCTGATTCAGAAAGATGTGTAATATCTCGTTGAAAGAGAAACTTTCTAAACATCAAAATGACGCCTAAATTACTGAAAAGTGTCACTATCAAGAAATCGATGACTATGTGCGAAATTGCAACATAATATGTTTATGATTTTTACTCATTTTCGTATCAAACTGACATCGGGTACCTGTGTAAAAAAAAAAAAAAGTTGGCTCCCTTTGCGACATGTTCTAGACTGACAACTAGTAGGTTAAAGTAGGCACCATTTATCTATATCTGACACACGCTAAATGTTAGGCGATGTTGAACTTCAGCGTTTATTAAGGGTAGAAGATGCATTCAGATCTATTCTCAAATTTCGAATCTGCATTTACTCGGCCCAGGGACGAGTAAGTAGCAACGTTTTAATCGGCCCAGTCAATTTTATCCCGGTCAGGACGAGTAGTTTTCCTGAACGCTTATATATATATATATATATATATATATATATATATATATATATATATATATATATAACGTCAAAACGTAGATTCCCTCGTTTGCTATTTATTTTATCGTTTGTTTTTTTTTTATTTATTCCTGTCAACCTTTATCACCGAAACTGCTTTTTGGAAAACTTATAGGAGAGGTTTGTAAAACCATATGTGGTAGCCATAATGACAAAGAAAGTACTAATATTATATAAAATGTCTCTCTGGGTGTTTACTCGTGTGTGTGTGTGTGTGTGTGTGTGTGTGTGTGTGTGTGTGTGTGTGTGTGTGTGTGAACGAGAAAGTTTTCAATCATGCATGTTTGTGTACACAATGCTCTGTGTGCTAGAGTCATAATTTGTTGATTTTGTGTACACAGATCCATAATATCTTTTTTGTATGATACTTGATTGACAGCTGTATTTTATATATTTACCTGTACATATATAAATATTTGAGGGCCACAAGGGAGATTAGTTTTTATACTAAGTGAGTCACCCATATAAAGTAAAGACTTTATTATTATTATTATTATTATTATTATTATTATTATTATTATTATTATTATTAGCAGTAGTAGTAATAGTAATATAATAAAATTTTGCTTTACAGAATGCATGTCTGCAGTGTGTTGTTTTCCTGAAGTAAATCCTGAAATAGACTGTAATCTATATCACATAATTATCCAATGTTACAATTCCACATGCCTTCAAAAACTTTATGTTTATCTTTGATGGTCGAGGTCAAGTGGCAAGCTCTTCTTACAAAATCTCCCTTTCTTTATTTGCTCTGAAGCAACATCCATTAATTTGTTGTCCTTGGCTTTAAACAGTCAATTCGATAAAAATCCTGTAATATGGATGCGTTTTGGGAGTTTCCGCTATACACACATAGCTTAGTGATCCGGCTACATGTTTTCCTCGCCTGACGACCTATCCTTGTCCAACGTTGTGCAAGAGGCGGTAATATCCATTGTGAGTCACTCGCACGGTTGGCTTAAAGTCGGTCAAGAGGCAATTATGGTCCATTAAACACCAGGTTCCATGGGCTATGGATTTAGTTGGAGGGTTACTGTAGTCACGTTCCCATTGAAATCCTTTGTCTCTGTTTTTTAACGTGCTTTTTGAGAGAGATTCGGGTTGTAGTATATTTGTGCATTCATGGTTTAGAAGATTTTCTCTTTCTTTATTTCTTGTATTCCTTTAACACGTAATCACTTCTCACAAGAAGTCAGAAAAGATAGTATTAGTTTCTTGTGAAAATGAGAATGAAAAAGGCAACAAATGTTGCAAACATTTAAATTATACAAATACTCTTGACTGTAAGGCAATTACCAGCAATCATTTGTAGCCATTATATATATATATATATATATGAAGATCATCCTAAGGTATCACAGCAGTCTGAGCTTCTTTGGACCTTCTTCCAACACTGTAGCAGATATTCATGTAGACGTGGAAGGTTCGAGGGAGTCCGGACTAGGCATTACCGGTGCCGGGGAGTGGGGGAATTCGCCACTCACCGTTAATCCTAAATTCAAATACAGTTCTGTTATTCAGTCATCTACCCTAAGTGGTGCCAGAGAAAGATAAAAATATTTTCTGATATATTTATTTTGGTTTAAAAATAAAGCTGGTTAGTGTGTTTTTTGACAGTTGACTTATACAAATTTGTAACCATCACTTTGTCATACATATGACCCACAAAATGAAATTATTAAAGAAATGTTGCTTCTTTCGTATTTTGTTTATTTTAAAATGGGCCTTTTTGCTCTTCAAAGAAACAAAAAATAAAAAATAACGTTAAGAAGCAATTCAATTTATGAGCGAAAAAAAAGAATGAAGCGAATACTCTTCAATTACTGACATGGAAAAGCAACATAGCCATATGTTCATGAGAAATATTCAAATGATGTAAAAATTGAAACTTGTTGGTATTTGAAACAGAACTTGTTGTACCATCAATGTGAAATAAATGAAGTTGACATTTAACAATGCAAAGAAGTACATTGAATGGACGTAAAGTCTACTATCGATGATACACGGGATAGTCCGAATATAATAAGACCTCTCTATAAAAAGTCAAATATAGAAATAAAGTTTCTTCCTAAAAAATACACACATCTGTGTTATTCTTGCTATGAAAATACTTCAAGAAGTGCGTCACATTACTGCTACACTGCCGTGTATTGAACTCAGCAATCTGTTTTTTTTTTTTTTTTAAGAGACGAAAATAATTTGTCTGCAATAACAATAAAAATAGAAAGGTGACGTATACATTCCAATAATAAAGCATTGTTATCTTTTAAATCACTTCTCCAGAGAAGAAATAATCAGATAGTAACAGAAAAATCTATTGATGACACTGCGGACAGTTGTATTCCATTTTCATACATTTAGGCATATAAAATCTATTGATGACATCCTGCTGACAGTTGTATTCCATGTTCATAAATGTAGACATATAAAATCTATTGATGACATACTGCGGACAGTGGATACCATCCATGTTTATATATTTTGACGCATTCAATCTATTGATGACACACTGCGGAGAGTAGTAAACCATCCATATTTACACATTTGTAAATATAAAATGTATTGATGAGATACTGCAGACAGTTGTATACCATCCATGTTCATACATTTGAAAAAAATAAAATCTATTGATGACATCCTGCCGACAGTTGTATTCCATGTTCATACATTTTGACATATAAAATCTGTTGATGACATATTGCGGACAGTTGTATACCATCCATGTTCATACATTTTCATACATTTAGACATATAAAATCTATTGATGACATACTATATATATATATATATATATATATATATATATATATATATATATATATATATATATATATATATATATATATATTTGGTTTATTTGCTATTTCTTTTTTTCCAAAGAATGTTCAATTTTCTTCGTAATTAGATTGAATCGGTTCTCATCAACAATTCATCCTTATGTACTATGTGTATACACTTGTCTTTCTCCCACACATACTAATATCTTTACGATTTAATGACAGTTTCCAAAATTGTATTATGAAAGCACTAAATATTATTAACAAATAACTTGTTAAGCTAAGACAAACATCATTAATCCGTTATTCAAATAATTCAATCACAAATAAAGTAAAACGCAATTTGGGTCATTCTTGATGACGACTATGTCACGCGCAGTTACATGATTAAGATAGCGTCCTATATGATGTAGAAAACTTCCAAATATTTTATCACCCACATGAATACAAACATACCTTCTTTTGACAAGGGTCAGTGCACTTAAAGAAAAAAATTAAGGACAATGTACAAAGTCAGTATTTTCTCACGATAGCTTAAAAACATTTTGAATGTTTCCTATTTTTACTGAGCAAAAAAAAATCAATAAATTTCTTTTGGTGTTTTGTCAAACATTTCTGAACAATTTATCTTATCTTTATGGTTCTAAATTTATGTTGGATCGAGATTTTAACTACTTTTGATTTTTGAGTAAACAGCCGTGGCAAATTAAAGATTAAACCTATCTTTTAAATATTTCAAGCAGGTTTGAGATAGTGATCTGGACTCTTTGTCTCCCTCCACAACTTCCCCGTTACTCGTTCATTGGCTCATTTTAAACTAATGCTTGCATGGATCATCTTTTATGCTGTGTATTTTCCACTTTCCAATACACTTCTTTGCGGAAAGCTACTCTTCAATTTAGGAATGCGCTTTATGTCTGCTCAGATACCGCAAGGTAGAACTGCAGAATTCTTTTCGTATTGACATTAATCCAACGTTTAATTTAACGTTCACCAACAATAGGAATAACTTACTTGTTAGAGTTGATCGATTTAGGCACTGTATTTAAATTATGAGACATTTTTCCAAGTAATACAGTGAGAATAAAAGTTCTAAATCTAAAATTTACTACTGAGGATTTATGCCTCTGAATACATCGTGCAATTCAACCATGGATGTATTTATAAGTACGAAAATGATAAAAAATCAAACATGTCGTGCATGAATGTATCTGTAATTTACAAAATATTAATTAAATAAAATTGAAGTCTACAGTAAAATGAAAACATAATGGTACATATCAAGATAAACAACTGGGTGAGTGTCCTACCTTACAAGCGCGACATCTACCGGCCAAGTTAAGGACGTAGCTTTTCGCGGCTAATTACGGTATCTCAAAAGAAGCATGTTACCCAATTTACAAAACAAATTACATCTAAATAAGGTCCGTGTCTATATTCTGTTGTCTCACTATACTTTGTTTGCTATTTTAATCCTTAATCCACTCCATGCCTTGCAAATTTGTACGTATCTTTGAATCTGTATTATATACTTGACTGAAATCATGCCGGATCTGATACTCCCATACATTTTTCCAAGCCCTTACTGTGTGAACATTTAAATTTATGAGAGCATAATGAATTATGAAATCAATATCATCTGCTTTTTGTAATTTACCGGTTTCATGTTTGGCTTATCACTGTCAAATTGGGACACCCGATGGTAATTTGTTTAGATGCCATTTTGTTTTTATTCTGAGAGACTGAGTATATTTTGACACAGGACTACGATATAATGACCATATTAACGAAATGAAAAATGAAACTGCTCTGACTAGCGTAGTAATACTTTAACTCGCCTCTACAATCAAATGCCCCCGGTTAGATCCGGTAACTTTCGGTGCCGCGTGCGCATGATAAGGATCTAACAGAAACACTTTATTTGCTGTCTCACAATCATTCATCGCGGAACTTTAATTGTCACTTAGCGTTTTTCAAGTTCCTCTTGTCATTCTCATTCACCTGATATATAGTCCACGCGCCGGTTTCAATTGCAGAATGTCAGACTCTTTTGTCGGGAGGTAGGCAATATGGGCTAACAGGATGAATGACTGGTGAGAGAGATGACGAGGCGGGGACGATGTCACCGCTGATTATAAGGTGTAATACAAAATTGGTATCATGTTTTTCTAGGGGATTGAACCTTGCCGTTGGTTCTTTTGATCTTTTTCGTCGCCGAGGTCCTCCATTTGTAAATTCATTTAAGAGGCACTCACTTATCGGACGAGGATAAAAGCGCGCGCGCACTTGCAGTTTCGCTGTCAGGTGTCTTAAGGACGTCATACTAATAATCAGTTGGTCACAAAAATACCGCTGTTTTCTGTAAGAAAATCTTTTATTGAATTCGAGCTGCATTGGTTTGCACGAGAACTCGGATATAAAAACAATCTTGTAACAAGCTTGAGACCGAGAAAAAAAACAAAAAACAGAAGCTAGTCTGGCAAGAGAAAAAAGCGGCTTAGGCAGAAATAAATAAATCAATAAATAAGTAACAAAAGCTCGATTCCTTCGTCAATTGAGAAAATTGTATGTATTCCAGTCTCTTTTCTATCGGGAGCCGCTGTGGCTCAGTGGTTAGTATATCTGACTCTTGACCAGAGGGTGCTGGTTATGCGAATCCTGCCCAGGCCAGTTATGGTAGACCGTTGTGATGTGTCCGAGGGTGAAGTATTTTACTCCAATTTGCCTTGGCGCAGTATAACCTTTCATATCTTAATGTGCCGTTAAACACCTATCAATCAAGCAATCAATTATTTTCTATCGTTTATAAATGTTTAGCAATGACAGTATCAAAATTGAACAAACTAAAGTGTTTGTATGAACTTTCACTTTTGCTGCCTTTTTCACTTATTATTTTACAGTAATAATATACAATGCAATCATTGCGCGCATTGCTAATGACATAACAAATGAAGCTGTAATATTTTCTACATAATGTTTGTTGCATTAAATTGATCTGGCCTTGGAATCATACATTTCTGAGTTTGATACTGAGCTTCCATTCGCATCCAATCAAAATGTGACGTTACAAAAGCAAAGTCATTTTTGACTGACTGACACAAAATCTCAAGTTCAAACCCAGACGCGTAAGTTGTATGATCTTCAGGCTTGAATAGAAAATTAGGTCCCGGATGCATAATCAAATATTTATTATAACACACCGGTATTCACGTGACTTTAGCCAGGTGCTGGACGGGGCACCCCCTGAACCCTCGGGCATTTCATCAGCTTTCATCTTGTAAGTTATTAATTCGGTATAATCAAGATAATCATCATGACTTCAAGCAAAGGTTTTAAACATTCTTTTTTAGATATCGATGGCCAAACACCGCAGACCAATAGAAATAGTTATTTGTAGAGGAATTGCTCCAATAATTCATATTAGCTCCTTGCAGTAATTATACTAGGCTGTTGTTGTTGTGTTTTGTTTTTTAAAGCCGAGTGTACTACCTGCTTTATTGTCTTTGATTTTTGCACAAATGGTCTCATGTCTTAATTTCCAGTTTTGTTGCAAAAAATGTACCTTACGAACTTGACTTCGGTTTGGAATGGATTCTACGTAATAAAATAGTTATTGTAACCGCTCCCTGCTCTGTCAAAACAAGAAGTAGAGCGAAACCTTTTTACACTTGGTTTGATTAACGCAAGTATTCGACACACATTCAGCCCCGCATCAACTTAGTATATACCGTAATATCATCAACTTAGTATATACCGTAATATCATCAACTTAGTATATACCGTAATAGCATCAACTTAGTATATACCGTAATAGCATCAACTAAGTATATATACCGTAATAGCATCAACCGTTTAAAACGTTTCTCCCAGTTATAGACAAATTCAAAGAAAAGACTGCTAGATTTGCTTCTGACGTCACTGTGTACTTATCAATTACCTTTCTCAAACAAAACCTCTACATTTAACAGCTATTTGTTCTAAAAGGACATACCAGTCTGTCACTCAGCTATATGGTAGATACTTGTTTTAAAGTGACGTTCGGTAAACGTCTCAATAGAAAATGCAGAATGATTTCATCACTTCTTGCATTGGACCCAATTTGTATCGGACGCACGTATATATACGACTCGCATTACACACGGAAATTAGGTTCATCCTGTAATGTACATTCTGGAGAAGGATGAGAGATATCGATTCGTATATGATCTAACCCGGAAAACGCCAATCTCGTGGTCAGTGCTTGTTTTTAAGTGGATCAATATCGCAGCGGCCAAGACATTTACTATGTGATGGTTTATTTAGATGTGACCAAACACACTGCCTGAGAAATGGCGTATTAGGAGATAATGAAGCGCTTTACGGGAGGTGTTCAAATTACACCTTGGTGTATTGTAACTAGAACAGTGGTCATGCCTTATTGATGCGCTACTGAGGACGGCCGTCAATGCTATCAGTTATTCCAAACTGACTCAAGATCAAGCTCGATCCAATATTCGAGACCAGTCTGTCCTTGCCTCTTCCATATGCACACTATTTGAAGCTTTCTGATAACCAGACAAAATCAGCACAAAAAATGCTGGTAAAAACGGTGCAAGGGTGGCTAACAGTTGGAAACTGTTCGCTGTTTTTTTTCACCGACATTTCTGAGAAATCTGTCTGCTGGATTATCAACTACTTTTTTTTCTTTCTTTCTTTTCTCCAGGTATTCCCTATGTAATTTTTATAATTTGTCGGTCAACTTGCAACGGTATGCGTACGTATACGGAATTGTATTGCCCCCTTCTTCCAAGCATGATAAAGGAGTCAAACTTTTATACCATCTATTCAAAAGGCTTTTTTTTTTTTTTTTTTTTTTTTTTTTTTTGTGGGAAATGCATACATCATCTATCTCGGAAATAAACATGCTAGAGTTACTATAAAATATTGAATATAAATATTCATTCTAAAATTTTATTCCAAAATGTACACAAGACAACTATATCTGAATGTGAGTAATATGCAGATGAAAAGAGTCAGGGTTGTGATTGCTTTTATGTTACCCGCATTGTAGGAAATGATCGTGGAACTCGGAATCTGCTTGACCGGAGACTCGTTACAAATCCTCCACAATGACGAGGAAAATGGGCATGTGTATTAAGATAAAAATTTGAAGAGCCGGTGAGATTCGTGATAGAGAAAGTATACTATAAAAGTAGACAAGAGAAAAGCATTTTTATACTATAAAAGAAGTAAAACAGTTGAGTATATGAAGTAAATTTCCACTGAAACGTAAACTGAGAGAGAGAGAGAGAGAAATTCAAGTTTTTATTATCTAGAGAATGTCCCTAATACTTAAAAAAGATACGTAACTGTAAACTCATACGCTATGATTTCGTAACTCATCACCATTTAAAATCCAGAATTGTATTTGTACAGACAGGGTACCTTTTACTTGGACAAAACAAAATCAGTGAGACACATTCTTTTTTAGCTCTACTGGTCATAGACCAGAAGATCTTATGGGATGGCCTGTTGTCCTACGTCCGTCCGTCCACTAGCAAACGTTTTTTTTAAAAGTTTTTTTCTTTATATCTCATCTCCTTGTAAACTACGTGAGGGGTTGTCATGGAACTTTACACACACACATTCATCTCAAGGTCTAGTTGGTCTAAATGAAAATGCTGCTGATCAGACATCCATTATTTCCGCTACAGAAGCAACCTTTTAAATCTTGTTATTGCTACTCCTCTAGAATGGATGGTCATATCAAAATGGGGTTTTCTCTAAAAGACTTCTTATGATGTCAAGTTGGTACAAAATGAAAATGGTGCCGATCTGACGTCCAATATTGCCCCCACGGCAGCCATCTTGAAAATCTTGTTATCGCTACACCTGATGAGCGGAAAGTCATATCAGTACAAGGGTTTTCACAAGAAGACTTCTTGTGGTGTCTAGTTGCTCTTAAATAAAAAAAGTGTCAATCTGATATCCAATACGGCCGCCACAGCGGCCATCTTAAAAATCTTATCGCTACTACCCCAAGATGGAAAGTCATGTCGACATTGGGTTTTCAACATACGACTTCTTATGATGTCTATTTGTTACTAACTGAAACTGGTGCCGATCTGACCTTAAATATGGTCGCCATGGCAGTTGTCTTGAAAATCTTATAGTCGCTACTCTTCCTAAATGGTAAGTTATATCGACATGGGATTTTCACCAGACTTCGTATGATGTCTAGTTGATCCTAAATGAAAATGATGCAAATCTGACATTCGATATGGCTACCATGATGGTCATCTTAAAAATTGTGTTATCGCTACTCTTCCAGAATTGATGGTCATATCGATATAGGGTTTTCACCAAAAGACTTCTTATGATATCTAGTTGGTCCTAAATGAAAATGGTGCCCCGCAAACATCCAGTATAACTGCCACAACGAACTTATTGACAATCTTGTCACTAATTCTCCTGAATGGATGGTCATATTGCCAAGGGGGTTTTCACAATGGTGTCTACTTTGTCTGAAATGAAAATGGTGCCGATCTTACATACAATACGGCTGCCACAGGGCCTGATTTTCAAATCTTATAGCTCAAGAATATCAGAGATGGTTTCAACACTCAGCAGTTACAAAGAATAAATTGTCTTATGTTGAATTCCTGGAAATTCTTTTCGGACAGTAAAGCGTCAGTCCCTTTATTGTTTTCAATTAAGCTTTACTACACGGTAATACATGTCACCTTATTCTCGAAATCAGTCACTTTCATATTGGTTGCCTCGCGGTAAGTGCTAATTAAATAAACGTAATCACTGGTGTAATGAGTGAAACATCGCATATCTTAACAGAAAACTTCCTGATGTAGTAATGCTTGTTTCAGCGTCAGTAATTTGCGCGATCAATATGGCTTTGTTGAAGACAATCCGTTTTGGAGGGTAGCTTCAACGTTGATCTCGTTTTGAGAGAGAGAGAGAGAGAGAGAGAGAGAGAGAGAGAGAGAGAATCCTATATTCATATATGATACTTATATATTATGTAAAGCGTATATCTAGAACTCAAATCAACTATATAAATGTTAATTCCTTGAGAACAACCTCTGCTGATTTTCGAATCCAAAATTGTCCACGAGTTCATGGGAAAATGGCATTGAATTCAACTTTAGTTTCACAAATTTTTCTTTAACTCTCGCATGTAATGATTTCAAGACCCAAAGTTATTTCCTTATCCATGAACAATATTTGATAATAGATTTATCACCTAATCCGCTATTGCAATCTTAGTAATCTTCCCCGGCTGTGAAAATCAATTCAGCCAAATCATCGGTGTCATAACTGAATGGTGCATCACTTGGGATCTGATATACCGATTTCCAAATGCAATAATGCATAGCTAAGCATCATAAACCATTAATATGGATTTGTTGGTGGAAAATCAATTAAGGGATATAATCTGTGTTATAATTTAGTGATGTGTCATTGGGAATATTCACGGAACATTGTTCTATCCAATAAAATAACACCCATTGCAGGAAGCTATAGGATCGATATCAGTTCGATGGAGGCATTTTAAACAGTGTTCACTTATACAGGAAACCATTGAGAGATGGATTGACATGGGCTTGTTCACAAATCCAGTAAATCACCAACATTTATAACAAAAATACTGAATCAATAAGTATTTTTAAAGGTGAGACTAAGTTTTTTTTGTTATAAATCAAACGTGACAATTTTGAATTTCCATTTTTGCGGTAAATAATGAAAATTTTTTTACATTTCATTAATTTGATAGAACAATGATGATGTTCATTAAAATCTTATAATGGATATGAATAAGCAGAGTACATGAGGTGATGTTGACTATGAACAAGCAGTGTACATGAGGTGATGTTGACTGAATAAGCAGTGTACACGAGGTGATGTTGAATATGAATAAGCAGTGTACATGAGGTGATGTTGAATATGAATAAGCAGTGTACATGAGGTGATGTTGAATATGAATACGCACTGTACATGAGGTGATGTTGAATATGAATAACCAGTGTACGTGGGGTAATGTTGAATATGAATAAGCAGAGTACATGAAGTGATGTTGAATATGAATAAGCAATGTACATGAGGTGTTGTTGATTATGAATAACCAGTGTACATGAGGTGATTTTCTATAAAATAAGTCTCTACGTTAGTTCAGTTTTTGAAATCTGAATAAATTCTTTAAAGACACAAAAAGTTTAAAAGCACATCATGACGCCTGGAGGACTGGCTATAACTGAGACCTGATGCTGCGAGTTACGTACTTAGCGGATCATTACCTTCAACCAATGGACGCCTTTATTTCATTACTTACAACCAATGGAAGCCTGGCTATAAACTGAGGCCTAGTATGGGGAGTTACATAATGTGGAATTATTCATACAAATATAACTAAAATACTATAAATATATAGTAACTTGTAGTTACAATAACTCAGAAACTATTGCTTTGATTTTTGCTCAAATTTGAGATTTATCTTAATTTTACATAAAATAACAGCCCTGCAAATTTTCATAATTTGTTTGTACAATAGAAAGATACATAAATGGGCGTGGGCCGGGCTGAAAACAAATTTCTGAAAGGTGCATTGTCAGAAAAGGTATTGAATTAAAAAAAAAATATTTTAATTTTAATTGTTTTGTAACACCTGATTTCAAGAATTAAACGTAGTGTATTCTTTGTTAATATTTTATTCTGATGATTGGAAAGCAGCTTGTGTAATTTATGTTGTCTCCTAGTGGTTTAGACTATAAAACTGAGCATTAAACACTAGTTGAAGTCTCCTAGCGGTTTAGACTTTAAAACTGAACATTAAACACTAGTTGAAGTCTCCTAGTGGTTTAGACTATAAAACTGAGCATTAAACACTAGTTGAAGTCTCCTAGTGGTTTAGACTATAAAACTGAGCATTAAACACTAGTTGAAGTCTCCTAGCGGTTTAGACTATAAAACTGAGCATTAAACACTAGTTGAAGTCTCCTAGCGGCTTAGCCTATAAAACTGAGCATTAAACACTAGTTGAAGTCTCCTAGCGGCTTAGACCATCAAACTGAGCATTAAATACTAGTTGAAGTCTCCTAGCGGCTTATCCTATAAAACTGAGCGTTAAACACTAGTTGAAGACATAAAGTCGAATTTGTACACCCATTATACATTTGCAGAATTTTAGCAATCAAGGTATAAAAAAGAAAAAAAAATTGGAGTGTCGGAAAGTGGATTGTTGGGTCAATATATTATAAATCACTTTTCAATAAAAGAAAAAAGTTAATACATATTGCACGTGGTTTAGGAGCGAGACCAAGATTTGCTTAAAGCTCACTTTTGCAGTTGCAGAATTTAACAAAAAGAACCATATATAGTCCATATAATGTGCACGTCATCTTTATGGTGCTGGATTGGGTTTTCATAAAATGATTACCAGAGAGCTAGATCATGCTATGACGTTTTGCCTACATAAAAGAAACTTTTGTTTGTGTGTATGAGAGAGAGAGAGAGAGGAATACTATAACCTAAGAATTTACATTTCTTCGAACAGCAATAAGCTCTGAAGAATTTTAACAATGTGTATTACTTGCATTGTATGGTAACGCTTCATTTAAGAAATATCTCCACAAAATAAGCTGTGCAAAATCTGTCTACTGTATATTTGATTCTTCTTAATCTGTACTCTTTCACAGTGGATTAAAAAAACATACACACACATATTGGCAATAGCGCAATTACAACACTTTCCCAACGTTGCAAGTTAATTAAGCTCTTTAGCAGGGGAAGAAACAATTGACATCAACAGAACAAACTCTAAACACAAAGACGAGAGAAAACCTTGACGATAACATGTCTGAATGACATTGGAACTCTTCAAACAAGAGTTAAGGAAATAAGAAAGAAGAAACAGCTGACAATCGTCTTAACATGAGTAACTACATATCTGTTTTGTGTTGCAGTCAGAATATATAAATAATAATCACAGATGGTGTGATCAGTTGTAGCAGGATACCAAACAGGCGACAATAATAATAATAATAATAATAATAATAATAATAATAATAATAATAATAATAATTCATGTAAAGAGTTATTAAATATTTACTTCTGTAAATATTGTCGCAAGGTTTGCATAAGGTGATAAACTTATGACTGACTGAAATTTTGATACGACTGCATTGGAAAGGTTAGATTTTTTTCATTTAGGCCAAATTCCTCGTGAGTTCACAGTTGTAGTACCTAGTATCGTTCCTTACGTGTACGTTCTATATCGGTCCACCCAGGTTAAACTAAATTCACAGCATCTCCAGGGACTCTGCTAAATATCCAGTTTAGTTATAGTGGTTGGCGAATTTCGCGTTGAATTTGTTGCGAAATGTGGCTCATTCGTTCCTGAAAACAATTGTTTTGCCAGCAAGCTGAATGGCACCGATTTTACACGTCAGGAGATATATTACAGTTTTGGCTTCACATCGTAACTTCTGATTGATGGTAAAGCTAACTCCTTTCACCGAACATAGAAACAGTTTGGTCTCGGGCACAAGTCTTGCAGATTAGGCAGCGCATGTCTTCGCAAATTATATGTGCCTAAATCTGTTATATACAAATGCGCTGGTTATATTCATCAGGAGTAATTCTTTGGGGCTCTTTTTTGTGCATGGCTTACCTTTGTGTTAGGCGTATTTTCCAGTAAAAACATGAGTAGGTGGTCGATGCAAAAATAATTTTTAGTGTATCTAAAATAATTTTTGTATCGAACAAAAGCTTGAAAAAAATGTTCGAATTTCAAACTTACCAATTTAGCAATAAAGGAAAGTATGGATGTTTTTTATTAATTGATACAGAATTTAATGACAAAACTGACATTTAGCTCATAATATATGCCTATTCTGTGAAGACATAAGTATCTATCTCTCTCTCTCTCTCTCTCTCTCTCTCTCTCTCTCTCTCTCTCTCTCTCTCTCTCTCTCCATTCACACATTTCTGCATACAAGATATTAAATAGATACATCAATCAGCTTAGGTTCGAGGCGGGCTTACCTTTATAAGGAAAAGTAAGTTGAAATAGGACTGATTAATTTCAAGGTGGGCTAACTTTCAAGGCTGACTTAATTTCTAATTTTTAAGGTATCACTATTAACAATGAGATATTTAGTATTTCGTCCTTGTTGTTGGTCTTCTACTTTAATGTTTGATCCTAAATAGGTTCATCTTTGCACGTGAATGTATAAATGAGGCGGAAGTGAATATATCCATTCTCCATAAAGAGTAATACTAATAAAGGCTGCCCCTAGCAAAGTTTCGCCGCGGCCTGATCTGTAATACAACTGTCAATTTGTCTCCAAACTGATGGTCACTGGGTCAGGACCAGAGGGGACCCAAGATGACCAGATATTGACAAATTCAGTTCGATATAACTTATTTCACTTCGATTCAGTTAAATTTTATTCAATTAAATTCGATCCTATATAATTCAAATCAACTTAGTTAAGTTACTTGATGTGTACTTTTCTACACAAATGCTAACTAAAAAAAAACTTGCTCCAAGGCTCAAGAGATACTTTAAAGATTGTGGTGTAATTTACAATAAGATCACTTACATATTTACTGACACAAAGAAATATCCAGATTATCAAAAATTATTGAATGCTTCCAATATTTCACCTCATTTGAACGTAGTTCGTGCTGGATGATCACATGTCAGAATCCATCGTAGTGACCAGAAATCTGGTCATAATGCGATTGAAGACATTGTCCAGCAAGCTATAACTTAAACAAAATGTCCGAAGCTCTTTCAAGCGTAGTTCTGAAAATGCAAAAATACACGTTGGTCAGGTTATTTCTATAGAAAATGCAGAATGTCGCTGTTTGTCGCTTTTCTCTGATCCGCTAATATCACAAAATCATGACCACTACAAAATGACAGGGAGCTTTAAAATGTACAAGCGAATGACGAAAATATTACATGAGATAATATTTTTCTTTAAGCCTCATTTTATCGACCATTTATTGAATTTACTTAAAGATAATATGAATTTTCAGTGACGTTATTAATTAATCAACAGTAACTATCTTAGAGCCTGTAAGCATGATACCTTCACAACTTTATAGGCACTATTAAACTTTTGTTACGCTGACTAGCCACTAAGATTTAATGGTACCCTGAATATGAGAACCTTCACAACTTTAGAGGCACTATTAAACTTTTGTTACGCTGACTAGCCACTAAGATTTAATGGTACCCTGAATATGAGATTAATAAAGGTACCCTGAATATGAGATTAATAATGGTACCCTGAATATGAGATTAATAATGGTACCCTGAATATGAGATTAATAATGGTACCCTGAATATGAGATTAATAATGGTACCCTGAATATGGGATTATTAATGGTACCCTGAATACAGTATTATTGATGGTACCTTGAATGAGGGATTAATAATGTACCCTGAATATGGGATTAATAATGGTACCCTGAATATGGGATTATTAATGGTGCCCTGAATATGGGATTAATAATGTACCCTGAATATGGGATTAATAATGTACCCTGAATATGGGATTAATAATGGTACCCTGAATATGGGATTAATAATGGTACCCTGAATATGGGATTAATAATGGTACCCTGAATATGGGATTATTAATGGTACCCTGAATACGGTATTATTAATGATACCCTGAATGTGGGATTAATAATGGTACCCTGAATATGGGATTATTAATGGTACCCTGAATATGGGATTAATAATGGTACCCTGAATATAGAATTAATGATGGTACCCTGAATATAGAATCAATAATGGTACCCTGAATATGGAATTAATAATGGTACCCTGAATATAGAATTAATAATGGTACCCTGAATATGGAATTAACAATGGTACCCTGAATATGGGATTAATAATGGTACCCTGAATATGGGATTAATAATGGTACTCTGAATATGGAATTAACAATGGTACCCTGAATATGGAATTAATAATAGTACCCTGAATATAGAATTCATAATGGTACCCTGAATATAGAATTCATAATGGTAACCTGGATATGGGGTTAATAATGGTACCCTGAATATGGGATTAATAATGGTACCCTGAATGTGGGATTAATAATGGTACCCTGAATGAGGGATTAATAATGGTACCCTGAATGAGGGATTAATAATGTACCCTGAATGTGGAATTAATAATGTACCCTGAATATGGAATTAATAATGGCACCCTGAATGTGGGATTAATAATGGTACCCTGAATGAGGGATTAATAATGATACCCTAAATGTGGGATAAATAATGGTACCCTGAATATGGGATTAATAATGGTACCCTGAATATGAGATTAATAATGGTACCCTGAATATGAGATTAATAATGGTACCCTGAATATGGGATTAATAATGGTACCCTGAATGTGGGATTAATAATGGTACCCTGAGTATGGGATTAATCATTTTTGTAAGTTGTTATTAAGCACAAGAACTTTAAGAAATAGTATTCAAGTAGACAACGGTAATATTTTTACTTTTTTGCGCCCAGGGTGAAACGTGTCAAACTAACGCTATGTCTTAGTCTTCTTTTGGCGGTCGCTAAAAAAAAATCATGAAGTATCCGCATATTTTCACCTAAAATCCACAACCTAAAACTTTAAACATTTCCTGCACGCCAAACTTATTCAAAAAGAAACAGGAACTTCTGGCAAATTCCCGTTTTTTTATGACAGTTTACTTGACATTTAACATATTCGTTATTATCAACATGTACTTTAGAATCACAATCTACATGTAATTCATATATATATATATATATATATATATATATATATATATATATATATATATATATATATATATATATATATATATATATAATTTATGTTTTATTACGGCATCAAATGTAACATTTATGACAAAGTACAAACTTTTCTGATATAAACGGTACAAAAAAGACACGCGCTACTATCATAGTTGCACATGCACACCCAGACCCATCCATCCCAATACACAATCACTCACAATACACCAACATTTCAACCTTCCTATACAGTTATGGTTAGACTGTCAACTTAATCCAATAACTGCAATACGCATGACCATCTACCAAATATAATTATACGCTTTCAATTTTCTTTAAAAGCCTGCTATAACTTATGCAATTCAAATCTGGCCATAAGATCAGACATTTTTGTATCGCTTAGAAAACTCTGTAAAACGTAAAGAAATTACATAAATTTCAAAATGACTTGAACAATTAGCAAAATTGCCATCCACTACAAAAACTACAAACTCGTTGAAAATTCTGCAGCTTGTAGAAAACTTCGCAGGTGTCGTCACTTTGGCGGTCACAGAGAGTTCAGGTCAACCGGTGCAAACACATCATAATATTCTTTTGTGCTGGGTTCATTTTTTGTTTTAATTATTCGTGACCTAATCTTGGAACGGAGCCATAAAACGAGATCGGCAATTGCACTCTTCGGTATTTTTTACACTGAAATGCTGCACTCATTTTTACTTTATTTACCGCCCGAAAACTCAGTTCAATTCAGTGTTTGGACACGGTAGTTATAGCCGTCAATGGTAACAATATTTCAGAAAATGTGCACGTGATTATGAATTCTTAGTCCCAACAGGACGCGTTGTAAATACTTCTTAAATCTAATTATAAATGTCAGTGAGAGATTTGACATGCATACAGTTCCCCATTGATGTTAGTTGCAAAGAATTTATTCCCGGTACAATAAACAGACATGTATAATACCTAAACCAGACCACGGTCAGTCAACTGAGATCAGGAATTCTTCAAACAAGCGTTCCAGTCACTCTACAAGTTAAGGTCATGACCCTGAATGGTTAGAGGTGGTCAGTTAAAGGTCATCCCGCATATTTGGTTTCATGTGTTTTCTCAATTTTCAGCTCTATCCCCAACAGGCCTACTTGATATTTTCCAGCGGTACGTAGATTGATATTTTTATATCTTCTTATCTCAGTAATGGACGAGAGACTCGAGTCATACTTAAATTTATATTTCGTAGATAAAATGTGTAGCGTTGTGGAGAGTCCCTGCGTCTTTTATCGCAAATCATTACCTACCTGTGGAAACTGCAGTTTGGAAGAATCTTGATTTCCCAGAAAGAAAACGTCTGTTATGTGATAAAAATGATAAAAGTGACGAATTGCATTAACTTTCTAGGTATCCATTTTTTCCCGAAAGCTCCACAAAAATATGTGACGTATTTCTACAATATATAAACTACTACTACAGTACTACTACTATGCCGAAGTACAAAGCACCCCGAATTCGTTTCTCTGCAGTTAGCTGCTCTCCAATTTAGGAAAATCATTTTAGTTTGCTCGACGGCAAAACCATAAATACCGGTACGTGTAATTATCAACAACTGAGTCATTGTCGTAACTTATACGCGAGACACCTGGCGCCCGGGCTAAAGGAGATCTCTTTTCATGGTTAACTACGGTATCCGTAAAGATGTGTATCGTACACCTACGGTTAACTGGCAGACCTATATAAATTTGTTCGAATAATACTTTATCCATTCAGACGTTGATTATGATAATAATTTCAAGTAAAAATGTAATTTAATAAGGATAGTTTACTTTTCATGAAAGCTCTAATACTAACGATAAAGGTATTAAATGATAAAATGCTTTAAAGTCATTATTATGTCATCTCCATGCCCCTGTCTTGAAACTTCGTACCAGAGTTGCTCTTATGTCACTTTTTGACCTGAATCGTGTTATGCTCTGTTTAGTTCTGTTTCTGTTTCGATTTCTTATAACGAGATATATTTTGGCCTATGGAAATTGAACGCGTTTTCCAAGAACACAATTATTGTGCCATTTATATCTGATTTGTGATATACATTTTTGATATTTATTTATTTGTTTGTTTTTGTTGAACACGCCACTCCACTCCTATGTCCATGTAGCTTCTATAGTAACACACTACTATGTCCATGTAACTTCTATAGTAACACACTCCTATGTCCATGTAGCCTTTATAGTAACACACTCCTATGTCCATATAGCTTCTATAGTAACACACTCCTATGTCCATGTAGCCTTTATAGTAACACAATCCTATTTCCATGTAGCTTCTATAGTAACACACTACTATGTCCATGTAGCTTCTATAGTAACACACTGCTATGCCCATGTAGCTTCTATAGTAACACACTACTATGTCCATGTAGCTTCTATAATAACACACTACTATGTCCATGTAGCTTTTATAGTAACACAGTACTATGTCCATGTAGCTTCTATAGTAACACACTGCTATGCCCATGTAGCTTCTATAGTAACACTCTAATATGTCCATGTAGCTTCTATAGTAACACACTACTATGTCCATGTAGCTTTTATAGTAACACACTACTATGTCCATGTAGCTTCTATAGTAACACACTGCTATGCCCATGTAGCTTCTATAGTAACACACTACTATGTCCACTTAGCTTTTATAGTAACACAGTACTATGTCCATGTAGCTTCTATAGTAACACACTCCTATGTCCAAGTAGCTTATATAGTAACACACTCCTATGTCCATGTAGCCTCTATAGTAACACACTCCAATGTCCATGTAGCTTCTTCAGTAACACACTCCTATGTTCATGTAGCCTCTATAGTAACGCACTCGTATGTCCATGTAGCTTCTATAGTAACACACTGCTATGCCCATGTAGCTTCTATAGTAACACACTCCTATGTCCATGTAGCTTCTATAGTAACACACTCCTATGTCAATGTAGCTTCTATAGTAACACAATCCTATGTCCATGTAGCTTCTAAAGACACATATGTTTGTTGTTCGTGTAATTCTTTTCGTAAATAGGCAATGGAAAAAAATGTCCTGTCTTGCAATGTTAAAATTCTGCTCCTTGCAAAGAAAAGGATAACTTTTGCTAATTCTTACATTTAATAAATTGTATGTCTTCACATTATTAGTCATCGGTTTTTATATATTAATTATCATATTTAGGATACTGAGTCAGTACACTGACTCCATACAAATCCAGAATATAAAAAAAATTAAAACTGCGTCTGTATGTCCAATTAACCTACTAGAAATATATAGTATTCAACGTTTGACCTACTTGAGATATATAGTATTCAACGTTATTGGACCTACTTGAGATATATAGTATTCAACGTTATTGGACCTACTTGAGATATATAGTATTCAACGGTTGACCTACTTGAGATATATAGTATTTAACGTTATTTGACCTACCACACAGATAGTCTTGACATAGGCGCTTTGGGAAGACGATTCGTTATCCTTTTTCCTACATTATTTTTTACGAGTCATAACATCCTTATTCCACTTCCTTAGACCCTGTGTACAACATTCAACATTTCACGTTTTAGTAGAACAAAAACTACTATAGTGAACGGTTCATGATACACCCACCCCGTGGTTAATATTCCTCGATGTAGGCACTAGTAAGACATAGCTGACTCTCTAGATTATTGGCCAACGGATCTCAGCGACCTTTACCTTTGGTCAAGGTATGCGGTCATGAACAAAACTTACTGTGCGGAAACTGTTATTTTCATATTAGAACTACCATGGCCTTGACCTCTGATATTTAGATCCCAAAATCTATAGGTTTATTTATTGCCTAAGTGCAAGCTATGCACAAAGTTAAGTCAAAGAACTTAGTACAGAACAAAAGTTATGCAAAATCCATTTTTGTTTGAGTCACAATGACCTTGACTCTTGACCGTTTGACCCCGAAATAAATAGGCCTCTTCTATGTGCAAGCACAGCACAAACTTTAGGATTTATGTTTTTATATATAAAAAAAACATTTTTCTCCTTAAAGTCACATTAACCTTGACCTTTTACCTTTTGGTCCCAAACCATTAAATTTCTTTCTTACCATCCAACAACTTTGGTGAAGGTCTATTATGTACAATTAAAGTTATTGTGCGGAAACCATTTTTCTTCTTTTAGTCTCATTGACCTTGAGCATGGACTTCAAACCCCTAAAATGAATAGTGTTCTTCCTTACCCTAAGTGCAAGACATCCACAAAGTTTAGTCCAAGTCTGACATGTAGAACTAAAGTTATTGTTCGGAAACCATTTATCTTCTTTCAGTCTCAGTGAACTTGACCTTCGACCGTTTGATCACATAACCGATAGGGTTCTTCCTTACCCCAAGTGTAAGCTATTTGCAACGTTTGGTGGCGGTAGATGAGAACTTAAATTATTGTGCAGAAACGAATAGGTGACAGACTGAGGGATGGACGTAGGGACAGTATCATAACATGATA
The DNA here is from genome assembly GCA_029931535.1 of Margaritifera margaritifera. Classification (NCBI taxonomy): domain Eukaryota; kingdom Metazoa; phylum Mollusca; class Bivalvia; order Unionida; family Margaritiferidae; genus Margaritifera; species Margaritifera margaritifera. The sequence goes on along the minus strand of JAQPZY010001392.1, from coordinate 542,937 downwards.
CGTTCCTCCTTATGACGGGCGTATAAAGAATTGCAAAAACAACATTATCCAATCGCCTTAGACTCAGTATGCGTGGTCTCTAAACTTTTATCATTAATCTCTATTTCCTCAATTTAAGATTATTCTAAAGCATAAACAAGAAGTATATAACATAAATATGTATATGGAATATTGAGCGATGTTACAATGCAATAGCTCAATTCTATCTCAGTGTCGTGATCTATTGCGCGTTCAATGCAATATCAAATTGTCTATTTTAGCTCTTATAAATAATTTTTCCGCAAGACAAATTGTACCTGCACATTTAAATGAGAGTTTTTTAAGTTACTAATTTATAAGTTTCCACTTATCGTGTGCTATAAATTATTTTGGCTATACCACACCCACCCACCCTATGAAGCCTATTCGCATTACCAATAGCTCTTAAGATGCAAACCGTAGAGGAAGTCTCAATCAGCCTTCCTTTCAACATATCTCAGTATAAAAGGTAAACTAACGGTAAATTCTAGGCATATATAATTTCATTTAGCATTAAAAGGTCCCTGCCATTTGGCGTCCGCTGCAGTCTCCATTAATGGATGAGCGGGGCGATATGGTCATTCCTTACCAGGCAAGTGACCATTTCATATACAATAGTTACAGACATTGCTAACATATTATAAAGTACATTATTCTGCGGGGAAACAAACCCACTTAAAATAACAGCCTTACGGAATACACGTGTGTCATTTCTCTGTACAATCAGTTATAATATGATGTAAACACATATGACACGTTATAAACATACAAATGTACGTATATAAAACAAGTATTGCGTACGATAGCAAAGAAAATGTACGATACAATAGGTCGCATGCACAATTTTGCACTTAATGACCATATTTCTGACTAGGGATAATTTACGTTGGCGTTACCAGGTGACGAATTGTTCCAGCCATTTAGCAACCCAGACAGTTCCCCTTAATGGGGAGAAAGGCGATATGGTCATTCATTACCGGGCAAGTGACCGTTCCAGATAGAACCCTCACTAAAATGATTATTACATTTACAAAAATGTTTAAAACAAGAGATTTCCTGCAAGAATTCATTATCATTCATCATCAATATTATGAATACGTTCTTTAACTTTATGGACTAGTAGTAGAAATTGTGTCAGTAGTGACTTTAACTTTATGTACTAGTAGTAGAAATTGCATAAGTAGTGACTTTAACTTTATGGACTAGTAGTAGAAATTGTATCAGTAGTAACTTTAACTTTATGAACAGTTGTAGAAATTGTATCAGCAGTGACTTTAACTTTATGCACCAGTAGTAGAAATTATATCAGTAGTGACTTTAACTTTATGTACTAGTAGTAGAAATTGTATTAGTAGTGACGTAAGTTATTTCAAGCATATGATAATATGCATTTATGTGCATATGTAGTAAATTAACACACACTGAAGTTTAATTTTGATTATTCAACGAAAGCTGAATTATTTAAAAGTTGTAAGTGTAATTGCAAGCTGTTATTGTAGTCTTCGTGTTATTACAAGCTGGTAAGGTAGTATTCGTGTTATTACGAGCTGGTAAGATATTCTTCCTGTTATTACAAGCTGGTAAAGTAGTATTCGTGTTATTACAAGCTGGTAAGGTAGTATTCGTGTTATTACAAGCTGGTAAGATATTCTTCGTGTTATTACAAGCTGGTAATGTAGTATTCGTGTTATTACAAGCTGGTAAGATATTCTTCGTGTTATTACAAGCTGGTAAGGTAGTATTCGTGTTATTACAAGCTGGTAAGGTAGTATTCGTGTTATTACAAGCTGGTAAGGTAGTATTCATGTTATTACAAGCTGGTAAGATATTCTTCGTGTTATTACAAGCTGGTAAGATATTCTTCGTGTTATTACAAGCTGGTAAGGTAGTCTTCGTGTTATTCCAAGCTGTTATTGTAGTCTTCTTGCTAATACAAGCTGGTATTGTAGTCTTCGTACTTTGTTTAACGGAGGAATGAATGCATACTCCACCAACCCCAAAAAAATCTTTATTCTACAATATCTGCAAACTCATACTCTATGCTGTCTCCTAACATTGCTTGTAGAATCATTTACCGTGCATTTCATTGAGTCTGGTAGAAAGATTGGTGTCAAAAGTATATACGACCAACTGACGAAGCTTTTAAGGATATTTGTGTAATTGATCTGTATAAGTTTTTGAACATTCTGGACAGCACTTCTAACTTTGGGATACAGGCAAGTGAACTGCTTAATAACCATATTAAACATTGTAACTTGCAAGATAAATATTTAAATATTATCAAAGATGTAGTTGTATTTCAACAGTATATTGCACATATCAGGAATAACAGTTTGGTTGTTATCGTTTACATTTATTACGTACTTGTAAAGTCTTCGAAGAGAAACATTTAGTTATAGCAAGATCAATTTCACCAACATAAGTCCTGAATATAAGTCTAGACTTAAGACATTTGATTGGTCAATTTTAAGTCATACTTAAATTTCAGCCAATCAGTTCACTAGATTCTTGACTTAAGTTAGTCCAGACTTAAGTTCTGTTGGTGAAATCCAGATCTGGAAGCAAACAAAGTTTTTGAAGAAAACTTAATATTCTGTTGTCAATTTCTGAGATCCTATATAACACCAGCATGCTTTCAGGTGTCTGATCGGATATACATATTAAACAAGAACAAACAACATTGTTTTATTTTTTGTGTGAAAACAGTCTTTAATTGGACAAAATACACCATTTTAAGCATTTGATGTTGGAGAGAAATTTGCAAAAAACTACTATCCTAAATTGTTCTAAAATTTCCGAACTTTTTTACATCGATGTAGAAATATGTCTTATTCGTCTGTATTCATAACAGCATTGTATGAAAATAGAAAAATCCACGCAAATGGACGTTTTAGTAAAGTTGAAACATTTCGCATTGTCAGTACAATGTTTCCTCTTTGCAAGTGAAATATTTCGTTATATCTACTCACAATATCTATGCTGTATGTATTTTTATGTGCTATGGATCCATCCGGGGAAGAGAAGAATAGTTAGCAGCAACATCACTTGTAACGGGTTATCTTAATGCGCGACGTCAATTGGTGTTGCAGAGAGTTCAAGGCTACTACAGTTTGATGCCGTTACCAAACATAAAACAATTTACCATTACTTCCTGCTTTTAAGCCTTCTCCAAAATGGATTGCCATATAACTCTTTCTTCAAAATTTGAAAACAATAATTGGATACTGATATTAGTCAAGAATGCAACATAAAAGACTACTTGTCTTGAAAATTAGTTTAGATTTCTTTCAAATTTAAATAAAAATGTTTTAGCGGATTATAATCCGGGTACTTACGGCTTTGGGAGCTGTGCACGGCATTCTTAATTCTTCTAGGTTCGTAAGTGTCTACCTGCGATACTTATCAAGCTGTTTGCTGTCTAAAGAAAGGGCAAAAGTACGAATTAACCCCCTCAAGTAGACCTGTTTATCTCAAATGTAACCACAGGCTTACACAAATTTTCCATTATCCTTTGTCCACATTGATAGTTTGTTTTCATGTCTGATATAGCATTGTAGGTATGAACATTTTTTTTTCTCTGACTAACTAATGTCTTTCTTAGCACAAAAATCAACCGCTGTTATAATTTAATTATTTCCAAGGGGGTTTTCATACATCTGCTGAGGTAAGGGTCTGTGCACACACACACACACACACACACACACACACACACACACACACACACACAGACAGACAGATATGCGATGTATCATAATATATGATGTATTCCTTTGACGTGGAAGGGAGTCATTGTAAATTTCCATGTATGGAACCTATGAAAAAACAGGACAGGGAAGTAGCGCTCAACAAAGGACATTAGGATTATGCTAAAATAATTACGCAGTTTTGTCATGGTATTGTTTATAAACATCATTGTAAATCACGTAGCATTGCCAATAGATTTTTACATAAGAGTCTACATAAGAGTCAGCTACAGAAGCACTGGACTTGCACTATAAAAAAAAGCAGTTGCGATGATGAAACATAGTATACACTTCCAGCATGTCACACATTGAATTGGCTACATTCAATTCTGATTGGTTGTTATTGTTTACCCTGACCTGGAATATTTTAGGATCAACCCGTATAACCAATAAAAATTGAACGTAGCATATTCACGCAGTAACATACCAGAAGTGTATGCCCTCAAAACTGGATCCAAGTACCAGAAACAAAGCAACGGAGAAACTTTGCATACAAGTGGCCATTAAATGACTAATACAGTACTTAAATCGTACGTGTGGAAAAGTTTTGGAATGTTTGCATTACGTTGATGTAAGTTATGAGTGGCTGAATGCATCTACAGTATAAGATAATTAGCACGGAATCGGCTAGGTGTCAGATTTCGAACCGCGCGAGTTAGTCAGCGTGTGTTGATTGGGAGAAGGGGAGTAGGTGTTATTAATGATTTACAAAAACGAGTGCCTGTATATTAAAACGGTTAGAATCGATGAAAATTTGTACAATTGGAAAAATCATACATACTGTTAATTACTACATTTAAAGGTGATAATCTTTATTCAGAATAATGTATATCTTTTTTTAGATGAACTTTAAGCGGGAATCAGCTGACTTTTAAGCGGATTTTATGGAGCATATATATATATATATATATATATATATATATATATATATATATATATATATTTTATTTATGCGGAATGGACAAATATTTTCACTTGTCTGTATTACTGAGTAAGGAATGGACAAATATTTTCACTTGTCTGTATTACTGAGTAAGGAATTAACAAATATTTTCACTTGTCTTTATTGCTAAGAAACAAGAAGTTATAGAAAGCTGAAAACTAACACGCGAGCTTTCATCGTGAATTTACAAGAATTGTTATTTGATCAAAGTAGATATGTTTGCCCATAAATTCCAGTGTTCACAATAAACTACTATTGATGAATATTTTAGCTCTTGAAGTGTCAGTTAGGTTCATTGTGGTCAACTGTGCCGCAGAAGGACTTAATTTTAAGCCAATTGTCCGACGTTCTACGAAGATTTCAATGGCGTTGTGCTCCCCGATTCAAAAATTGATTGATTTTGCATGTCACGACAAATACACAGGAAAAATAGTTATCTTCTTCTTTAGAATAATGATTGAGTCCTTGTAGTGGTAGTTAACTTTCTTAACGCTCAAAGCGTCGCATTGGACTTCATTATGTTACGTTTCTATCGGAACTGAGGTACAATCTTTCAAAGTGACCACCACTCCATAACATATTGTTAAAGTTCGTGTCCCAGGTAAAGGTCATGAAGGTAACGACTAGGTGCAATTTAGAACAATAATAAGTTTTGTATGAACGAGCGTGGACAAGTCTGGTTGAGGACGATACAGTGTCATCTCTGGCTCCAGTTGCTACTTAAGGGGTCATGTCTAATAGCGTATCTGTCTGTCTGTTTTGTCTGTCTATCTATTTATACACCTACCTATCTATATCTTTTACTCTCTCTCTCTCTCTCTTCTCTTCTCTTTTGCTCCCCCAAAAAATCTTTTTGATGCAAAGAGACTCCTAGATAAAGTTAGAAAATATAAGAAGATTGCCAGTGCTTACATAAACTGAGCAACTCGTATACCAGTAGTTCTGATTGTTCTCTTGTAGTGGAACATTTGTCCTAAAAAAAATATTTAAAAAAAGTCTTGAAGACAGTCGCGAAGGACATTTTCGTCTAGTTTATCATGTTCCAAATTCAATTTCAATAACTTTTATGTACATTTTGAACATTATAAGTATTTAAGTCCACTACTCTTAATATCCCTGAGTTAGTTAGAGTTGTAGCTTAAACCAAAAAAGTTATAAATGCTTCTTTGTTTCCACTGAATAAGAAGAAGCGATTTGGACGAAATAATGCAGGAGGAATCTCATTATGTGAAACAAAAAAATTGAAACGTTGTCATACTCGAACATTGTCAGCTTTTTCGTTCCTTCTGAATCTTATACAACTATTGGAATGGAAATACAAGGACTTTTTTCATTATGAATCTTATAGAATTATAGGAATGGAAATACTAGAATATTTTCCCTTCATTTTACTAAGTTTACTTCGTTGAAATCACATTGTAAATCGATGCAGACGAGAAACTGTGCAATTATTTTGTTCGAAAAGGTAATCAATATTCTAGATTACTCCCAAACACGCAGAGTAGTATGTATATATACAAATGGTGCTTCAGACTGGAATGATGTCCAAACACGCTGATAGTATTTATACATACAAATGGTGCTTCAGACTGGAATGATGCCCAAACACGCTGAGTAGTATGTATACATACAAATGGTGCTTCAGACTGGAATGATGCCCAAACACGCTGAGTAGTATGTATACATACAAATGGTGCTTCAGACTGGAATGATGCCCAAACACGCTGAGTATCATGTATACGTACAAATGGTGCTTCAGACTGGAATAATGCCCAAACACGCTGAATAGTATGTATACATACAAATGGTGCTTCAGACTGGAATGATGCCCAAACACCCTCAGTATCATGTATACGTACAAATGGTGCTTCAGACTGGAATGATGCCCAAACACGCTGAATAGTATGTATACATACAAATGGTGCTTCAGACTGGAATGATGCCCAAACACGCTGAGTATCATGTATACGTACAAATGGTGCTTCAGACTGGAATGATGCCTAAACACGCTGAATAGTATGTATACATACAAATGGTGCTTCAGACTGGAATGATGCCCAAACACGCTGAATAGTATGTATACATGCAAATGGTGCTTCAGACTGGAATGATGCCCAAACACGCTGAGTAGTATGGTTACATACAAATGGTGCTTCAGACTGGAATGATGCTCAAACACGCTGAGTATCATGTATACGTACAAATGGTGCTTCAGACTGGAATGATGCCCAAACACGCTGAATAGTATGTATACATACAAATGGTGCTTCAGACTGGAATGATGCCCAAACACGCTGAGTATCATGTATACGTACAAATGGTGCTTCAGACTGGAATGATGCCCAAACACGCTGAGTATCATGTATACGTACAAATGGTGCTTCAGACTGGAATGATGCTCAAACACGCTGAGTATCATGTATACGTACAAATGGTGCTTCAGACTGGAATGATGCCCAAACACGCTGAGTATCATGTATACGTACAAATGGTGCTTCAGACTGGAATGATGCTCAAACACGCTGAGTATCATGTATACGTACAAATGGTGCTTCAGACTGGAATGATGCCCAAACACGCTGAGTATCATGTATACGTACAAATGGTGCTTCAGACTGGAATGATGCTCAAACACGCTGAGTATCATGTATACGTACAAATGGTGCTTCAGACTGGAATGATGCCCAAACACGCTGAGTATCATGTATACGTACAAATGGTGCTTCAGACTGGAATGATGCTCAAACACGCTGAGTATCATGTATACGTACAAATGGTGCTTCAGACTGGAATGATGCCCAAACACGCTGAGTATCATGTATACGTACAAATGGTGCTTCAGACTGGAATGATGCTCAAACACGCTGAGTATCATGTATACGTACAAATGGTGCTTCAGACTGGAATGATGCCCAAACACGCTGAGTATCATGTATACGTACAAATGGTGCTTCAGACTGGAATGATGCTCAAACACGCTGAGTATCATGTATACGTACAAATGGTGCTTCAGACTGGAATGATGCCCAAACACGCTGAGTATCATGTATACGTACAAATGGTGCTTCAGACTGGAATGATGCTCAAACACGCTGAGTATCATGTATACGTACAAATGGTGCTTCAGACTGGAATGATGCCCAAACACGCTGAGTATCATGTATACGTACAAATGGTGCTTCAGACTGGAATGATGCTCAAACACGCTGAGTATCATGTATACGTACAAATGGTGCTTCAGACTGGAATGATGCCCAAACACGCTGAGTATCATGTATACGTACAAATGGTGCTTCAGACTGGAATGATGCTCAAACACGCTGAGTATCATGTATACGTACAAATGGTGCTTCAGACTGGAATGATGCCCAAACACGCTGAGTATCATGTATACGTACAAATGGTGCTTCAGACTGGAATGATGCTCAAACACGCTGAGTATCATGTATACGTACAAATGGTGCTTCAGACTGGAATGATGCCCAAACACGCTGAGTATCATGTATACGTACAAATGGTGCTTCAGACTGGAATGATGCTCAAACACGCTGAGTATCATGTATACATACAAATGGTGATTCAGACTGGAATGATGCCCAAACACGCTGAGTATCATGTATACGTACAAATGGTGCTTCAGACTGGAATGATGTCCAACACGCTGAATAGTATGTATACATGCAAATGGTGCTTCAGACTGGAATGATGTTCAAACATTAAATGCAAACTGGAAAATAAAGAGGAAACTTTGGCAAAGTTGTAATCATATTGTATATATGGAGTTTTAATTTTATTTCATTTTATTCATTCTCTTTTCTTTTTTTCTTTGTTTCTTTCTTCGACGAGTTTACCAATGGGTAACTCAAGACTCGTTTAAACTACATTTATTGAGACAATTAATCAATTCCATATTGGGGATTCAGGAAATATCATAAAAGCTTAAGGATTGTCCATCCTTCTTGCGTTACATTTAAACGACGTCATATATACACTATATTAAAAATAACAAGTGACCTTTTTCCCTTAATTATTAAAAAGTACCAAACTGTAAACTTTCAGATGATTGTTTGCTGATTGTTTAATTTAACAAGTTATTGCAGGTAGCATCAGACGGTTTTACCTAAGCAGGAATTATTTTAGCCACATTTTGCTATTAAGTTTCTCATTAGTTTCGGCAGTACTTTTATCAGCCTACTTCTATCAACACCATACAAATTATGTTTATGACATATTCCTTTGAAGCTACATTTTTCCATCAATGTCATAATAAGAATATGACTTTTTTTCCCCCCGGGGATGCCCTAATCATACGCGCTGACCGCCGTTTGACCTGCGTACAACAGATGCTGAACAAGATAGGGCTGGTTTATACAGAAACACGGCTAGCTGGCTTCAGTCTGACAACATTAGAAATGACTTTCAAGATTTATTGGACTTGCATGAATGACCTATTTACAAATTTTCTGCACAAAAATAGCCTTCAAATGCATGCTTGACAATTAATGGGATAAAATAGCATTCAAATGCATGCTTGACAATTACTGGAATAAAATAGCCTTCAAATGCATGCTTGACAATTACTGTGATAAAATAGCATTGAAATGCATGCTTGACAATTACTGGGATAAAATAACCTTGAAATATGTGCTTTACAATTACTGGGATAAAATAGCCTTGAAATGTATGCTTGATAATTTCTTTGATAAAATAGCCTTGAAATGTATGCTTGACAATTACTGGGATAAAATAGCCTTGAAATGTATGTTTGAAAATTACTGGGATAAAATAGCCTTGAAATATATATGATTGACAATTACAGGAATAAAATAGCCTTGAAATGTGAGCTTGACAATTACTGGGATAAAATAGCATTGAAATCTATGCTTGACAATTACTGGAATAAAAATAACATTGAAATGTGAGCTTGACAATTACTGGGATAAAATAGCCATGAAATGTATGCTTGACAATTACTGGGATAAAATAGTCTTGAAATGTGTGTTTGACGTTTATTGCCAGACAGACACGTAAGTTATGAGCAAGGATTTTAGTAATTCATTTTCGTTTGGTATTCAATAAATGAGTCACAACGCTAGAAAACGTTTTCAGGAACAAAACTGACATTTTGACTTTTTGGGCTTTTCGAAAATAATAATCTTTCCCCAATTATAATGCAGTTTATTTCCCGCGAATATCACGAATACTAAAAGAAATACAATAGTTTGAATATATCATGCAATAAGTTTAATAACCTATTCCACCTTATGACATAATTTTTCTATCATCTATTTCTATTTTGTCCGAAGGAATGTTTTCTCTCGTCGCAGATCAAATATCAGACTTCTAACTAGATTATTTACATTTGTAGTCCATAAAAGTGTTATATAAATACTGAATTCCAACGATTAACGCTGACCACTTGACAAAATATATTTTTTAATTTGTTTCTGCGTTAATAGTTTACCGAAAACTCGTGTACTAAACATAAAAAGTTATCCATATTAGCAAGTTAAGTTTAGAAATTGAAAGTATAATGTTCTTGAAGCATTGAGACTTAACTCTACAACTATTTTACAGTTAATTATCAATAAATTACTACACAATGATTATTCAGTTTTAGTTGAAAAGATGTTTCGAATTAGTCAATTTTAATGACGAACTTTATTCCTTCAAAATCACCAATTGTACTTCCCATCCCCCTCTCTGGAAAGGTTAGGGAGTTATCAAGTACACTAATAGACCAGCCGATGGCGGTGATAACACTGACCTGCTCATTAACTAGCACTACATATCAAACATAATTTTCCATTGCTGTCATCCGAGTCCAGCGATGGTCATTTTTCATCCTTGAATTATATCTGATAAGCAAATCTTGTTTATTACACCAAGGGGACCCTATCACGAACTACACATTTTTCTTATCATAAATATTTTGCAAGATTTTTATGTACTAGCCCTAGGCTGTATTATACATTTCAGCGGTCAGTTAGGCGATGTATAACCACCTAATATGGTCACACAAACATCTGATGATCATAACTAATAGAGGAAAGGCAACTTGGTCTCAAGGCGAAATTACAGTCATACATAGCTTACTGTCCACTCTTAGTAACCTTATGGTACACTTGTTGTGTGAGCTGAAACTGTACTATTATTGTAAGAAAAGTTCAGACTTTCGCAACTTGGTTATTTGCAATAATAATAATAATAATAACAACAACAACAACAACAACAACAACAACAACAATAATAATATTATTATTATTATTATTATTATTATTATTATTATTATTATTATTATTATTATTAAAAAAAGAAGACAAATAACGACATCAAATACAACAACAATAACAAAACAGCGAAATCAATAACAACAACTGACCATGTCATAAGCGCCCTTTTTGGTAGTTATTATTCTTAAATCACACAAAGAACAACTACACATAGAAGTTATTAGTTATTGATCAATAGCGTAAAATTCTTGAGAACAGTTTTTAAAAATGGATGAATTCTTCACTAAATGTGTATCTAACACAAGAAGACAGTTACACACACACACACACACACACACACACACACACACACACAAACCATGAAAAGATGGATGACACGAAAGTTTGATGAACAAAGATTAAAATTCAACAGACGAATTTTTCAATCAGGACATTTTTTATTTTAAAATTTAGTGTATTGCATTTTGAATTATAATTTAGCTTTCTACCAATAGTGTCCTTCACTGATTATGACTCCACCAAAAGTCATAAATTGATTAAGACTTCACCAAGCGTCAGACACTGATTATGACTCCACCAAGTGTCAGACGCATGACTCCACCAAGAGTCAGACATTGATTATGACTCCATCAAAAGTCAGACATTGATTATGACACCAGCAAGTGTCATACATTGATTTTAACTCCACCAAGTGTCAGACATTGCTTATGACTCCACAAAGAGTCATACATTGAGTATGACTTCACCAAGAGTCAGACATTGATTTTGGCTCCACCAAATGTCCGACAGTGATTGTGACTCCAGCAAGTACCAGTCATTGATTATGACTCCACCAAGTGTCAGACATTGATTATGACTCCACGGAGAGTTAGACATTGATTATGACTCCACCAAGAGTCAGACATTGATTATGACTCCACCAAGTGTCAGACATTGATTATGACTCCACTAAGTGTCAGACATTTATTGTGACTCCACCAAGAGTCAGACATTGATTATGACCCCACCAAGTGTCAGACATTGATTATGACACCAGCAAGTGTCATACATTGATTTTTGTCTCCACCAAATGTCACACATTGATTATGGCTCCCGCAAGTGTCAGACATTGAGTATGACTCCACCAAGAGACTTTCGAAAATTATCTTTATTAAACTGCTTTAATCCTGTTGAAAGAATGAAATAACTTGACACAACCATTTTGAAAGAATGAAATAACATAACAAAGCCATGTTAAAAGAATTAAATAACATGATAAAACCATGTTGCAAGAATGAAATAACATGACAAAATCGTGTTGAAAGAATGAAATAACATGACAAAACCACGTTGAAAGAATGAATAACAGGACAAAACCATGTTGGATTAATATCCTTACTGTACGCAAATTGTTTTTTGCCAATCCATTAAATCTGAAAAGGTAAACTTCCGTTGCTATATATATATCGAGATAGAAACAAGAAACATAAGTTTAATGTCAAAATACATGTTTAAATAATACAGCTTTCCTTGTTTAAAAAAAAAAAAAAAAAAAAAAAAAAACCAGTGACAACAGTGCTCGTGCGTTTATATATCGTTTTAGCAGATATGCGCAAAAAAGGATTTCATCACCGAGTATATAGCGTCATACACATTTTCAATCGTAGTTTTCAAAAAAAGCAATATTTATGAAAACAGGAAAACTGAGTTTTAAAAGTATGTAATAGAATATTGGTGAAACAAAATACCAAATTGTGCAGTCTTGGGGAGGACACAATTAGACATATACTTCTTTTCACTGCCTGACATATTTGTATTGCAAATAATAAAAAAAGGAGCATGTTTTGTTGTTTTGTTTTTTTTTTAAATTAGCAGAGTATAAATGTTGGTGTAGTACTTATTTTAAGCAAAAGTTTCAAAAACAAAAACAGCTAGGCTGTTATACTATATGTTTTGATGTTCGTCCTTCGAGCTCGAAGATGACCATGACATTACTAACTGGTCTGGCTTCCGTGAGCACGTGAGTGGCTGATCAGGCCAATTTGTGCTCTGAACTGTCTGTGGCACACCTGACTGAGATGCCGCTTGGGGTTGCTTGATCAACAGAGGACGTGCTGCAGTTTCGAGATTTACGCTGCTCACACTTCTGCACTGCCTCTGCAATATAGTATACAGTAAAAATAAATGATATATTTTTTTCCAAACACTGATAAATGGAATACCATAAAACAACTGCTATAAACATTGTCTGATTTCGAAATACTCATTTCTCAACTGCTTGCATATTGGGCTATCCACGATGCAAGAATACATAGCAATAGCTATTAATGACTAATCCACAAACACACCCACACACGGACAATAATATGATACTGTACTGGACTGAAACAAAAAATTAGAAAAGTTTTTAGACTCGCCACACAAGGAAAAAGATGAGACAATCTCAATGTCTTCGTGTTCAGTTATCACTTACCATAGAACAGGTCTCATGTTAAACTTAAAATATAGAAGATTAGTAACAAGAAATACATAATGACTTAACCACTGTATCAATAATCGAAAGTTGTCGGTGAGCTGGAATAATTGATACTATAAGCAGTTAAAATGGGCTCTTGTCTTTTAATTTTTGTTTATTTTTTATTTTTCTTCTATTGTGTTTGTATTTATTTTTAATAGATAATCTGGAGCCGAGTTTCGTTTGTCAAATGAAAATTTCACAACGTGTTTATTTACTATATATCAGAAACATATCGGCTGGTTTGATGAAATGGCATGGTATAGAAAGTGTTTATTTACGGCAATAAGGAAACGCCGACCTTTTCAGGAAGTGGTCAATTAAACTAAATTGTCTCCAATTTTGCGCAGTTGAAATTCGATTTCAAGGTGATGGAAATTGAATTATAAAACCCATTCAATACCTTAAAGAGATACTTCCACGTTCGCGAAGCGTCTCCTTTATAAACACAAGGAAATAAGTAATATTGCATTTATATAAATTCAGTTTATATATCATGTAGTCATCATTGTTAATGCGAAAACCTTTAACACTAAATTCAAGATGGGTATGATTGAAAAGAGGAAAGGGATGCAATCTTTCAGATTCTTGAAAGAAATCGGACCATTTCTACATTGAATAGGGCTTCATATTAATTAATTAAAACAGTTTCAATTTTTTTTTCTGGCTTAGAGATCTTTTTAGACTGGCACCATATTTGAAGTTCTATTATTTTGTGCATTGTGCTAATGTGCCATGTATTTCTATTGGCAGACTGACTTGTGCGAAGTCTGTAAACCCGACATAATTCATTTTAGTTGGTTTTAGTTCTGTATTATATTTGTTTCACATAGAGGCCATTGCCATTAAAGGTTTGTGGCCAAATGACAAAATTTGGAAAAGATGGGAGAAAAATAAAACATGATCATGTCCATCGAGTTACTACCATTTGGATATGTGCGGGTTGCTCCAAGCTGTCCACATTATAAGAGCGATCGTGACGTGAAGACTTGATTTTGTCTTGCAGATAAACTGAATTGTCTGTTATTGTCACACTTTTACTTAGCCAAAAATAAATCAAGCAAGCACTATATTAGTTATTTGAAAAAATGGAAATATGGTATTTATGTAGTGTATCTGTAAAATATTTGATTCTTATATTTTTTTAGGTCTGAGAATCTTTTCATTATTGGCACTAATGGCAATAAACACATCGCCATGGCCATTTTCCAACTGACCAAAGGAGCGTAACCATGGTTACAAGACAGTTGCACTCTTATTGAAAGCGATTCGTGTGTTTGGGTGATTTGAACTAATGTTTGAAATTTCCCAATATCAGTACCAGCTAGTCTAAGAGTAAACACGTCATGATAATTGCTAAATCGATAAGAAGCAACGTTTGCCATGAGCTGATAGAATAGACTCTTCTCCTATAACATTTCAATATACTATCGGAATTAAAGAGATGACACTGTGCGTCTGCAAAGAAGAAGAACCATTAACGGCATGTTTGCGTTGTACCTGAGAAACAAACCGTCAATTTATATCTTCATCGTCTGAAGAGTTCAGACTCTCCAACAAGCATTATAGTTATTTCACTTCGATATCACTTTAATAAAAAAGAAAAATTACTCAGTTCGCGCTTTGATTGATTAGTATTGAACATTATAAATTTACAAGAGGTTTACAACAATCAAGCTGGGGTTAATTGGATAATAATTAATTGGAATGCGTCAAATGTTGACATTCACATTAGGGTCGTTTGGTATAATTTAGTGCCGCGTTGCATGAACATGTTGATAACATGAGCTGGTAAACGTAAGTCTCTTTGGTTGGTAAACTGGAGGGGAACAACAAATATTTTTTCTTTCTTTTTTTTCAAAGATTGTCTGCATTCTCACCTCTAATACCGTCCGGTTTCCCAGTACATTCCCACCTAAAATACCGTCTGGATTCCCCAGTACATTTTAAAGGTCTGCAAAAGCTTGGATAGGACTGAGCTATGTAAAAGAAAATATATTATATTGCCAATGAAAGCAATATTATTTCTAAAATATCCGAATATAAAGAAAACTTGATACAAATTAAATAGATATTGCTAAAAACCAGAGTCTCTCCATAACTGTAACAAATAGTTTAATTGCTTTACGTCAATAAGTTTGAGTATTCTATACCATTTTTTAAAATTTTTTTTTTACGTCTATACTAATTTTTCATTATAACAAACAAGTACAATTTAAGCTGACTCGTGTGTTAGTTTCTAATATCCCATAACAATTAATAGTGTATCAAAATATATTATGCAGCGTCCTCCGTGATAATCCCTCTTAACAGTACAGTGTCCTCCGTGATATTCCCTCTTAACAGTACATCATCTGTGCTATTCCCTGTCGACAGTACAAAACATCAGCATACAAATAAAAATATAAAAAGCAGAAATATAACAGAGGTTGCAAAAATAAATACACAAGATGCTGAATGACTAACCTGCTGTTTTTGATATATACAAGTATAATAGAGTTAGGTATATTTATACAGTAAATAAGTTGTATATATATATATATATATATATATATATATATATATATATATATATATATATCGATGTCTTTCTTAAATATCATTGACATCTTTTATATCTGTATAGGTCAATACATATGCACATATGTCTTACACAACTTACTGGATATGCATATTAGATAATTAATTAAGATTGTATGATACCCATGTACCTTTGCCATCCCTATCAATCTTTCTTGTGAGAGGATACCTGTAATAACTGTATACAGGTTGTGACAGATATAGGCCTGTTGCCATATGCCTGTTGCGATGAGGTTTGTACATAAACATGTGGTATACAAGGCCACTTGGGCAGTCAGTTATTTATAACCCTCTCTGACCTGACACGAACCTCTACGCCTCATTAGTAATTCGAAAGTTCTCCCACGTTTTTGAGCTACGTTTACTGACTTTATAGTGACACTTCAGAAAACACGACGGAAGCACCCGTGAAGTCATCCCATGTACTCGTTTTGTCTCTCTTAATTTATGTACTGAAAAATTAATGGCTTTCGTCCGGGAATAGATTTAAATTCAAGTTCCAGCTTTCGCTCATGAATAATGATATTCGTCACCCATGTTTTCATTCTCAACGGACACGTTTTTCATTGATTTTTTGTAATGAACTGCTAAATTATTGATTGTGTTCTATTCCCATGCTCGCTTGGAACATACTACCTGTCACAGAAAGGCATACTGTAACATGCGGCGCTTTTGATAGCCATAGTGAGGCTATAACCTCTTGTTCATGACCATAACGATGCAATAGCGTGCCCTTACGCAACTCTAAGCTTGCGCAGTCGTCAACCAATAGGATAACAGCGATGTGTTTGGGACCAGGCAATTGAACAAAAATGGACTTCCCCCCTTCACGTAAGGTGTTGTGTGATTGGCTGACTGGTTTCAGGATTACGTGATCGGATAGGTTATTTGCATAACTGATAGTGTTTCTTACCGAGATCAGCTAAGGTCACGTTTTTCAACGGATTTGCCCAGTATGCATTGAGCAATAAGCGGTAGTCCGGCTGTGGTGTTATACAAGGCCTGTGGACAAGGCCAAACATGGAATACACAACATGTATTAACTAACGAAAGGTGAGTATTTATAGATGTAGTTAAAGACCAATAACGACGAAGGTTGAAATTATTTTAATCAGTAACGTCTAACAGTATCGATCACAGTTCATTATAGGCTTTCTATAAACTAACTTGTGCGAGGGTGTGTTTGTGTTGGTTACGAAGTCAGCCGCGAGTATCGGAATACATAACACAATTCAAACGTGGTCGGCAAATGTTCAAGAAAGATGTGTTAGTACTGTTACTGTACCCGATGTCATGCATGGCCAATTAATAATATACTTATTATCCCATTTGACTTACAAACAAACGTTGTTTACGTTCACCGGTTCATGTTGTTTATTGCACTTGTTTCATTTATTCAGTTGCAACTGGACAACAACAAAAATTCCTCGCAGTATATGTACTGGGAGAAGGTAATTTCGTTCACTTTCAAACATTCAGACTATTTGCATGGTGTAAATGTGGATTACAAAGGAGTTGAAATGGGTGAGTGAAGATGATTAATTTAGCTAAGAATGTGTTTTGGCCTGTTTTCCACTAGTAAGGCAGCCTGAGAGCAGATAGTGTCAGTGGGTTCATAGATCAATGAGGAGTAGAGAAGTAATGTTACACAGGCTTACTCACTCATAACAGGGTGTGCCATGCTGTAAAACTTCTGTATTATGAAGCTAATGGATAAGGCAGCTTCCATTGGAATTCTCCATTCTTTAACTCTCCTTTTACTGTCAATTTGGTATTACAAGTTTTTTTTTTTTGTTTTTGTTTTTTGTTTTTTTAAAATAACTTTATTAAAGAGAACACACACACACACAAACACACACACAAACCTTGCTTGAATACATAATTTCAACCTAGATTTTAATGCTCACGTCGATCAAATAAATTAGGGTGTAGATTTTAATGCTCACGTCGATCAAGTAAATTAGGGTGTTGTATTTTTAGGAGACTTTTTGTTCCAATGTGTTTTGACTCAGAATCATGCGCATTTTCTCGAAAACATAAATAAAGTAGTAGAATAGATTCAAAAACCCTAAAAAAAAACCAGTTGATGTTGTTGAATTCCATGGTGCATTCCGGCGTTCGGAATTATTTAATGTTTTACAAAACATGAGACAAAACAGTACACCCCAAAACATTTTCCAAACAGAAATATTTTTTACAGTATTTTATGTTCTGTCGAATTAAAATATTTATTCACCATGGATGCTATCTTATTATGCATTAACCCAAATGTCCAGTTTCCTGGAGTTAGTGAAATTAGTACGTACAATTTTGTCGTTTCCTGGAGTTAGTGAAATTAGTACGTGCAATTTTGTTTTGCTTTGTTTTTGTATTATTTGATGATGATTTTAAAATGTTAGATTATGAGTGTAAGCTTTGAGAAGCTCCTGTAAGTTAAATTAAAAAATAGCTACATGCTCCAAACCCGAATCTTTTCAACATGATCACTCCATTTGTGTATTTTCTTTTCCCATATATGCGTCCTATGCAAATCTACGTGTATCTTGTTGTTTTTTCTTTGTATTTCATTTTGGTACATATTTTTGTCTCCATTTGATAAGGTATCGGGTCACCGAAATGTAGATGTTAATTCTCATAATACGTTTTAAAAGGTAATATACTTTAATTACTACAAAATAACTGTCAACCCAGTTCAACTTAATCAAGGTGTTTCTACTTAGATATCTTAATCAGATATTTGTAATGATATTAGCACATTATTCTAATTCCATCCATATTGTTTAAGACTTTCTAATTATTATAAATAATTATTATAATTAATTACCGGAGATTCTCATATTTATTATCTTTATTTAATGCCATATTCAGTCTCTTTTTTGTCAACTTTATTTACTACCACATTCAATCTCTTATAAAATGTTGAAGCATTATAAAAAAATCAGGATGGAATTTGTAAAAACGAATCCATTTCTAGACGTTTTGTTGCTTCTTTGCTTCCTGTGTGTGTGTTTTTTTTCATTTTCGATGCATATCAGATGTAAGAAGAAATATTAAATATATTTTCTTTGGACAAAGCAAAGAATGTATGTAAAGATGAACCTGGATAAAGTTTCATTAGGGACAAGCCCTCAACCCCCAACCCCCCAAAAATATAAAACAATGATGAGCTTTCAACACAAATCGCAAAACGAGGAAAATATATTCTTAGTAAAATGTTAGGAGAACCTTATTATAAAATTTAAAGACTTACAGAGAACTTAAGAGGAAATAAAACGTAGAGAAAAAAAGGTCCGACTTCACGGTTAAAAGGGACAGTAATACGAACCACATTTATGTAATATGCAAGCAGAACGTTCATCATATATCTCATATAATACACCCCTGAAAAAACCCAACCAAAAACAACAACAACAACAACAACAACAACCCCAAAAAACAACACAAAACAAAACAAAATTTAGAAAAACTAAGACTGTTTATAACCACATGAATGTGTCAATAAGGAATAATTCTGAATTATTCTCTGAATAATGCCGAATTTGTGTGGACGCGTACGTGGTCTTTACAGATATGGATATTTTTCCTGCAGAAACGAAAAACATACAGTTTAAAAGAATGGAATTGTATAAATATAAACAGAAAGCATGCCGTTTATAAGTACTCTATTTTGAAAGTTAATTTATCGTATTATCATCAAGGTTTTGTACATTTTAATTTTTGTACCCACAAGCAGAATTTTGTTGTCCCTTATTTGTTTTTACAAAAATGTTTATATTCTTATTAAAACTTTTGAAAAAGATTACCAGACAATACTGTCAATTCCCATTTAAGATTTGTAAAGCATAAAGAATTGAAACATTACAGTGATACACGGCAAATACATTCTAAATGTTATTTTAAAGCAACCCTCTGTAATATTCGTAGTAATACTCTTTGCTGAAATTTACACAATCTATCTGAATTCCATAAAAAAGACTGTTAACAATTTTCATTAATAACCATGCACACTGTATCTGATATTGGTCTGAAAAATGTAAATTGCGAGAGAAACCTCCTGGTTTGTAAAGCTGTTGTCTGTTGTCGTTAGCCAACCTCATATGTTTGACACTACCAACTCGAGCTGCGGATCAACTAGTATCTTCAGACAATCATAATGAGGTAAAACTTTTGTCTTTATTGATTCGTAATGCCTATTATCCTCGTCAGTGTACTTTTCCCCCCATTTTGTGCAGCTATTGGATAGAAGTAATTGGGAAATCTTGCAATTTCGTGATATTAAATCGGCATCATTTGTGAACCAGTTATACTGAAAATTAGTGAAATTCTTAATCAAAAAGTATTATAACAAAATGTACAAATTTAATACAGTTGTTTAATTATATACATACATTGTTGTTTTAAAACGTAATATTTAGATGTACAGCCGCCATCATTATTAGGGCACAATAGTCACAGATGAAGAGGGTGCGTTGAAAATTGTGGCAGCACATGCCATTGTGATTTGCCACCTTCGTTTACAATTAACTCGTATAAACATAACCCATAGTTTCCCAAGACGGCAAAACTCCATACTGTTTACAAGCTATAATTACAACATAGTCCAACCCCCGTACTGTTTACAAGCTGTGATCACAATATAGTAAAAACCCCATACTGTTTACTTGCTATGATTACTCCACAACATTGGCAAAACCCCTTACTGTTTACAAGCTATGATTACTCCACAACATAGTCAAAACCCCATACTGTTTACAAGCTATGATTACAACATAGTCAAAACCCCATACTGTTTACAAGCTATGATTACTCCACAACACGACTGATAGAAATACGTTAAGCTCACAAGCTCTCTACCAGTATCTCGTGATATTTGAGTGATTCAAATGTTACGAGAGTTAATAACGATATCATATCGTATATCGGTTGTTGTTCCATTAATCTTGTAGAAAGATTTATTGGATCTAAGCCAAGTGCTCTACTGGTAGTAGAGGAAGTGATTATAATCTGAGTATATTTTCAGTTTGAGTTGATACAAACTATTTTGATATTAATTTTCACACAAGGACAGCCCACCTCATGACAGCAAAAATTTAAAACGTGGTACTGACCACATTTTAATATTCCTCATCTAAAGCCATGTATTTAGCTCCAGTGTAAAACATTACATCTCTTTAAAGCTATTTCTTGATGACGTGTGTATGATGAATGGCATAAGTAACGCAACAAGTTAGGAGACATACCAACAGCATGCTGAGGAGACTGGTTGATATTTATCGGACACTGTTGGGAACGAAACTTTTTACGGTTTTATAAAGGTGTCCAGTATGCAGAAGTTTAGTTAGTATTAGAACGATATTGTAGGGACAAAATTATTTGGCCAGTCTTTCGAGCGGACCGGATTACAGAGAGCCGGTTTAAGAAGTTTGACTTCATATAGATGAGATAGTAACATGTGAAAATTGACATTTATATAAATGTTGATTTAAAGTCTATAGCCTTAGGACATATCAGTTTCCTGATTCATTTCCTTCTTGCAGTTCATGTCTCAAAATATTAAATAAATAGATGATGATTAGTAAACCAGTCTAACTCCTCATTCTGTAAATAATACAATACAAATAATTTGTAGTAATTAATATGCCAGTTGCCAACTGGAATGATATATTCATGAAAACAATTATAGTTTTATCAATAACGCGGTAGTTTGTACGTTTTTATTGCAATTAAAATGCCACAGGCAACATATAGATGAAACAAACTTTTCATGTTCAAGGAAAGCAACATAAAAACTTTAAAAAATCATAGCTGCAGGATAGATTCATGTATATGAAAATGTATTTATTCATCCATTTTTATATAATGAAACAAAACTGCGCTATTTAAAGTTCTGAAATCAAGACAAATAATTAATTGGCTCTACTTGCTTCTATGACGTCACTATTTGTTTAAAATGGAAAATCGCCAAGATTCACAGTTGTGTAATAATTCGTCAAGGTTTGAGAAGGAAAATCAGATTTCCTTTCCCTGTAAGTAACTATCACAACCAATGTTGATTCTGTTCAGAATTATGGAGGTTTATCGACAATTTTATTTCAGACTTATGCCAGTTTATTGACAATGAGTATACAGTATATTTACCTTAGAGGAGCCACACACATTATGAAAGTGTAATTTCTAAATGAATAACAATTGAAAGGCATATAGACAGTTTTTTCTGTGTGTTTTGTATTATAATTTAATTCAAACGTAGTGAGAGTGAGCCGAGGTATATCAGTTGGTATAGCATCGACTCGTAATCCCAGGGTCGCGAGTTTGATGCGCGCCCAGGCAAGCCCGGGTCGGGGGCCACTGTGTGACCTTGTGAAAGGCACTTAGCTAAAATATGCTCGCGATGATATAGCCAATAATGTGTAAAAAGTGTCGTTACAATCAAGCAAAACAAACAAAGAAACGTTTGGGGACAAATTCTTTGTTCTATCTGGTCAGTTTTGCATGCAGGTGCTTTTATTTGATCAAAGTTCAGGAATGTATCCTATAGAGCATGCATAAAAGCGAACGTGTGGCATCCACCAGACCAGTATCGATCCAATCCGGCATTATTGCCGCATTTATTTAGTAACAAAGATGGAAATACACAATCAAGTCTAAGTCAGAGATTTTGCACATTTTGCTCATTCCAAACTCGGTTCGTCCTAAAACTTGTACAACCTCATATAAATTTGAATATTCATATGCTATGTAACTTCTTTTCTTTTGGTTCATTTTTCCAACTTGAACCATGAAAAAGAAATTTATATCTACCGCTACAATATCCAAACGAAAAAGTGTTCAAATTTAAAATATACTAATAATAAGCTTAATAAAAATCGAGACCGTTTTCAATTTTTCTTAGAAGTTCAATACTTTACCCATTTCATTGGGACAAGTTAGAAGTTCAATACTTTACCCATTTCATTGGGACAAGTTAGAAGTTCAATACTTTACCCATTTCATTGGGACAAGTTAGGGCTTGCTCTTTATTCTTGGCAAGTCTTACCTGTTCTTTATTTTAAATGTTGTTTTTATCCGTAAAAAATTTCTTTTCATAAATAACGTCTCAGACAAGTTCTGATGCATATTAGAATACAGTATTAGAAAGTTTTATTTCAGTACATGAACATAAATATTATGCTTATTAAACTTAAATTTAATTTCTAAAATTATTTAATTACTCGTGCAAAAATTACAGATCATGGGCATGTTTCCTGTTTTTCTTGGTAAATGTTTTTAATTTAGAAGCATTCAATACATGATATATCGTCTAAGTGAAATGTGTCTCAAAATGTTGGAATAAAGGTAAAACATAGTATACGTCAAACAGAAACTACTAACCCATTTGTTCATCAGTTTGACAATTTACTTGCAAATGTGTTTGTATGAAAATATTTAGTGTGATACTGTTAAAGCATGTTCAAGGACACTGTTAGATATCTTTTGAAAACTTAGACATGATACTTTAACAAATTTACATAGCTTTTTAAAATTTAAATGATGTTTTAATAAATTCAAATTGCTGCACCTCGTTTAAACGCAGGTTGTTGCTGATATTATCTGGCTGTAACCTATTGGACAACCAAAATTAATGCAATATTTATGTATGGATTTGATTGGTTGTTAAGTTGAACATTACTTACAACCTCTATTTTTGTTTCAGAAGAATTTTAATAGGGCATACAAATTTGTATTATGTTGTCCGCTTATTTCAATCCCTGAAAGTTGTATCATGTTGTCCGCTTATTTGAGTCCCTGAAAGATGTATCATGTTGCTCGCTAATTTCAATCCCTGAAGGATGTATCATGTTCTCCGCTTATTTCAATCTCTGAAAGTTATAGTATGTTGTCCGCTTATATGAGTCCCTGAAAGATGTATCATGTTGTCCGCTTATTCGAGTCCGGTACTTCATGTTATAGCAATAATAAATACGAGGTTTCCTTTTTCGTGGCTAAAAAAAACTGTATAAATCTAAACCTAGAGCTCGTCTTAAAGGGGTGGAGCGTGTGTGTGTTAAAGGGGTGGAGCGTGTGTGTGTGTGTTACTCTGTAGTAATCTTATCACAGAAAGTATGACAGCAGGTTATTACATACCAGTAATAATTTCGAGGTTCTTTTTTCTTCATATATTCAAATCTAAGCATCACATGTAGCCTTGAAAAATTTTGTCATGCAAATAAATTTAAATTGTCTATCTTCCCACAGATACCCAAGCCTAAACATCAAAAATAACCCATGCAAGAGGCTTTC
Source organism: Margaritifera margaritifera (assembly GCA_029931535.1). Classification (NCBI taxonomy): domain Eukaryota; kingdom Metazoa; phylum Mollusca; class Bivalvia; order Unionida; family Margaritiferidae; genus Margaritifera; species Margaritifera margaritifera. The sequence goes on along the minus strand of JAQPZY010001392.1, from coordinate 518,646 downwards.
TCTAGATTATTGTCCTGCAAATGAGGACCTGAAATGGCTGACGATGAGGTACATAATGGAGTAGAGAGAAAAAACACGACACCAATTCATCGCAACTTAAATGGCTACAAATTAGAGAGTTCCTTCGAGGAGCGGCATCGGCGGATTGAAAAAAGAAGTGAACATAATGATTCAAAGGAGGAATCTGTCGAGTCTCCATTGGATTTCTCCATTAAAAAGAAGGGATATGATGGCGTTTCGGGCTCAGAGTCCATTTCTTCCCCGGCATCAACAAGTGACACTGGGTGTCACTTAGAGGATAGAAGGACTGATTTCGATGAAAGCATATGCTACGTTAACGGTGGTAGAGAGCCCGGGGAAAAGGTCAACCAGATTGGGCAGCCAAATATTTTAAATTCGGACGTGTACCCGCCATCTTCATATGCAAACATGTCAGCCGCGATGCTATCAGGTTTGCGCATGGGGATGATTCCGGATGTTAATATGTTGGCCAACTTTCCAGCAATGGCAGCGTTGATGGATCCCAGACGTGCACAAGGAGGCAAGACAACCCGTCCATTTAAGGCTTATCCTAAAGAACCGCTTTCGTTACCAGTAGGGAACTTTGGTCTCCCGAATTATATGGCAGCTTTTCCGAATGTTGATGCAAATGTTCTTCAGGGTATGAACCTTACTTCAGATGAATTGTTCAATATTTACAAACAGCAACTATCTGTCATACGTGAAAGAGAAAAACACATCGAGTCAATACGAGCATCACATCTTCGCACAAGCACGATGACATCTCCAAATCGTTCCCAGCCACCTGGTCCATCTCCATCATCCACGAGCGCGTTGAGTGTGAGTACCACCAATCCGACTAATGTCAATAACGGAGTCCACGTCTCTGCCGCTTCCCCGTCCATGCCTACCAGTAATACCGGTGTCACTGCGTCGGGACGCAAGAGACCGAGGTCGCTTCCAGATGAGCAAAAGGATGAGTCATACTGGGAGAGGAGAAGAAAGAACAATGACGCAGCTAAAAGATCCAGGGATGCAAGAAGGGCCAAGGAGGATGAAATAGCTATTCGTGCAGCTCTTCTTGAACAGGAAAATTTAAAATTACGGGTAGAGGTAGCCGCTCTCAAGACAGAGACAGCAAAGTTGCGATGTATGCTGTATAACAGCTGATTCATTGCCTTTCTCACATACGTGTGGATGGGAGTTAAAGGAGTAAACAACTTTCTCGCATACGGGTGTGGATGGGAGTTAATGGAGCTAAAAACTTTAAGTAGTGTACATGCGTTTGATGGACTTGCCCAGAAGATCTGGATCAATCATACGTCAGGTGTGCATATTATCATTTTTGTGCTATATGTTCGTACAACACTTGATTGGCATGATTGGAGATGATCGGTTTTATTCCTTTATGATGCAGGATGACTGTTACCGCTGTGGAAAATGTAAATATTAAGGACATTTAATCTTAGGACCATGTTTGAAGCTCAGGGATATTCTTTTCATACAACAGCTCATATGTACTTCATGATGGACGTGTGGTCTTGCTCAGATCATCTAGATATGGATGTATGTTGTAAGAATATTCCCTTTTACCAAGTGCTCCATATTTATTTTACCCAAAACTCTCAGGAAAAATCCATTATTTCTCAATTTATTTGTCATTGTACATATATTTTATGAATTATCTTGACTAACTTGAATGGACTTTTACCCATTGATATTTTGATATTTTCTATCTTACATGATTTATTCTTTCACAATTTCAGCAATGTGGTGTATCATATTACCTCCCCCCCCTCCAAAAAAAGCAGAAAAAAAAACAAACCCACAGCAGAAACGGGATTGTTTTGAATATATAATGGGAGGGGGTTCAATCATGTTCTTATAATTATTGAATGATAAGATTAATGAACAAATTGACCGTCGAAACATGAGCGGCTGTGTAAGATTTTGATCCAAAAATACGTCTTGTACTCTCAAATCTGTTGATTCGTCAAGGGTCATAGACCTTTTTGTTTACATAAAAGGCGAACTTGAATGGGGAGATGAAATTTGACTTGACCGATTTTTGTCTGATTTAACTGTTAATGGTACAGGATTCTATTGCAACTGTTCACCGGTACAGAGTAACGTTGTTTACAATCATAATATTGCGGTACATTCACTTAAGACAGCAGCAACGACAAAACTAGTCCTCAACATATCTTTTACAAATCAAATTTGACTCCTTTCTAATATATTTTGTTACGATGATTTAGTATCTACCTATATCTACACAAATATGTCATCCTTTCCAAGTGTGTTATGCATGAGTAATCTACCTCGATTTTCTTGGGCGACAAGATTACTTGATATTTTTGGATTGCTAGGTAAACGATGAACAATAATATAATGTAGTAAATTTAGGCTATTCCACTGTTGTATTTTATCTCCTTTTCATAATTTATTATAAAACAGACCCTAGTCGTTGTGTTCAAGTTTTTTAACAACAAATTTAGATGTTTTCATACATTGCACATCAGAAGTATTTTTTCCCAAAAAATTAGAAGCCGTCACAGTCACATGTGATCTTGAGGCTGTGCTGAATGCAGACTATTAACAAAGGGATCAATTATAAATGCAGTTATCCCATCAGTTGATTACATAATATTTTGCTCAAAGGTATATCATTGAAAAATATAATACATATGAAAATCTCAGGCGATAGACGCTTGCTTAATCTCAGGGAATCGCCGCTTTATTTGTCCATATCCACTAATCTTGAGATGAAATCAGTTATATGTAACTACTTTATAGAAACGTTCCCATCGCACCAAGCTTCATGTGAGGTGTCAATAATGAACTTTCCCATCGCACCAAGCTTCACGTGAGGTGTCAATAATCAACGTTCCCATCGCACCAAGCTTCATGTGAGGTGTCAATAATGAACGTTCTCATCGCACCAAACTTCATGTGAGGTGTCAATAATGAACGTTCCCATCGCACCTAACTTCATGTAAGGTGTCGGTAATAAACGTACGCATCGCACCAAGCTTCATGTGATGTGTCAGTAATGATCGTTCCCATCACACCAAGCTTCATGTGATGTGTCAGTAATGAACGTTCCCATCACACCAAGCTTCATGTGATGTGTCAATAATGAACGTTCCCATCACACCAAGCTTCATGTGATGTGTCAGTAATGAACGTTCCCATCACACCAAGCTTCACGTGAGGTGTCAGTAATAAACGTTTCCATCGCACCAAGCTTCATGTGAGATGTCAGTAATGAACGTTAAGTGCAACAATTTCCTTCATATGATTGGTTTTATAATATTTGTTTATAAATATCCAGATATGTTATTGTTTTCACATGATATAATATTCGCCATATGCAATTTGAACTGAAATGAGATTCCAATTAAGATTGTTTCATAATTCACATATTCCATAGGTCAATGAAGAACTTTATTTAAACTTAGAAAAATATATTATCAAATTCCGTAATGAGAGTGCGAGGAAATTTATTCATTTGCATGCTTGCATTGTTCTATGAAAGATGAAAGTCGAAGTAAAATGGATGCTACATAATTAGATGAAAGAAAGAATAAATCCAGATGAAATTAGGAGTCCTATATATTCTGCCAGCTATAATTACTTAAATGACAACAAAATAATATTTTTTCTATGTAAATTTTCATCACTCGCTCTAACTATTTTAACACAATATTATGTGCTTATCGAAATGTATGTGTATATCTCCTCTGGAAAGGGAGCAGCAGTGGCCCAGTGGTTAGTGTGCTGGACTACCCTGTCACGCAGTGATTTGGACTGTCAATATTACTTGTATAGTCCAAGTTAATTGGCCAGTTTTTTGTTGTTGTTTTTGTTTTGGTTTTTTTAAATTCATTTTTGTATCAATAACAAAGGAAAGAATAAAAAAGAATTCTTGTTTTTATTCAAAATAAGAACCACTGTTGGCAATATTTGGATATCCTGGAGATCTGCACTTGTCCAGTTTGAATTTGAATCTTTTGCCATACGTTGATCATACGAAGAGAAAGAGATAAATGAATTCGAGACTATCATTTTGAAGTTTTTCCTCTTTTAGCAACATTAATGGAAAAAGCTTGAAAATTATTTTGTCTCAATTTACATCGACTTATACGGTTTTATCTTTCTTTAACCAGAGAAGCAAAAATTAAGTATTTTTGATAATTACTTTTTGTGATTCCTCCTTTATATATGCCTTCAGCCTTTCATGACATGTCCATCTTCTTCTTTTATGTATGCAATATTCCAACCCTGTACGTAAGATGATATTAAAGATACTGATTTGTTAAAGTGCTGTGACATTCATACCGTTATAAAAGACGATTTCTAACTGTTGCATCTACATATAATGCCATTTTGTATCAAAATATAATGATTCATCAAAACATGGATCAACGTACAAGTACGAATACATTCATATTTCATACCAGTACAAGTACGAATACATTCATATTTCATACGAGTACAAATACGAATACATTCATATTTCGTACGAGTACGAATACATTCATATTTCATACGAGTACATGTACGAATACATTTATATTTCATACGAGTACGAGTACGAATACATTCATATTTCATACGAGTACGAGTACGAATACATTCATATTTCTGTTCGTCTCAAGGACAATTTATATTTCTTTTGTGCTTTATTTTGTAAAATACTATGTCATTTTTCTTAACTTTTTCCTGACACATATTTAGCATTTAGTTTTGTATTACTGTTTATTATTCTGTTTTTGTCCAAGCTAGAGATTTATAAATCATGTTCTGCAAGTGCTAACCTGTGGCCATTTGCTTTCAATCTTTGATATGGCTTCAAAGGAAATTAACAACCTTTAAGCCAAACAACAAATGTTGCTATTGGAGAAAACATGTTCAATACATTATCTTATATCAGTTGTATGGTAAAGATAATTCGGAAATTATACCGTGAAATATTGCTAATAGGAAGACCGGGCTTAGAAAAAAGTTAAAATGTTCCAGATTGCAAATATTTAAGTGGAAATGTTCCAGATTACAAATATTTCTGAAGATATATAAAAATTTCAGTGTTTTTCCACTAACCTAGAATATTGACAAGAATATTCAGAATTTGTATAGTACCTATTTATGTACATTAAACTATTTTAAGCTAAAACCTCAATAGCAAAATCAATTCTTAATAATATATATAAGCTGGGAAACTCATTCACTTTTGAAGATGAGTCAGTTTTTGAATAGTCGAGATAGAGAATACCTAATTGCTAGTTGAATATTTCCCATTTTGATTTATTAAGCATGGAAGGGGAAAAAATGTGTACTTAATAGAAGAAGAGTTTGAGAATGGTCGTTCGATCTCATGTCACGCGCCAGAGATCAGATGACTGCGTGGGTAGCAATTTTCTGTATCTAAATATGATCTGTATTCGAAGAACATTTACTTTTGGATAGACTGGTTTTTAAACTCTTATAATATTTATTTGATAAAAACATTTAACTTACGGGTAATGTTAATGACCACAGTCTGACTTCTCGTACGGGTATTCTGTCATTTTGAATTATTTTTTTATGTTGTAGAAGACTAGACTTTGAAATGTTGCAACATGTATTTGAATGTGTCCACCTCACTATATCTGTAATTTTTTTTAAAGCTAACTGTCAATGTCTCTCTACCTCAGGAGTTGTTGACTTTTTAGCTAACTGCCAATGTCTCTCTACCTCAGGAGTTGTTGACTTTTTAGCTAACTGTCAATGTCTCTCTACATCAGGAGTTGTTGACTTTTTATCTAACTGTCAATGTCTCTCTACCTCAGGAGTTGTTGAATGTTTAGCTAACTGTCAATGTCTCTCTACCTCAGGAGTTGTTGACTTTTTAGCTAACTTTCAATGTCTCTCTACATCAGGAATTGTTGACTTTTTAGCTAACTGTCAATGTCGCTCTACCTCAGGAGTTGTTGACTTTTTAGCTAACTGTCAATGTCTCTCTACTTCAGGAGTTGTTGACTTTTTAGCTAACTGTCAATGTCTCTCTACCTCAGGAGTTGTTGACTTTTGAGCTAACTGTCAATGTCGATCTACCTCAGGAGTTATTGACTATTTAGCTAGCTGTCAATGTCTCTCTACCTCAGGAGTTGTTGACTTTTTAGCTAACTGTCAATGTCTCTCTACCTCAAGAGTTGTTGACTTTTTAGCTAACTGTCAATGTCTCTCTACATCAGGAGTTGTTGACTTTTTAGCTAACTGTTAATGTCTCTCTACCTCAGGAGTTGTTGACTTTTTAGCTAACTGTCAATGTCTCTCTACCTCAGGAGTTATTGACTTTTTAGCTAACTGTCAATGTCTCTCTACATCAGGAGTTATTGACTTTTTAGCTAACTGTCAATGTCTCTCTACATCAGGAGTTGTTGAATTTTTATGATTGAGATTTATTTGTGATCTTCAAATAAAACGTATGAAGTTTCCAAGTTTTGACTCTGTCTTGGTGCACAAATAACGCCACTTTGTAAAACTCTGTCACCTTCTTTCACTACTTTTTGTTTAATTCTCTGGTTTCTTTCCCTCTCGTAAAATGACATGAATATGCTGATTGGCATACCGAATACACTTTATTTTTAACGTTGACATACCATGATCATGTGACCACAAATCTCAACAAATAACTAATGAATCATGCATTTGGAAATATTTGAAAACAATCCTATAATCCAAATATCACTATGAAATATTTGAAAACAATCCTATAATCCAAATATCACTAGGAAATATTTGAAAACAATCCTATAATCCAAATATCACTAGGAAATATTTGAAAACAATCCTATAATCCAAATATCACTAGGAAATATTTGAAAACAATCCTATAATCCAAATATCACTAGGAAATATTTGAGGAAACAATCACAAATCCTAAACGGAACAAATTGATGGGTCTACTAAATGTACAAAATATTGAGTGACAATACTACACAGATACAATTAAAAATTGAAAGCCTGCAAGTGCTTACTTGTAGCTTCTTTCTGCAATGCTATCATTTCCAAATACAAAATTTCAAATGGCGCTATGTAGATATGTATGTGTGACTTACTGTCGAATTTTATTGGCGAGTCACTGTTTTGTTTCCATTCCCACCAGTAGTCTGGAAAACTTATTATTGGACACAAAACTTAACTTATACTTAGAAAAACAGGGTCCTTTTTTCTTTTCTTTAAGGAGATTTAATAACGTTACAACTCCTTCAGGTAACCTTCTGCACTTAGAAATTGTCAGTTTACCTATTTTGATGTTTTATTTTAGGACTTAATGTTTACTTGAAAAACTTGATAAAATTACAGATACAAAATAGTAGGAATTCAGCTTTGCGTGTCAGTCGGTCAGATTTCTTCTTACCAAGTTCCTTTATTTATTATTATTATTTTTGTTGTTTTTGTTTTGATAGGAAGAAGCCTTGTTCAAAATATATAAAGGGAGTATAATGGTCACTTTAATTTCCGTTGCATATGCAGGTCTTTCATTGTCTGCCTCCCTCGAAAGATGGTTAATCAATGGGAATTATGGCATTCACAGCGCATTATGATTGCATACAAAGCCTCTCCAGCAGTCACAACCAATTACGTGTTAGACTGATAATGTGTTCTATGTGCTCTAGAGTGCAATACCGGACTTTTTTTATGCCCATAAACTGGTTATTAATGGATGCGTGAACTATGACCTGGGAATCCACTGACATGCGTTTCGGCTAAAACTTGACCTTTATCTGAACTCACTAACTATTGTGGAACAGTTTCGATTGCAGATCTTAACTGCACTCGTGGATCGGCATAATTTATAAAAATAGGTGTTTTTGTATTTAGCCAATGGCTAGCTTGCCCTCGTCCTGAGGGCTAATGACCCCGGGCTTTGAACGATTTTACGATCACACGGGGAAACCTTTTCCGTAGATTGCCAATAGTGATTATCTGTAGCAAACGATAGAAGGCTTTTGGTGACGAGTTTATGATGCACTTTCTCCTCTCAAATTTCAATAACAGCCCTTGTATCAGTTACATTATGGCAAACATCAAATTAGTTTTCCAACCTCACCAATAGTTAGAATTATTTTCATGCATATGTGGCATACAAGCAGACAAAAATTTGACTAATTATGACTTATGGCGGGTAATCTCTTTTCTTCCATGCAAAGTTATATGGTGTGTTATTCAGATCATTGGGGAATATACGACTGTGATTAAAAGTGTGCACCATCTGCTCTCTCACCCTCCTCTCTCTCTCTCTCTCTCGACTGGACTATACTGAAATATCTTCATTTTGCTATTACTTCTCAAGGACATTTTCCTTCAACCACTACCATCACCACTATAACTACAACCACTACCACCAACACTATAACTACAACCACTATAACGACAACCACTACCACCAACACTATAACGACAACCACTACCACCACCACTATAACTACAACCACTACCACCAACACTATAACTACAACCACTACCACCAACACTATAACTACAACCACTATCACCAACACTATAACTACAACCACTACCACCAACACTATAACGACAACCACTACCACCAACACTATAACGACAACCACTACCACCGCCACTATAACGACAACCACTACCACCACCACTATAACTACAACTACTACCACCAACACTATAACTACAAACACTACCACCAATACTATAAATACAACCACTACCACCACCACTATAACTACAACCACTACCACCAACACTATAACTACAACTACTACCACCAACACTATAACTACAAACACTACCACCAACACTATAACTACAACCACTACCACCACCACTATAACTACAACCACTACCACCACCACTATAACTACAACCACTACCACCAACACTATAACTACAACCACTACCACCAACACTATAACTACTTCCACTACCACCACCACTATAACTACAACCACTACCACCACCACTATAACGACAACCACTACCACCAACACTATAACTACAACCACAACCACCAACACTATAACGACAACTACTTTTAAGTCTAATTTATATCTCATTGCAGCCTCCATTTTTCATGTCCATACATAATACAACGTTTCATGTTGTTTTTTTTTTTTGTTTTTTTTTAAACAAATGATTGATAAATCCACGAGGATAGAAAGACTGCATTCATACAGTTATGCACAGTAAGATTGTATTTTCATAACACTTTGATCCTGCAATATTTCCTGTAGTATGACTGATCTTGTTTCAAATTCCCTTGATAGAATATTTGAGAGTGAGCTTTTAAATGAATTTGATTAAATATATGACTAGATCTTTTAAAAGCGGATCAGACCTATTTTCATTTGACAGAGTGATTTTCTTTCTCTTGTCTGGAAACTACCAGATCGACTACCGCTACGACTGCTGATTTTATCACTAATTTATTTAAACCAGCAAAGTCACCATAATCAAAGACATACCACCACCGACGTTACTATTATCTCCGTTAGTTTTGTTGCTACTACTACTAGCCCCCCACCCTAATATTACTACTACTACTACTGCTGCTGCTGCCACTGATTTTACTGTTTGTGCTGCTATTACTACTTTTCTAGTCTCAATTCAGCTAGATTATGAATTACAGACGACCTTCTTGGGATACAATTTCTAAAGTCACTCTCGCAGTTTAGTTTCGAGTAACGGTGACTTCTATTTAGATAACCGCTATTCGTGTACAATTATTTACAATGCTGGATATTAATACCAAACTATTACCAGATATAATTATAATGAAATAAATACGCGTTGTAAAGGTTTATAACATTTTATTACATCACTATGAGATCAATCTTCCTATTCTCGAAACTTCAAGAGCACGAAATTTAGACTCAAGAACGAAACCCACAATTTAGATAAATTACTTCAAGTAACATTGTGCCATCGAAATTCGGTAATCAATTGGAGGAACTAAAATTCAGAAAAATCATGAAAAGTTCTATGGCTCTATGTACTTATAATTAAAGTTATAAAGGCTCAAAACTTGAATTTCAAACTTTTCTTTTTTCAATAGATTTCTAGATTACAAGGTCAATGCAAATTTTTGGATGATCAGTGACATGCATTCCGAGATTTGTAGCCAATCCATTACTTATCTCTTGACATGCCCATTGCAAATGAATACTGCAAACCTGTGATTTAAAAGAAATAGAATGCGCGTATCTTTGGTTCCGCTTTGCTCCATTTCTGCATTTCAAATATCCAAAGTTATAAAACCAACTGCAGAAAGCCCGATCATCCAAACCCTGCTTATTTATGCGAAAATCGGCAGAGAATAATAGGTGTGCTCTGCATCTACATTTTCAATAACCACTCGGAAACAGAAAGTGTGTGACTCCAGAAGAGAGAGTCAGCTTTGCGTGAACTTCAGTGCTACAGTATTTAAGGTTTACGTGCCCATTTTAGTAATTACGCTAATCAAATGATCACAATAGAAACTCTTGATTGTAATTAATTCTAACTGATAGGAGTGCCTTGATTATATTATTGCAATTACAAATGGGTAAAAGTATGTAATGAACTACCACTAGAACAAGCAATTTAATTTTTTCTTAGCGTTCTAAAACTTCAATAAAATTCGAGTCCGAAAGATTTAGATAGCATGTTGAATTAACCCCTTAAACATGCAGTCGCAAAATTGAGATTACCGACCCGCAACATAAGTAACCAGTATGGTTTGAATAGCTGACCACTATGGTGTGAAGATATATGTGTATGTGCTCTCATGTACATTATAGGGGTTGTTTCAAACTATTTTTAAAATGCCTTCGACTTCGTCATTTATAGTGACGTTTTAGGACACCCCCCCCCCCTCAAAAAAGTTAAATTGCTTGTTCTAGTGGCAGTCGATTAAATAGTTTTACCTATTTGTAATTATAATAATGTAATCTTGTTACTCCTTACAGTTATAATGAATTAAAGTGTATATTTTCTGCTGTGATCATTTGAAGTTATACGTCGCAAATACTATGGTGTAATGTCCAAAACGAGCACATACACCTTAAGAATGCATTATAAAATTGCCCAGGGTTAAAACCAAACATATATAATAAATAACTTTCTACTGGTATAATATCTAGTATCGATCTTGAATGCTGTCAATAGTGTATAAGACACAGTTAACTCTTTGGAGTATTTTATAGGGATGACCCCCGTGTACTGATGACATTAGTGCACAGAGATTCGCATATTCCACCACCCCACTTCACCGGCATTTTTTAACTCTAAGAAGAAAGCTTTCTGATAGGTATTATAGATTCTGGTCAACTTCTTTAGAATCGACCCAATTTGAGAATTATATCGAGGTGATGTCAATATATAAACACTGAAACAAATTGGCGGACTTTGAGAAGGGAAAATTTTGCAACTAATGTAACTTTACTCAAAAGCAAGCTTCGCGTCACAATAAATGCTAATATGAACATCATAGTCAGACCAAAACGCGCATCGTGTGAGCTATATGAAACAGATGATGATGATGATGATTAAAGTTACATTTATGTAATAATAATAATAATAATAATAATAATAATAATAATAATAATAATAATAATAATAATCACATACCTGTAACTATCATCATCTGTATCATCCTCTTCGTCCTCATCATCTACATTTTCTTCTTCTTATTTATTATTTTGTAATAAATAGGGATAATTCAAAGTAAAACTGGAAATTCTTGTGGTTATCATGCCAAAAACTTTAAAATGGATATGGTTGTAATGTTTGCATGATAAAGAGTAAGAATTACCACACTCAAAGTGGTGTACTGTACATACATATAGTTACCACATCAATTTTCCCACTCTTAAAGTGGTGCGCTGTACATACATATAGTTACCACATCAATTTTCCCACTCTCAAAGTGGTGTACTGTACATACATAGTTAACACATCAATTTTCCCACTCTCAAAGTGGTGTACTCAACATACATATAGTTACCACATCAATTTTCCCACTCTCAAAGTGGTGTACTGTACATACACATAGTTACCACATCAATTTTCCCACTCTCAAAATGGTGTACTGTACATACATACAGTTAGCACATCAATTTTCCGACTCTTAAAGTGGTGTACTGTACATACATATAGTTACCGTATCAATTTTACATAATACATACTGTACTCGATACATGATTTCAGATAAAATCGGCATTAATATTTAGATTGCTACACGATAAATTCCATATTTAAAAACAACGTAATACTGACGTATGTGTTGTATAGTATGTACACTCTTTTCCGACGTCTTTGTGTCATGTGACCTGGCATCTCATTAATGTTCAGCGTGTCGATTGAACGCGTGAAGTTAAACATCTATTTTCACATTTACAGCTGATTCAGGTACAAGTAGGCACGGGGTGGGGTGGGGGTGGAGGCAGGGTGGGGGGTGTGTGTGTGTTGTAAATCTATATTTACGTTAGATATGAACTAATACAAACAAACTTTAATAGAGACCATTTAATAAACGAAGCAACTAATTTGCAAACTACCGGTTTAAAAAAAAGGAGAAAGGAGGAGAAGCAAACACTTGCCAATCTGATGACAAGTATGTATGTATGTATGTATGTATGTATGTATGTATGTATGTATGTATGTATGTATGTATGTATGTTGAATTCATTTCCTTTCTTTTTGCTTTTACATCTATCTTTTAAATTGTTACGACATTTGCCTACATGCTTGCTTAACATTCACTGTTCTAGCGCCACATTCAGTGTGCATTCTTTGTCACCTTTTTATCATTGATCTGTCACTGTCTTTGGATGTCAAAGTTGATCTGTCACTGTCTTTGGATGTCAAAGTTGATCTGTCACTGTCTTTGGATGTCAAAGTTGATCTGTCACTATCTTTGGATGTCAACTTTGATCTGTCACTGTCTTTGGATGTCAACATTGCAGATTCTCACTAGTTTCTGCTTCCTTTTCTCAAGGGTTCATTTGAGAAATTGAGGAAATAGATGGAACATGATATATATTGAAGGGAAAAACGAGATGGGGTCAAACGTGGAAATACACATACAGAATATCTTAGCAAATGTACGCATAAATTAAAGAAGATACTATAGCCGATATTTCGGTCTATTATGTTTTATTTAAATATAACCCCTCCCCCACCCCCCACCAAAAAACCCATAAATAAATATTTTAAAAAAAAACAGAAAAAAAATAAAGAAAGAAAAAATAAAAAAGAATGGTCCGCTAATTTCTGATTTGACTCAAAATGGAAGAAAATATAAATGGGAATGTTCGAATAAACTAGGTTAGGGGCGTATCGTTGTAAACTTACATGTATGAAGTCGGTTTAGGGGCGTATCAGTGTAAACTTACATGTATGAAGCCGGTTTAGGGGAGTATCATTGTAAACTTACATGTATGAAGTCGGTTTAGGGGCGTATCGTTGTAAACTTACATGTATGAAGTCGGTTTAGGGGCGTATCATTGTAAACTTACATGTATTAAGTCGGTTTAGTGGCGTATCATTGTAAACTTACATGTATGAAGTCGGTTTAGGGGCATATCAGTGTAAACTTACATGTATGAAGCCGAGTTAGGGGGGGGGGGGTATTAGAGAAAGCTCGCATGTATGAAGACGGGTTAGGGGCGTATCAGTGTAAACTTACATGTCTTTGGGTTTGGGGCGTATCAGCGTGAACGTGCATGTATGAAGTCGATGTTTACTGCATTGCACGTTAAAAGAGGTTTGAACAAGTAAATATATCACGGAAAGAAACTGTGATACAAACAGATCACGGAAAGAAACTCTGATACAAAATGAAAGCAAATTTCGAAATCTGGGGCGTATCAGCGTGAACGTGCATGTATGAAGTCGATGTTTACTGCATTGCACGTTAAAAGAGGTTTGGAAAAGTAAATATATCACGGAAAGAAACTCTGATACAAAGAAATCATGGAAAGAAACTCTGATACAAACAGATCACGGAAAGAAACTCTGATACAAACAGATCACGGAAAGAAACTCTGATACAAAATGAAAGCAAATTTCCAAATCTGAGAGAAAAGCAACAAATAAAAGGTTGAACAATTAAGGAAATGTTGGTTTAAAGGAATTGCACAGTGCCGGGCATGAAATTTTGATTGATACTAACGGCAGGATTGGAATAACCAAGGACTTGCACAGTGTCGGCATGAAATCTAAATGATACTGACGGCAGGATTGGAATAACCAAGGACTTGCACAGTGTCGGGCATGAAATTTTTAATGATACTAACGGCGGGACTGGAATAAGCAAGGAGAATCAGTTCAGGTGTCTTATTTTGCTACCGACTTTGGAGGTGAATAGATATCTGAGCAGTCTGAGTCTTGATCGGTTAGTTACATCCTTGCTTATTTTGATAAACAGGACTGGTATAACATCTATATAGGACTAAGCGTGTAGTATGTAAACCCTGTCTTGAACCATACAGTGTGTGAAACTCGCCAAACAATCCTGCAAGCCCACAGGACCAGTAACCTGAAAATGCTACTGGTCTGTATTTCATCATATAAGACAAATTTTAGGAAATGACTCAGTGGTAAATACATGTGTGCATAAACAGCAGCCTTTAGTAATTTTGTTTATATAATAGAACATGGAAAATAAGGAAAAACACAAAATAAGATACTTATATCATATGTCAAATTTATTAAATTTTATTAAATTCAACATAACATGGCCACAGTTTACTGACTAGGACAATGATGCTTACTGTCCACCTGATCCAGATCCATACATAATTCATCTAGAAGCTAGGCATCATATCTGTTGCTGTCATTGATGGCCAGTCTGAATCATAGTCAGAATAAGAATCGGGATCCTCATAAATTGACCTGTCATCAATGACAATATCAGAACTAGATCCCGCCTCCAAAGATGAGGCTCTGGTATCCAAAATACAGCTGCCCATATGAAATTAGGTCTGTGGAAAGATGAGTTCCATCAATGGATTGCTGTAACTGGATCAAATGCCTCCACATCAGCAGAATGCATCTGAACAGTTAACAGAATTCTCATTGTCTTAGCACTGCATCCTGTTTCTATATTTCAAATGAATTCAGTAACCCTATTATTTTTAAAACATCGTTTTCGTTTGATAGTGTCGTATTCCTTTTGAATAGTTCTTTTTTCCTTGGCTGTGTTAGGTTTTTTAGCTTCTGGTGTCTTCTAGGCATCCGAATGCCTCCACATGTTGACGTTGGGAATCGGAAGTAGCATGTGTCATCAGACATCGCATAGATGCAAAAGAGTTTTTGAATGAGTTACAAGCGTCTATTGAACGCAGAGTACACGCGAGATATTTATCTTCTCATCTCACACAAATTCGCAAGTGGTCAACAAAAACAATTCACCATTATTTATTTTTCATTAAGTTTATATTATTTCTTTTAATATAATAAAACACATAATTTGTAGAATAAATTTACTCGATATACCTGAAAATCCAACTGGTATGATGAACTGGCAACTCATTTTTTGCCCCAGTCCGCCTTGAAATTCACCAGCGAGCTGGCGGCAATTTCGTACGCTGCAACCATACCTTATAAACCATTGTAGATCGATGAGAAAACTTTTAGCTCAAACATCACTATTTGACTGTAAGTTGAAATAAATCGGATGATAATGACAAAAACGTGTGTCTGATTATGTATGTTTATGTATAATTCTATGTACATATCTACTTATATATGTTCATGTAGAACTATGTACATGTCTACTTATATATCTTCATGTTGAACTTTATGCACATGTCTACTTATATATGTTCATGTAGAAATATATGTACATGTAGAACTCTATGTACATGCCTACTTATGTATGTTCATGTAGAAATATATGTACATGTAGAACTCTATGTACATGCCTACTTATATATGCTCATGCAGAACTCTATGTACATGTCTACTTATATATGTTCATGTAGAAATCTATGTACATGTAGAACTCAATGTACATGTCTACTTATATATGTTCATGCAGAACTATATGTACATGTCTACTTATATATGTTCATGTAAAAATCTATGTGCATGTAGAACTCAATGTACATGCCTACTTATATATGTTCATGCAGAACTCTATGTACATGTCTACTTATATATGTTCATGTAAAAATCTATGTGCATGTAGAACTCAATGTACATGCCTACTTATATATGTTCATGTAGAACTCTATGTACATGTCTACTTATATATGCTCATTTAGAAAATCTATGCACATGTAGAACTCTATGTACATGTCTACTTATATATATTCACATAGAAATCTATGTACGACACATATTAACAAAATTTTTGTCGTTCACTGTGCTTATTTTCCTTCTCAAGAAAAATATCAAACTATCGAAATCGGGAAAGTGAATTAGAAACAAGGTAGCCACAATACTCATTTGCGCGTGAAATGCATTTATTCCGTTTGCTATAATGACTTAAAAACAGTATTGACCATGACGACTAAATGGATAGAAAACGGTAGCATGGTTATACTACATGGATATAAGTATCAATTATATGGAACTGTCGCTTTAGATGTTCATGTGCTAATAGAAGAGTGGTTTTATACTACTTTTTTATACAAACAAGCGAATACCCCCGTACTGCAGACATGTCTAATACCCTAGTTACACTAAAATGAATCAAAATAAAGAGTGTATAGGGTTAATAAAAAAATATAAAAAAAGTGTAGACTTTGATATTAACATTCATATTTCGTGTACACTTTGATATTTACAATCATATTTTATGCACCACCCAATAGCTTACAAGTGAGCGGTATTGTTCAAGAATCCACTTTTGAATTTCCGAGTTGACATCTAGATAAGTACTAAATCCGTTAATCCCGGTGCTAATATGTGTAAACATCGTAAACATTGTAACTATATAAGGCAACTGTAAATTCTAGTATTCTGTGATAACAAACAACACACTGCTCATCTACCAAATAAGGAAGAGACAATCTCATTTATGTTTTCAAATTGTGTTGGGAGAGAAGCTCTAAAATAGAACACAAATTGTCACTACGTGAGTAGCAATAGAAATCTCTGTAGTAGATTTAGATGGACAATTATTGAAATAACATGGACTGAAAACTAAAAATGGAACAATGTCACATTATACCATGCAATGAAACCCGGTTAAAGGACAGATAGAATCATATATAAATGGAACGAAAATACACTAAAACAACTTTCTGAACTGACCAAAAGAATACAGAACGTGTTAGTCGACATTGCTAACTACTGGATAGTCAAAGCTGTTTTATTCAGACATCATCCGTAAAATGTCTGAAGTAGGTATTATCCGATTCAGTCTTGAAATTAAATAATTTTGTAAAATAATCGAGTCTACTTAGCTTATAACAAAATATACACGGTGTATATATCACTCGCCTGTCGTACATACTTCTTTTTAATGATTAAAAGAAGATTATTACAGATTTAAATACTTCAGATAACAGTTGCTTAATGTTGTAACCTAGAAATCTCCTCACGCAATTTTCATCAGAGATACGAGAAAAAAGCATTTTATATGTGTTTTGTGTTTTTTCGAACAATCTTATGAACAACAAAGGACGTGAAGAAACTATGCTCCTGAATAGTTACATAATTTAAAATTTATTTGCTAATTTCGATGTGTACATTTCTGTTTCTTGTTTTTCTTTTGCATTGATGGCGACACAACCAGTTTCGTTGATTTATGCATTCAATGTATTTAATTAGTACTTAGTACTCTAATAAACATAACAAAATAGAGGTCCAGATCAATAACACTGACGTCTGGATCCAAACTTGCTTTGGTTTAATAATGAGAAAACCGTGTCATTTACAGTCTGTATGTGACCTATACGTTTACCTGCTTGCGAAAAACTAACTGCTGCATAATCATATCGGGAAGCAAAACGCGCGCGTGTGTGTGTGTGTGTGTGTGTGTGTGTGTGTGTTTCGATCCCAGCCTTTATAACGAGAAACAAAATATATGAACAGGAATGGTGTAACCTTCAACTTTGTTGTTTATGATCACGCCATGTAATGCACGCCATTATTTGTAATATACAAATTCTTTGTATGGTGTTGCCTCGCATATTTCTATCTAAATTACCTTTCATGGCCACTCAGTTTATTCTTAAATTATGGCGTTATGAGATGGTATAACATACGAGGTAAGAGATAATCTCATGTCATAGTAAGGTAATAGCATATCGTAATACCGTGACCAAAAAAAAAAAAAAAAAAAAAAATCGATATATTTATCAGATGGCATATTTTTGAAAAAGATCTAGCTAGAGGTTGAGTTTAAAATCAATAAACTCGCCTTGATGTAACTAAACCCCTTTATTAAATAAAACATTAACCAGTGTAACGGAATAGGTCATTTAGGAATCTTCACGTGAATAACAACACAACACATCTATCGAACGTGTACGACTAGTACGTTTGAAGCGACTCGTGTATAAGTAGTTTATGGTGGGTAGTGACTCAGAATTAGAAACCTGGCCTTGACACGTGTTAAGTATCCTCGAAATGCAAGGTTACATATCTGGAAAATATGTAAATAAGAGAAAAAAATATAAAGATTGGACCTGAGTGGGGGTGAGTGGGTGGGGTGTACACCTATATGTTTGTGCTACATAGCTCGTTAGAGGTAAATTAAAACAAAAAAAAAACAAAAAAACATAAACATACCAAAAACTGAGAGAAAAACCCTAAATACCAACAAAAATGTGCACCCCTCCCATCCGCCTCCCAAAATATCAAGTGAAATTTACACTCCAAAAAAAGTACCATGAAAGAATTTTTCACCCAAATACACAAGTATGCATTCAAATTTAACAGGCATATGTAAAGGAGGTATGAAGAAGACCTCATTGATGTTATCAGAGTCGTGTCTAGTTGACAACAGGCTTGACCACTGCATCTTTACTGTTTACTGACTATGCAATCAGAGTTGTTATGTCTGTCTAGTTGACAACAGGCTTTACCATTGTATCTTTACTCTTTACTGCTGTGCTATCAGAGACGTGTATAGCTGACAACAGGCTTTACCACTGCATCATAGCTGACAACAGGCTTTACCACTGCATCATAGTTGACAACAGGCTTTACCACTGCATCATAGTTTACTACTGGCTTTACCACTGCATCATAGTTGACAACAGGCTTTACCACTGCATCATAGTTGTCAATAGGCTTTACCACTGGATCAAAGTTGACAACATTCTTTACCACTGCATCATAGTTGACAACAGGCTTTACCACTGCATCATAGTTGACAACAGGCTTTACCACTGCATCATAGTTGACAATAGGCTTTACCACTGGATCAAAGTTGACAACATTCTTTACCACTGCGTCATAGTTTACTACTGGCTTTACCACTGCATCATAGTTGACAACAGGCTTTACCACTGCATCATAGTTGACAATAGGCTTTACCACTGGATCAAAGTTGACAACATTCTTTACCACTGCATCATAGTTGACAACAGGCTTTACCACTGCATCATAGTTGATAACAGGCTTTACCACTGCATCATAGTTGAAAACAGGCTTTACCGCTGCATCATAGTTGACAACAGGCTTTACCACTGCATCATAGTTGACAACAGGCTTTACCACTGCATCATAGTTGACAACAGGCTTTACCACTGCATCATAGTTGACAACAGGCTTTACCACTGCATCATTGTTGACAACAGGCTTTACCACTGCATCTTTACTCTTTACTGACTAGTATATAGAGGATATCTACGTTGTTATTTTGAGCGGATACAAGAAAATATTTCACGGTTGAAGTAGAAATATGGTATTTTCATGAGAGGCGTCAGCCACGAGTGAAAATACCAAATGTTTCCACTGCACGAGTGAAATATTTTCTTATATCCCCCCCCCCACACACACATACACACAAACACCCAAAAAAGGTAGATTTGTTTATATTATAGATTTGGTGATTAATAGGAGAAATTAAGAAAGAAAGAAAGAAAGAACAAGCGTCTACAGCACACCAATCGATCAGCTGATTGACAACCGCAAAACTAAACACAGCATACAACATAGTTCGATTTATCATATTTTATAACGAGGCCACTCCTAAAAATACAATGTTTCCACTACACTAGTGAAATCTTTCCTTATAGGCAAAAAAAGACGAGAAAAAAAAAAACGCCATTAATTTTCAACTTATTATATATTTGTGATGAACAGGGGAAGGAAAGAAAGGAAAAAGAATAAGCGCATACAACGCATTATAAACTTAACATAAAAAAACAGTTCCATATAGAACAAGTCATTACACATTTAATCGCTTTGATTGAAAATATTGTACATGCATGCAATTTTTTAAAATATTTCTAACACCACAAGTTTAGTCCAATAAATATAAGAAACGTATAACAGGATATGCATGTCATCAAAACACGCGTATGAATACAACGCGAATTGTAAGTAAACGAAGACCTGAAGACGACACTCAACAATACAAATCGGAGTTAATGGAGAGTTTAACTACAATGTCAAAACTGTATTTCTTTCTACTGTATCAGTTTATGGTAGATATTAGTTTCATTCACTGTCACTGCTATCATAGATAACTCTGATCCGTTTGAATCGGTGTTGTCCCGTTGGTCTACACGACGATGAGGTAGGGAGTATACATGTAGGTGATGACGCTGCCTGGCTGCCAACCACTCTTGTTAGCGATGCAGTTTCTGTCTGCTTTGACATTTACACAAAGTTTTTAGACTGCGTGCTGTTTTGGTGATTCTTGAAATGAACGTGGACTCCTCATTTATTGTGTTTTTTAATGAACATGTGACTTTGGCCCGGGAATATTTTGGCCTTCTCCAGATGTGGGTTGGGGTTCATGATACGGGAGGCCTGAATGTTAGTAGCTGTGCGCTTTGATACAGTGGCAACATAGGCAGTGCTTTGTGTGTTTGATAGGATGTGTGAAATATTTCTTCTCTGCAGGGCATTGAGCTTCCTATATTTATTAAGGCTATTTACGTTCTTGTGTCAAGAAATTTGCCCTATCTGCTTTGGCGGCAGGCAGATCCTCATCGGTAAGTTTTTGAACAAGATGTTTTCTCACACTGAAAAATTAAATTTGTTTTAAAAAAATGGAATTAAAAAATTAGATCATGAGACTATTTTTTTAAAAATAGAAATTTATGAAATTGGCAAGTTAGATTTTCTGTAGTCAAAACTTATAATAAATTGAAACCGTGAGAATATTGGAGTGCATCTGAAATGTATATAAAGGGCGAGAGCAGAACAATTATAAAACTGAGTCATGAAACTTTACCCACTTGATCATGGTCAATAATAGATGACCTTGAATGATTTTCAGGCCATTATACGAAATTTTAAATCTTTTACATATTTTTGAACTTTATGGGCAAAAGCATTGTTAGCACAATTAGTCAAAAACCACTTGAGGCGGACAACAAAGAACGAAATTTGGTAGACATAGTTATATATTGGTATTTACATAATCTGATTATTTTTTGAGGCTATTACAGCAATGTTTCTTTTTTTAAGTACGTTTTTGAACTATTTGGACTTATAATTTGTCACGAAAACCTTGTTAGCACCATTATACAAAAACATTTGAAGGGATCGTTTTAAATTTTGTCATGTGAAACGTGTAAGGTGTTAATCGCTTGAAGTAGTGAGTCCAGATCTCTCCTTCATTTCAGTTATGATGCCATACAGTTTATTGATTCCAATATAATTTATTTTATACCATGTTTTCCACAGGTGAGATTAACATGATTAATTGATAGAAAGAAGGGACTGTCAATGACTAACATTTCTGCTGGTCTTTTCTCTAGAAAGAATTTATATAGATCTCGGTTAGGCATTTCAGGCACAGCATAAACCCTTGGTTTTGTTGATCTGATGTCTCTTATATTTGAGCCAGATCTTGTTTTTGTTTGCCTATTTTGAGAGTAAATTATGCATTCATCACCATTTTCAGCTTGTTCCAGGGAGATGTCCCGCCAGCACATTTCATGCATGTCTCGGCCTGTCCTCATTCCAAAGTGAAGAGTGCACACCATCCACAGTGATTTTTGAAGAGAAGAGGGACTGTGAGGAAATATAACTCTGGCATTATGCATGATATCCAATTCCGCTTCAGAGATGGTATCTGCTGCCTTTGGTTTGTTGCCCTTTCCGATGGATTTCAGCTGCTTTTGGGTACATTTTAGGATTTCTCTGACCTTGGAAAATTGTAAATCTTTGATAATTGAAAATTGATAATTGTTCTCCCTCAAATTCCTCTAAATGGATGAAACAAATGAACTCAGTGTTGTGGGTTCATATTCTGAACCATCTTTTTTCCTCACAATTAAAAGAAAAGACTAAAGAGGGTTACCGAGTTCCTCTGAGGTAAGCAATGTGGGAGCCTAAGATCATCTTCGGACTAAAGTTACTTTTTGAAAAGAGTGACATCACCTTCTGTTTTCTTCTTGGTATTGATATATATATATATATATATATATATATATATATATATAAATAGATAAATAAATAAATAAATATATATATATATATATATATATATATATATATATATATAGAGAGAGAGAGAGAGAGAGAGAGAGAGAGAGTGTGTGTGTGTAAACTCTAACGAATGAATTCATGCAACGATCACACAACTAAACGGTAAAAGCCAGAAAGGAAGCGACAACGACCACGTTCTGTGTCGCCCAAAACAAGAAGTAAAGTCTTGACACAAGTTCACCCTAGCGATTCAGACGAAGAGATGATCAATCTCTGTGCATCACCAATGCCACCATCATCATCACCACCACCACCACCATCATCATCACCACTACCACCATCGCGCGCGCGCGAGAGAGAGAGTCGCTGTTGTTTTCATATTCAGCATGCCAACAAAGTGACTTCCAGACACTTACACTGTGGAATTCAAGAATTTTCAGTCCGAAGTCTTTGGAGTTACTGACTTATTTGAGTCTATGTTGTTCGAGTTGAAACGACAGTGTAGGGCTGAAGATCATGATCGCTTACGACTTCCTATTACCCACGACAGTTTGAAATCGCCTATTTGGATCGAATTTAGCAGCCTACTGAATTAACACCTGCCACGATCATCGACAACATTCAACAGTTACAACAATCCAATCACGAGTTCGACAACACCAATGGAAAAGCGACCATGTGAGTGACTCACGTTTCACCTCCCCACCACCTAGCGAAGTATTGTCAAGATCGACAATGATAAAGACAGTGTATTGTTCTGAGTCAAACGTGTTGCGACCGACACAAAATGAAATAATTCCAACAAAATATAATTGCTTGTGAATTACTGGAAGTGTATCACAAATTGTGGACAGAACGTTGGTACCAATTCCAAAGTCTTACATATTTTCCAAGGCAGAAATGCTGTCCTATTTGTCATCACCAATAATTCACATTTACAACTATTTTGTATAGATTCAAGTGAAACGTAAGGAACAATCACATCCAATACGACATAAAGTGTTTAACAATTTGTATCAGTGTTCAAATGGTCAGACATTATTGAAAACACATTATAAGAATCGAATTTGTTATAAAAACACATTAAAAACTCTCGATACCACGACTTTTGCATGCAGTGTTTCATTGACTTCCGTTGAAGGATGTCAATCAAACGATTAAAGACTTAGATAATTACAAAGTGCTTTTAGAATTCCACAGGACAATACCCCTTTGAATTTGGAACGACGTGTCCTGTGTGTGTTAGTAACAGTATTTCCAGGATTTCATTTACCTGCGGACTTACTTTGGCAAATGTTTCGCCATTCCATGAAAAGACATGATGGTCATGCAAACAATCACAGAAATCAGAACTTTGTCTGTTCGCGAAAAAGTGGTTCTGTTCGAAGTCCTGCGAACAGTGATGAATACCAGTCTACCCCTGTGTGAGGAATGGATTCGTCGACCTTGCTCACGCACCACACAAATCAAGAATTTTGTATCGCTAGTGATTTGCACCACAGACTTTACACTGAAATGATTTACGCGACTGGAAAAGTCTTAAATTTGAGGCTTGGATACGTAGCCCACCACTCAGAGGTCGTGTATGAATGTTTACTCTACTACCCTACACAACAACGATAACAACAGCAACAACACAGACAGACCTTGTTACGACAAAGAAAGAAATACAAACAATATGAACGTTTAGAAATAGTTACGACACGGTGTTCATGTGTTGTGTATTTTACAAAAACTAAACCCTGTTCCTATTCTCTATAAATGACTTGCGTGATCTGTTTACTATCATAATTCCAAAAGTGTAGGGTCATGACTGCATCCTCTGTTCTCAAAGTGATTGACGAATTGTCAGATAGTCAAAGCTGGGAGGCATTGTATCTTCGCCATAGTCAAAGCTGGGAGGCATTGTATCTTCGCCATCCCTTTGACATGCTCATTGTTGGAACTAGTGGCTCTGGTTAAACTAAATTTGTCAAACGTTTGATCAAACACAAACAACTTTTGTTCGATCATTCTCCACAACGTATCGCGTGATGGTACAAGGAGTGACAATGAACTTACTCATTACTCAGTGAATGTCAAGCGGAGCACATTTCGTGTGTTAATGGCATTCCTCGCGAAGACGAAGTGATTCACTACAGTCTAATTCTTTGTGTCATCTTCGATGATCTGTTTGGTGAAGAAATCAAACTTTGGTTTACACAAAAAGGACATCATTTGTTTTTACATTACACAAAGTGTATTCTTATAAAGTAAAGCCAAGCGCACCATCAGTCTTAATGCCCACTATATAGTGTTATTTAAAAGTTCAAGAGACAGACCTCAAGTAAAAGTGTCGTCGAAACAAGTAGGATCTCTATGGCTAAATTTTGTCTATGACGATGCCACATGTTTACCACGCGCGTATTTACTGATCGATTTAAAATATACTACCCTGATTATTTGAGATTTCGTTCTGATTTGTTCCCGATTGGCAATAACACAACTAGCAGATACAAGAATCGATACCCAGACGTACAAATAAATTATATTGAAACGCGGTGGAATTGTATTTCTTGAAGGATTGATTACTAGTTTGCGTCTACGATGGGATCACAATGCAGTAGCTAAGGACAAAAACAAAACCAAAGACAAAGAGGACGACAACGAAGAGAGCTGCTGTTAGTATATACAAAAATCATCTATTACGGAAACAAACAAAAAGACGAGGAAGAAAAGACCACGACTACTACCCTAGAAAGAGAGGCACTGCTGCTAAAACGTGCGCGAACCCATGGAATCATCGATCTGCAGTCACGAAGGCATCAGCAGTCTCATCACCTTCGTTGTTGATGATGCCAGCGAAGCCCGACAAAATAAATGTGCTTACCAATATTTTGAAGACGCCCCTCCCCCAATAGACACTCGTTTCCAAAACTACTCCTTCTTCTTCGTTTTCTTCTTCTGCTTTCGCTGCTGCAAAAAAGTAGTACAGCCTTAGAAAAAAGTTCAAGACAGAACGGGTGTGTTACAAAGTTTAATCGATATGTCAAAAGAAGAACACACGCTATATAGTTCCTATTCTCGTCATCCAGTGTCCAAGGCAAATCTTGTACAACGCCCATAAAACAAGCAGACACCAGTCCCTGTATAAAAGATGTATGAACATGGTTGCATCAGTAACCTTTGCAAGATTTCATCTAAATGATTTCGCGGGATGGTCGTCCCCATCCCTTTCCTCGTTGTCACCCTCATTTAGCCAAACATTGGAAAGTGTTGTCGGTGTTAAACAACGTAAATGCACCGATGCGAAAATAGATCATTCAAAAGATTCCTAAAGAATCATCGATACTGTATGTGGATGTTGTCTGAACGTGTTGAAAGAAGCTGTTCATTTAAAGAAGACCCAGAATCAGCAATTAGGACGACATTATCACATTCTTCGAAAAATGGTGAAAAAGAAAATTCCACTAGCCCCAAAGAAAAAAGTACTCGTCCAACAAGGAATATTTCTTCCACTGCTTATAGTTCTGTTGCTAGCTAAAGTCGCTTATCCCATGTTAGGAGCAGTTGCGGGGACTTTTTTAGGAGGAGTCATAAACTCTGCTTTCAAATAAAAAGGAGAGCGCATTCTCTAAGAACGTCAATACTGCACCACTTGACTCTATGGAAGGACGAAATTTTGCGTTGGTCTCTTACAAACGGTGGATGAAGCTCCAGCTCTGGTACTAACAGCGGATACGCTACTTGCCATCCAATCATAATGTCGCTGAGACGGCTCACTTACAACAAGAGTTAAAATTTTGATGGATCGACCAGAAAAATCGCAACGTTACGAACAGTTATTGCAACGTCTTCAAACGTTACACCAGAGATCTATGGACAAGACCGTCAAACAACAGCCACGGAGACGACGACGACAGACACTGTCACTACCATGAAAGAGAAAGAAAGAGGAGAAGAGTTTGAGGATTTCCAAAACCCCTCAGTTGAAACACACGTGACCAAAAGTCATGTAGCGACGTTGACACCTTCGTCGAAAGAAATGAAAGTTTGGGTCAAAAAGATGATGTGGATCCCCTATTAGTCAGAGCTAGTAAAGAAAGAAGTGAAGAAAAAAGTGAAAAAAGAATCGATCATACCTGTTGGGGCATCATCGTCCATTCCTACGTAAAACATCGCATAAAAAGCAGCCATCTCAATTACAACAACCCAAGAGCATGGAAAATTTGTTCACGTATTAAGAATGGACACAATTTTGACCAGCATTTACTACGATCCTGCAAACGCTGCTGGCTACTTAGGAATTCACAAATTGTATCGTGCTGCAAATGCCAGACTCAATAGTGTATGTCTCCATGGTGTCCGACAACGGTTGCAAAAATAACTGACGTACATATTACACACATCCATTAGACACAAACTTTCAAGAATAAATGTAGCAGGGATCGGTCATCAATAGCAAGCAGATTTGGCTGATTATTCTCACTTGGCTTCCAACAATCAAAGTTACCAATATTATGTGTGATCGGTGTGTTTTTAAAATATGCTTGGATTGTACCTTTAATATCCAAAAAGATGTTCCGAGTTAGGGCAAGCTTTGAAAATAGCATTGAAAGAAAATTATCAACATTCTATGTGATAGCATAGGGACAAAGGCATTGAATTTCTGAAAATCCTGAAACCAAAACGAGTGTCGTCGAACGTTTTTAAAAAACAGATATGGAAACATTTCACACACCAACATGCGTTCAAATACATCACTTGCTACTACGTCTTGTGAAAGCCTACAATCAATCGTGCAATCGTAGCTTTGGATGTGCAACAGAACAATTTACAACCCCAAAAAGAAGTGGAAGTGTTTGATTGATTGTTTGGAACCCTCGAGAAATCAGAGAAGAAGAACCACCCAGTAGATAACAGCACTGCTAGCAATTCATTTACGCTGGTGTTAAACGCGGGAGATTGGGCTCTCATCGAAAAAAAAAAAAACAACGCACTTTTGACAAATGATATATACCCAACCAAAAGGAGGAATTGTTTCGTGTGACGGGACAAGTGCGTGGACGTTACCCGTCTATCTACAAATTGGAAGATATACACGGAGAAGTTATAAAAGGAGTTACAACGAGTAACCAAGAAATACGAGGTCGTCTGCGATATCAAAAACATCATCGACCAAAGAACGCGTAAAGTGGGAAAGCGTCGCATCAAAGAAGTGAATGTACGTTGAAAAGGTTATCCGCCTTGTTTTGACTCCTGAATTGTACGTTCGCAACTGATCGAATATGAAAAGAATAACTCGTGAACATGTCTTTAAACCTCGTGTCACTCTCACCAGTATCACCACTACAAGAGCTGCAGAAACAAAAGCAACACCAGTGGTGTGGAGATCGTATTCCGAAAAATCAAATAATATTTTTCTGACAGATCGTCGTCGTGTATTATGTGATTGGAGCTTCTATCGGAAACTTGAGTTTGCAACAAGGTGATAAACAACTGTGGACCATTTTATGCAGCAGATGTATTTGCTATCTTCTTACCAGTCCGTCGTTATAATATACCGACGGTAGCAGCAATGGTAGCAACGGACACTCAAGCCACAACCACAAAAGCAACAGAAGTCACAGCAAAACCTTTGAACATTTGGAAAATAGTCCTTTTAAATCTGGCCACTCCTCGACGACGAGAATGACCGAACTATGAATAATACATTTTATCTTACTTTAATCAGTGACAGTTTGATGCATGTATTTTCCACCAGCAAACTGTGTTTTTTCACGACAAAATTACCCCAGTTAACACAACTAGACCACAAGGCCCATTTAAAAGTAACTTTGATAGAAATCATTCATCCTACTCAGGTCTTGAAAATCACCAGAGATCGTCGTAGAAATACTAATGGAACAAGTACAAGACCACCTGGACAGAAAAGATTCTGGCTTTTACGAGAAAAAAGTCACCAGCAGCCAATTCAAAACTGCATGAAAATTCCTAAGGATATTATTTTAATGCTCGACATTTTGTCTATACGATTTACACTATGTTCAGCGATCAGTTTAAAAAGGCACTCACTAGAACCAACAAGTGTATGAATATCGACTATTCCGCACCCTGTTATTGTCAACGTCTGGATTGTCTCGACGACAAAACGATATCCATCAAATTTTCTGCAAGCATGTTTGCTTTTCTGGGTGGAAACATAGACCTCACTCCGACTAACGACATCATACAACAACAGTTTCTCCAAGTATATTTGAATCCCCTTCGAACTGAACGGCTCAACTAGATGCTTGTGCACTCGGATGTCGTAGAGTTCAATGTGGTGGTAAACACAGCCGCTCCGTTGCTGAGGATCATTCCATTTCAAGTGGATTTTGCACTCAGTAATGACGAGGAAGAAAAAAACACCAATCACATACACCGAGAATTTGTTCATCCACATTATCTTTCTGTAAGTAAATCGTATATTGACAGTGTGAATATTGACATCAAAGGAGATATCGGACAAGATATTATATTCGCCAAGCGAAAAGTCGCCATGAAACTTGCGAAAGATATCTCCTCGAGTAATTTGTAACTCATTTACATTACACAAAAGTTGAAGCAGTCGCTTCATCATCCGATCAGCAGCAGGGACAATGCACGACGAGGCCTTGGAGAAGACTAAGACAACACGGACACAGCAAGAATAGGAAGAGACCAAAAACCGTCAGAAACTTCGACGTTTTTCTTTATTAAATCATTCAAAAGCAAATATGATGCACCGGTAAACCGAAGACTACATAGATTTGAATAACAGTTACCTGTACCTCAAAATGAAAGTGGTCAAAAACGATTACACGAATCCAGACCGAACGGTTTCAGTGAATCCCGTCAACAATTTCATGTATTCTTTGTTTAGCGAAGTGGATATTTGCCTGGACAAGTTAGAATCAGCATGACACTTACGCCTTACCGAGCCTGCCAAGAAAATATACTTACTTACGGAAAAGAAACCAAGAACCCACAATATGATGCTTTATTGGCGTGGAGACCCGACACGTTCAGCGCGTTTAACGACACAGTCTTGCCGGAGGATGGCGACGATCGTAATATAGGATTTAACGACAAACAAAAGAAAATCAAGCAATGATGTAGTTTGGAAATGATAGATCATTGTACTTGCACCCGTGGCTGCAAGCCAATTGTTTGTTGAATGGTATGGATGTGTGTCTGAGACTGAATGGAAGTAGTAGCGTCTTCCATTTTATGACTAATGCTAACGATTTCAAAGCCACCATCGAAGAAGCGAGACTGTACGTGCGACGTGTAGAAGTCTTACCAAGGGTAGTAAACGACATCTGTCAGACTCTGAGCATAAACGCGACCAAGTATCGCATACGAGGAGTGAAAGTAAAAACGTTTACCGCTGCGGGGACATTGATCCAAGGTCAACGATTATTTCCAGGGTCAGTTACCTAAACGCTTCTCCATTGACATCGTCAGCAATACAGTCCTCAACAGAGTTATAGATCAAAACACTTTCCAGTTCTATCACTACCATGTCTCCAAGATAGAAGTCATCCGAGACGGCCCGACGTTGTGTGCAAGACCTAACTTTAAATATTACTTGAGATCTTATTTATCTCTGTTTCAAGCCGTATGACAATTAGATACCAACAATTACGATAACTATTCAGGACGTTATTATTTGTCTGGATTTGATTTTACACCAGACCAATGCAATGATATTTCCACCATGTAAATTCAGGACAAATCTGTGTGAAATTCAGTTTACAATAGCTCTCGAGAACAGGGTGAACGTGGTCTTGTTTGTCAAAATCGAAATTTGACAATACCCTTGAGATCAACATTCTGGGAGTGATCCTAGACTTCTAAACATGGAAATAGATGATTAAAAACAGAACTTCAGCAGCCACAACAGCCACCACAAAGTCAAAGTGTGACAAAAGGAGGAGTAAACGAAGAAGAAACAGTATTGGTATGATGGTCAGAACAAGAGAACACTTTGGTAAAATGTTTTGCTTAACAAATTGCGAAAGGAATCACACTACAAACCATTGAACATTAATATGGATGTCAGGTCGATCATCCTATTTAAGTACAACACAACAAATGTTTGATTATAACCGAATAAGAAAGAGTCAATTTGGAGGATGCATGGACTCTCTTAAAAAAGAAGGAAAGAAAATCTTGAATGAGTAGTATATCAATTTGTCGCATCAATCTCAACCTCTATTGACTAGAACCGAGACGAAATGCATCGAAACTTTCTTACATCAAAGCACGAATCTGCCCCTCTCCTCTACTTACCTCACCGACCAGTTGAAAGTAAACGTTAAGTTTGAAATCATCGCCCATCATCACCTGTGAATCTAAGGTCTAAAAGAATGTCATCTGTTTTCCAGAATTTCAGCACGTACACATGGAGCCAGTCAAATACGTTAGTGGAATTTATTATTGTTTTCCAGGACGTTATGTGTTACACATGGATCGAGTCAAATACGTTAGTTGAATTGATTCTTGTTTTCCAGGACTTTACGTGGCACACAGGGATCCAGTCAATTACATTAGTGAAATTTATTCTTGTTTTCCAGGACTTTATGTGGTACACAGGGATCCAGCCAAACACATTAGTGGAATTGATCATTGTTTTCAAGGACTTTATGTGGTACACATGGATCCAGTCAAATACGTTAGTGGAATTTATTCATGTTTTAGTCATGAAATAAAGCTTTTTGCATTGTCTCATTTGTATTTTTACTTTCGGCAGGTTCTGTGATGCAAAAATGAAGAATATGAAAGTCGTATAAAGAAGACGTAACAAAACATTTCTTTACCGACAAAACTTCAGGGGTCAATAAATCATATTATGAAATAATGCAGAAAGCGTTATTCCATTGTTTTGTCGATCTCTTAAAAGTGGTATCAGGTGCAAAACAGAAATATAGAGCTTTTAGTAAACCAAAGGAAAAAAATCGAACGGGAGATAATGTTTTATCGAAAGACCCTCTAATAATTTTTAATCCTTATGTGTCCAACTGAATAGAATTAAAGATAAATTACTTGTATAGAAAACTGTCTTTATATTATAGAACATTACAATAAAAAATAAATGAAGCCAGATACATTTTAAATAGAAATACCGACTCCAAGTGATTAAATATAGCTTCTCGGTGATGCTTGACTAATAACAAATTTCACAACTTTGACATGCTTGATTGAAACCACTAACTGTTAACAACTAGTAATAGTAATTTTTAATGACTTTTAAATTGAAATGGGGCCGGTGGGAAAATTCTCTTTATTGGTGTATTGAAGCAATTTTAGAAATCAATGTATATTTTAAGAGGATATTTTAATTATTGATGATGCAATATTAATTGAAAGACATAGTCACTAACATGTCAGTAATTTGTAATCAAGAAAAGGTTGACAACAAGTGTACTGATCTACAAAGTCATAAGTCGGCAAGTTATCAAACTTGAAAGAGTGAATTTTCATATCATTACAGCGACTATCTGTATCTTATCAATATAAAACGTAATATTGTGAAAGATATTGACAATGATATTATATATGTAATTTTGACAAAAATGCCAAGTAATAATTCATATTATAATATTCTGTATTAAAGTTAGTTGCTACCTAAGCATAACACAATTGATTTGCTTGAAGTTTTGCCACTGCTTTGATTTACCACGTTTTGAGACGACTAGCTTTAAAAGTAATGACGTATTTTTTAACATGCAAATACATACAGTTACCATTTATTAAAATATCTAAAAGTTACAAATATAAACAGTGCATCATTTTTATGTTTAAGAATGTATATTCTGCTAATTTTTACTACCGGCTTATTCTCAAGGTAGGACTATTTTGGATGGAGAGAATACTATTTGTAATGTAAGAATAATATAAATGGACACACGATGGAGAGAATACTATTTGTAATGTAAGAATAATATAAGTGGACACACGATGGAGAGAATACTATTTGTAATGTAAGACACACGATGGAGAGAATACTATTTGTAATGTAAGAAGCTCCTTATACACACTTGTGAAAAAAATAATTAAAGCCGAAACCAAATCTTTAAGAAAATCAGACAACTGAGATAAAAACAAAAGTTTTGAACGTTTATCGCCAATATATATTTGACGGTTGTTTTCTTTTCAATTAGTCATTTTGAATATTGAGAATAATATATTTCAAGAGATACTCATTCAATTGCATGCAACGAATCACAGCAGTTCACATACAGTTAAGGAAAGATAACTATTTTTGGTCTCTTTCGATATCAAAACCTAAATAATTTATGTTCGAGGATGGTCTTCTGCTGAATTTTTAATGCTTCAATATATTGGAAAAACCTTGTTAGCAGTTGTTACGTCCAAATACAGAAGGCTTCTGCAGTGTGTTGGAAAAACCTTGGTAGCAGTTGTTACGTCCAGATACAGAAGGCTTCTTCAATGTGTTGGAAAAACCTTGGTAGCAGTTGTTACGTCTAGATACAGAAGGCGTCTTCAGTGTGTTGGAAAAACCTTGTTAGCATTTGTTACGTCCAGATACAGAAGGCGTCTTCAGTGTACGGGAAAAACCTTGTTAGCAGTTGTTACGTCCAGATACTGAAGGCTGCTTCAGTGTGTGGGAAAAACCTTGTTAGCAGTTGTTACGTCAAGATACTGAAGGCTGCTTCTGGATGCTAGGGTTGAATGGGCGTCGACTGCAAAAGGTGACCATTAAATTGTTCAAAGGGAAAGTTAATTTAAGAGATGAAATGGACTGGTACAAATTAATAACACCAAATAAAATGTAAATGACGTCAACTATAACAGAAAAGGTATCACTTATTTCTAACAAGAGACGGAAGGGAAGAGAAATAACAATCATTACAAACAACTGAGAAATGATCGAATTTCAATTAAAAGTAGAATAATCCATGTATATGTATGAAGGTAGAAATGACATAAATGAAGCTAAGGGAAACATTATGGTTGCTACCGATGTTGCTGATGAAGACACACTATTGTAAAAGAGTTGGAATTAAGAGATAAGGAAAAGGGTATCCGAAAACATGTAAACTAAACAACTGCATAAAATCATACAGAACATGGCAACATAATCGTTATGGGACCCAAAAAATGTCTTTGTTGTAGAGGAGACATATTTGAACAAGAGAAATAGATATTTGAATCTGCATGTTTATCATAACCGGAATTTACCTTACGTCACCTAAATTTGCTGATAATTTTATGAAAATATTGATAATTGATGTCGTCTTATGTCACATTTAAGTTGCACGTGAAGTTTATCAGATTCATGACTGAAGAAGATAATTTCCCAGATATAAAGGCCACATATTGTAATTATATGTAGACTTCTGAACAGCAATAGTACGTCATTTCGTGTTACAAAATTATATTCTTGTATATGTTTACAACTAAAAGATGAATTCTCTAGAATTTCCAGAAAACAATATATAATTTTTGCATATTTTAAATAGTTCAAAAGAATGCCAAGAACGAAAAAAAAACATACCTGCAGAGACATTTAATAGAAAAATAT
This sequence comes from Margaritifera margaritifera, assembly GCA_029931535.1. Taxonomy (NCBI): domain Eukaryota; kingdom Metazoa; phylum Mollusca; class Bivalvia; order Unionida; family Margaritiferidae; genus Margaritifera; species Margaritifera margaritifera. The sequence continues at coordinate 484,532 of JAQPZY010001392.1, read as the reverse complement.
AAAGATAGAAATATAATACAATTTACGGCGAGCAGAGCTCGTTGAATGAAATTAGAAACTAAGTAAAATTTGCCATGAAAAATATTTATTATTGTTGTCTATATCACCACATATCTGGTTTAAACACGTTCTATCAGAGATCTAAAGAAACTGCTTCAATACTTTCGATTCAGAATGCAATGGATTTTTTTTATTTGCCGTATTGAGAACAATTTGTATTAAAATGTGACAAAATTGCTCAGAAAATAGTTTACAATGAATGTTTGACCCATCAGATAGGGAAATTCTACAACATAGAAAAGAAGACCACTCACGCATAGTTGGAAATGTTAAAAAAATATATGGATTTTATCTTTAATGTGGAAAACGGATAGAACGGTGTCTTTTTTTAAATGAAATCTTAAAGCTCTGATTTTGTCAGAATGATTTCATGATCACTGGTTCTCTTGAAAGAAGACAAAACTATGAAAACAATACTTTACATAAAAACATTGACATGTGTTTAATTACAATGTGTATTTTAAGTGTAAATAGCTATATATCACTATATGGTAATGTCTATGTTTGTATGTGCCATGAGTGTGCATTGTTCCGTTGCTGGGATATATTTATAATACCTCAACAGAGTTAACTTTTATTATTTCAAATATCCAACTGTAAATGAAATTCCTTTTGCTTTATGTCTGATGCAACTTTTAAAACGAGGGCTACTGGAGAGGTTGATATTTTGCTGAAATACCATTGTATTGCTATATCCTTTATATATATATATATATATATATATATATATATATATATATATATATATATATATATATATATATATATATATATTCATTCACGCATCCTTTGTCTCTTTTAAAAAAATAAAAAAATACTGCTTGTTTGCATGTGATTATTCGTGTAATTGTTTGATTAGAGTGATTACATGAAGAAAAAAAATCAGTAAGTTTTTATGGACAGGGTTATTTAATATGACCGCGATCAGTTAAAGATTGTTCGAAAACTAAGAAAGTAATTTTCATCCAGAAACATTTTTGTCGTAAATCCATGATGTTTTATTTTGTACTTGTAATCATCTTAATTATTAGAGTAGAAAAAATTTGCACATAGGAAGCGGAATATTTCTGATCAAAGCGCTAGGAACACATATCAAAGCAATATTTACGATTTACCAGATTGATAAAAAAAAGCATTCGAAGTCGAGCATCGTAACATTGACCTTTCTTATCGATGGAAATTGGTCCTTAGGTCTTTGTTTCGGGATCTGTGTAGCAATTATTTAACATAATTGACAATGTTTTTGAACGGCAGTGTTACGCCAACTAAACCAAGCAATAGCTGATATTGATACAACTTTTATCTTATTGTAATCATTAAATTGATCATCCAGAACGATCCTAGAAATAATATACTCGACGAGTGCATTGATTCAGAATGATTTATAAAAATGTATATAAAAATAGATATTCTCTCTTACCTATATATCTAGAAAGAGTAAAAATCCATCTTGCTAATACTGCAAAATTATATGTTTCCATAACAATGGGTATCAAAATTCCCCCAAAATAATGTTTGATCTTTGCAAATTCAAATCGCCTTCAAACATTTCTCTCGTGTTGCAGAGTAAATTCAATGAATTAGAGCCACGTATCGTCACCATACTTACCTGTATACAGACGATTCAAAAGATGGAGACAAGGTTGCAGCTGCTGTTGCAACAACTCATAGCACCATCTCGAGAATGTTACCGGATAAAACCACCATTTCTACCGAAAAAAATCAGTTATTCTCAGATCTTTGAACAACGTTGAAACTACTCGAAAAACAAATTAATCATCTTTACGGATTCCCTTTCCGCACAAAAGCCTTGAGAAACCCTAAAATTGACAACCTGCTATTATCTCAAATCTTACGGAAATATGATTTGCTCATACAATCTGCAAAGAAAGTATCATGTGCTGTTGGCTGCCTAGTCACATAAGTTAATGAAAGTGCAGATAAAGCAGCCAAAGCTGTCCTGCTGTCACTTATTTCCGAATGGAAGATTCCATAAAGTGATTTGCTATATTACATAAATCGTCATGTTCTATATACTTGACGATTTATGTGTTTATGTGATATATCAATATATATATATATATATATATATATATATATATATATATATATATATATATATATATATATATATATTGCTTACATATTTAACTTTTGTCCTACATATTTAACTTTGTCCTTGGTTATAGGATGTAAACAAGTTGTTTACTTAGAATTCGAGGTTAAAGTTGTCTTTGTTTACAATTATATTGGTTTTTCCACTAGAATTACTGATATTTTTCAGGTAAGCCATATGATTTTCTAGAACATTCTGTCAGATGACCTGTGTTTATATATTGGAAGTTTGGCAAGCAGTATTTCATTCCTATGCTATCAGTCTTTAAGGAATTTGGTTTAATAATCAGATATTTATAGTTGTCTTGTGAAAATCAGAACAAATTCACAGACTTTAGTTATTTATTTAAAATATTCATCGGAAATACCAAGGTGCTCATAGACTTTAGGACTTTTTGGGATTAATACATGACTTTAGGATTTTTGGGAATTCATTCGAAGATAATCTGGATTACACCATTCAGGCATATCAGAACATTCAAGACTATTGGCACATCAGGACATTCAAGACTACTGCCACATCAGAACATTCAAGGCTACTCGAACTCATTCGGAACATTCTATATTTTGAACTTGCGATTAGGACACTTAGGATTATTTGGAGTTTAATTCACAATATTGTAAGCGTCTTTTGAATTTTAACTTTAATTGTCTAGAAATAAATTGCTTTTTGGTTTTACTTTCTTTCTCTTACATAGTTTTGGGCCAAAGAGTCGTATATATATATATATATATATATATATATATATATATATATATATATATATATATATATATATATATATATATAACCTTTGTTATCTCTATACAAATATCTTGCATATTTACTTACAAAGTCTAAGGCTACTTGATAAATAGTTTCTGAATAGTTACTCGAATTTAATTTAGTTTTGTTTTTGTTCAAACTGTATACTTATTACACCCATCATCATCAAACCCATAAGCAATATTTTCAGTATCAACAACAAGTATTTGATCATATATTTTTATTGTGCAATCATCATCTTTATATAAAAGATGTTTAATATTATCAAAAGGCTCACGATCTTCTGCCACTTTTTCGTTTAATTAAATAGCGATGATTGTGCATCGAAGACTGTGCTTTATCACACCTTCGGCATACATGCAGATCATGATTTTATCGTTAGATAAATGGACAAGAGTCGTGTGAAGGCAATGTGTACCAGAGGTGCAATCAGCTGGATAACAAATTTGGATTTTAAGATGAAATCAGATCAAATCATGGTCTGGCACACGTGCAGAGCACATCCAATTATCTGCATTATTTGAAGAGTACAAATAGCAGTTAAAAAGATAACAGGAAAAATTTTATATTTCCAAGTCACTGTTAGATGTTGTAATCAACACAATGACATCATCGATCAGCATATTTCTTCCGATCGATAAATAAACTGATTGATGATTGCATGACTTTAAACGGAATTATATACTTCACTGGATATTTGACATTCAAGTTTATGAGTGCCTCTGTCTATATTGAGTGCTAGTTTGATATAACATTAAAACATATTAATTCACAAAAGAAAGGAAGTAGGAAATTGAAAATGCTGAAAAAATGTAGAATATATATTGTGCACCGGTTGCTTTTTTGTTGATGCATTTGTATATGTGAAGCGTTGTTACGACAACTCTAAGTTATGAAGCGTTTGTCTATCGTGCTCTTCATGTGTACCAGAGATACAATCATGCAGTGAAGTTGATAATGGAATACATACTAGACAACACTGTTCCAAATTTCATCAATAATGAAGTTAGCAATCTTGAATGAGTCAACTATTCTATTATGCTCTTGTATCTGTTTCATGGAAGATATCACATATTTTGTATTTGACGAGTGAAAACATTTTCTTGTTGCTCAGGATCAGAAATAGAAAATGATGAACCTGAAATGAAATGGTCAATATGAAGGTCATCATCACTGACATTCGGGTTTTGTAAAATTTAGTCATATACAGTAGAAGTCAATAAACGGAACAAATAACATTTACAGCTCGTGTCTAATTTAATGCTTTGTCTTAAGGCATTAAATAATTTTACATTTGGTATTGTTTATTTATTTTCATGATTGTGGTATTTTCGTCTCTAGTATTCATATATGTGCTTTTTATTTTTCTCATTCCATTTGTTCTTGTGCTCTTTGCGGCATTCTTTATTTGCATCCCTCCATTTTGTCATGTATTCTTTTCGACAAGATTTACATTGACTTCGTTTGTGGTTGAACTCAGATATTACTTCACTTCTTAACATTGGTATCAGGTCTTGAAATCCATCTCTTGTATTTAAGCAAATAGATAAAACAATTTTGTTTTAGTTTTCACAGTAAAATTTTATATTTTCACTTCAGTAGTACACATTGCTCTGGTATGTTGACTCACGGCTAACCTTGCCGATAACTTGAAATCATGTTGAGTTAGCTTTGAGATTTCCTTGTAAAATAAATGGAAAGTAAACAAAATAAAAATGAAAATGAAAAAAAGGTTGACTAATCATGCCAAAGGCAATGTGTCCCGAAGGCTCAATCACCAGAAAATATTCCTTTGCATAAGAACAAAAGATCCAAGTAGAGTTCCACTCGGTAAACAACTCGGATATTTTTTCAAAGAATTCAAAATAGCCAAAACGGAACGTTTATAGGAAGAACAAATAAATAAATAAATAAATAAATAAATAAATAAATAAATAAATAAATAAATAAATAAATAAATAAATAAATAAATAAATAAAAATTTAAAAAAGATTTTAAAAAAATTAAGAAAAAAGAAATATCACAAGATAAGGATAAAGATACAGGTTCATGAAGTTCAATCAAGCTGTCCCTTCAGCACATAGGCAAAGTATGATATATTATTTGGTGGGTGGTGTAGCTGCTTAATGTATCTTGTTTATTTGGTCTAAAGTAAACTCAATTTCACTTCACATAGTCTTCAACAGCCAGTTGTAAAAGTAGATGAAGTTAACTATGAACAATCAACCAAAGTACAAGAAGATAAAACCACGTATGTATCGTGCTATGCGTCACATTCGGTGAAGTGTTGCAAAGGAACAAGACTTCTACCAGAGGTACAATCTTACAATCCTATCCTCGAAATGCTTTAACATTTCAGAGGTAATAAATAACATAGCTTATACCTACAGACAAATGAAACAAAAAAATATTATTAACTCTGTTTATTATGCATTACTTACAACTTCTATTACAGTTGCCTACATCACACTGTTGAAGAAGTTGTTTTAAGGGCTGCCATCAAACATGGATACTGCAGAAATTGCAAAACTAAAAATTATTCCATTTTGACTTAATCACTTAGTTAATTAACAGTTGACTACCTGAGAGCACATGAAATTCTAATGGACAAATTGGTAACATTATATAAACAAACGTAAAATCAAGCATACATTGCTAAATGCATTAACTTTTATGGCAAATAAATCTTGCTTTTACATGCAGACAAATGATGACAGAAACAAAAATTATTATCGACACAATTTACCATGCAATATTAAACTCTGCTCTTACGGCACATAAAAGGCATGCTTTTAAAAAGGTATTGTGGTTTGCAATTGGTCCACCGTCGAACATGGATATTGAAGAAGTTATAAAACTAATGAATCTAGTTTCGTTTGGCTAGTTTCCACTTGACTACCTAGCAAACGGACTTTATCAGAAAAAAATGTTTCTCAATAAATGATTGCTTAATTTGCAAACCAAAGTAAAACGTTAAAGATAACACAGCTTTCTTCAAAATAGCATATTAAGCCCCTGTTACAGCTCAAATGTCGTGCTCTGCGTCGCTTTCAGTGAGGTGTCTCCTTGGCACTCCATGTGTACTAAAGCCTAGCACTTGTATCAAACGTACATTTTGGTACAATTTCAATACAAATTAAGCTGCCTCTTACATACATAAATAACCATTTGCAGACCCTATGCAAGGCATGACTGATAATGGCATTGGCACAGTTTTATCTAACGTAAATAATGTTAGACCGCAAAAAATGACCGAGATTAAAAATGATTTGGCAAAGGAACACTATAGGGGTGTTAGAAAGAAATACAAAGTAGCACAGAAAGTTTTTTTTGAATTGGGTGGAGGCTAGCATGGCAGCAGTTTCAGGTGGTATGAGTGTAACAGGAGCTAAATTAGGTGTTGCAGGAATAGCTACCGGTGTATTTGTTCCGTTTGCTTTTAGTGGATTTGGTGCAACATCGTTAAGATTTGTTGCAAGAGCTTTCATGGAGAAAATGATCTATATAGTTTAAAATATTATGAAATAGTAACTTCGGGTATCCGCTAGACAGCATTGGTGACATGATCAGCAAAGCGATCAGTGATAATAAAAAAGCCTTGATGAGTTTATGTTGATCTTTGATCATCAACGAGTACAACAGGTACAAAGAGATATAAATAAATGCAATCAGGGAACAAATAAACAATGCAAAAACACGAAACACAGAGAAAATGGAAAAATGGAAGAAGGAAAAAAAAGAATGGAATATAGATTTTTAAGAAGCTTACACCGAACATTTTCCCACAGCACCCGTGCAGAGCGCTGTTACAATATGTATATAAAAGTGTAAATCTTGATTGTTTAAATTTTTCCATCACGAATTGAAAGTTATATTATAATTGACGGTCTCCATGATTAAGAAATCTATTTCGCCACTCTAATTGATAACATAAATGGTAATCTCTCCATTTCACTGTCAAGAATAGATTTTGCTGTTGGGTATTACAATATTTTCGTTGAACTCATAAACAATATCTTCTACTAAATCAACGACAAGTATTAAACAAGGATTATGTTTTTAAAAATGCTGATGGTTTTCACAACATGGAAATGTACCTGAAAACTGTTGATACACAAAAGTTAAAATCACTACGAGTAATATCTACGCTGTGTATATCACCAAGTGCAATCCTAAATTGCTAGGATTTAATATGTAAAGAACTATGCAGGCACATACCTAGTCTGATAGCGATTTTGGAATTTTGAAACCAGGCATTTATACGTTTATTCTGATTAAATAAAAACGCTAAACAGTATTTAATTGACAACTATTTATTCAAACGTATTAGTCTTTTCCTGTAAAAAAATGTTTATCATGGATACTTTGTTTCACATAATGTTAATGGTTATTGCAAGCAATTACGAAGATGTAGAATAAACATATTGAATATCATCATAAAAGATGAACATATAAAAGGAATAGATTTTAACGGTATGCCTGTAACATATGTGTTCCATGTAAAGTAAATAGCGTAGCTCATGCATAGCATGATATTTCTGAGAGTTCCTATTGAATTATTACTATTAAACAGTGAGTCCGGAAAATGTAGTGGCTGAACCTGGAAAAGGCCCGACATAACTAGGAAGAAACAAATATAAGTTACTTAAATCTCAACAATAGCTGTATCACAAATGTAAGTGATCCTGTTAAATCAACATATGTAGCTACTAGACAGTTTTGTACAAAGAAGAAATGATACTCAGACGTAAGACTCTGGAGGATAATAATGTTACAGAAAAAATATGGAGAGGAAAAATATATAATAAATTAACAGCTTGTGAACAGGGCAGTACTGAAAGATGTAAAAACAGGTAGAACTACAAAGACAAGAATATGACAAGAGGAAAAAGATTGGAGATGCAGAGGATTTATTTAGATAGTGATTCAACACCTTGTCTATTACAAAAACTATGAAAAGAATCAGGTGAAATACCTAACATCAGACAGTATTTACAACTAATGAACAGCCGATTAACTGAGAAATAGATGCTTTAGAGAGTGACATGGAGAAAATAAAAAAGTCGCTGTAAGACTATGACACTTTACAATCCCAACTGTAACAGTTGCACAAGAGACTTACTTGCGTAATGGAATCCAACAAAATGATCAAAAGATTAAAAAGGTAATGAATGTTTTAAGCACAAAACTTACCGACTTGAACAACAAGTTAGCTGCCAATACCCAGACAAATTTACAAAAGAGAAATGACTTAACCAATCTTTCCCCACCCACATACCCACCCCGACCTAAATATGGTTTATCCTCAGGGTTTCGAATTGAAACAACAATTTACATAAGCCACAAAGTATATCTTTGATGAGCAATAACAACACACAGAAGTTAGAAACGCAAATGTTACATTTTCTTTGCGTAAGTGCTAAAAAAAATTCTTTCACTGATAACCATTGTTGATTGAAGGAGTGCACATGATAACATATAGCATGGAAGTGGCCACAAAGTAGCTAACGTTCAAGAAGGTATTCACATGCAAATCAACAGAAAAGAGAGCGCTGGTGCTCGCAAGATGTATATATTTTTCTTTCAGATGCTCAGTTTAATATTCAAAAACAATTAGCTAAAATCAATTATATTCTAGGCATGAATAAATTTACCTAAAAGAGGGGTCAAAGCCTTAACTTATGCGAGCCTTATTACTTACTATTTTGTGCTGTGACTAATTGTAGAAATACTAGATTTAAGTTAGAGTTGATAGAGCCTGAATACAAAACTTTTCTTGACTACATCGTTGTTATCTACCCAACGTTTCTTGACTACATCGTTGTTACCTACCCAACGTTTCTTGACTACATCGTTGTTACCTACCCAACGTTTCTTGGCTACATCGTTGTTACCTACCCAACGTTTCTTGACTACATCGTTGTTATTTACCCAACGTTTCTTGACTACATCGTTGTTACCTACCCAACGTTTCTTGACTACATCGTTGTTACCTACCCAACGTTTCTTGACTACATCGTTGTTACCTACCTAACGTTTCTTGACTACATCGTTGTTACCTACCCAACGTTTCTATATGACAAGAGTTACAATAAAAAGTGGTTACTCAAACATGAAATCGTAATCGTGATAATATCCTGAAGAAAAATAGACATATGGTTATAATTACTGTTTGAAGTTTACCAAGGAACAAATACTTTGTCTCTGATTGATAACTGTGGCAACATTAATAGTGTCAAATCGAAAGCAACTAACCTAACCAAACTAGATTTTAGCGGTAGACATATTGAAATAACAGCATGGGCGATTATACAAACATATAACTCTGTAATCAAATGTTTCGGAGCAAATACACGTTTTATTTGGTTGCCCTTTACAGTAAGAACAAGAAAACAATTGAAACTCTCTTCATCGAAAAAAACCCCATCACAGATGATTACAAAGAGAGTTTCTATATAAGATAAAGCAAACGAAAAGAAACAAACTTTTCCTGGGTTTAGATTTTCCTTGTCAGTACAAGGGGTTTACATATCCATAGGGTAATGTATTTATGTTGTCAGCCAAATAAACGCTTGTCATCATACCAAGACAAAGCAACGTGTGTCACTTAGATGCTATAGATCTCTTAATTGTATGGTCTGAGTAAGTTCATTTTCTGGTATTTTTCCTTGTGATTAAAAAAATAATTTTGGCACATTTCGAATTTTGAATTTTCCTTGTTTACACATTATTTGAATCCTTTACAAACATTCTTTTCGTCTTAATCAGTCTTGAATTAATAAAGTTTTGATCTCAACCCTAAAACATTTGAATAGATGCAAAGTTCCACTCATTCTTGTAAAGTCCTGGAACTTTCTTGTGGTAAACCAAATATGTTGTCCATTGGATAGACAGTAGTGGCAATATGTTTTAGGTTATCCTTCATGCTATTGTAAAGCATTTAACATGAATGCATAATGAATAAGTATCAGTCATGAATAATCTCATTATGTCACCCTATTTGTTTTTAAACTTATTGTAAGGGTCTGACAAGTTAATTTTCGGAGGGGGTTCAAGCCGGGATATTTGTTTAGTTAGCCTGAAGATAAATTTTTTAAAAATGTTTTTTTTTTTTTTTTTTTTTTTTTCAAGCTATTTGTTTTTTTTTTTATTTTTTTGTTTTGTTTTTTGTTCTCAAGAAAAATCGCAGGCTCCCCTCCCTCCATGAAAATGAAATGGTCGGTCCTTAACAGAAATCTTACATTAGACATTTATATAACTCTAGCACTGTAAATCGACCTGAAATTGGTTTTCTTAATTTGGTTTCTTGTTACAGGTACTGAGTAATCGTCAATAATTGTTCTCCTTGTAAACGATAGGTCTTTTTTGACATTTAAAAAAAGGTATTTGCATCTGCACATATTCAGACTATTTACCTTTTTCGGAGAGTTTCCATTTGTTTACCTGCTCATCAATTTAAGAATTCTTTTTCGAAGTCATTGTTAGCTTTTTGTCTCAAATATTCTTTTCAGTTCTATGTAGGATTGTAACCACGGCTGTTGATCAAACACAAGAAATCTGTGTACCTTTTTCAGTTGTAAACGCACTTTTATATAAAACTTCAAGGTTTTGTAGTGAATTACGTACTTTGTTTTATGTTTCAATGTATATAATAGTTTTGATACATTTGTTTTTGTACCCTTGTAATCATTTATCAACCTCTAACTCTGATAAACTATGTTCGTCTGGAATCAATTTCTTTGGAGCTACTGGATAGTCTTTGAAATAGTCATGCAAATGCATTGAATTCTTCAAATCAATTCCTAAAATGCAACCAGTATAATTGTCATCAGATATTTCCAACAGATTTCCTTCTATCGTACATTGCACTGTGTTCAAAGCTGACACGTAGCATAAATGTATCTTTTTCACTTAATAATTAAGGAGATCTCCAAGTGTTTGAAGGTCAAACTATTCCATGATATCTTGAAAATTCTAGTAATCATCATTAAATAAGTGATGAGTAAAACGTTTTTATTGGTGGTATATATGTTTGATTAAATCGTTTATAACTGTCCATGCATTTGTATGGGTACATTTCTTTCCTCAGATATGTAGACTGTAGCTTCGTGAATAGGCTGTCACGTTTTAAAACTGCTATAGTGTTTCTGTGAAGTTTGCACCACTCAGTTATTTTGCTAGTTGTTCTATAGATTGTCCAGTAAAGCCAAGGCTATCTTCAAGTCTGATTGTCCTTTTACCTGATATTTTTTTCCTTCTTTTATGAAGCTATCAACCATGAAATCCTTACCGAATGATATGTAGATTTCGTCGTTGTTTGGTATATTTACCTCTTCATCTGAACCATTTTAACCAATATATTGATGAATATGTGGCTGTCATACCCGGTGAAGTTATGAATGAACCATGGTATACATTTTGAATAGTTAAAATTTGTGATATGGTGGACCTCTGTACTTGCCTGTTAAATGATCATTATTTCTCGCTCACAGATATAGCATATGTTTGTTCAAGTAAAATGTTTTCCATCTTCGTCCGTGAACACCATAGGTTATGCATTTTTTCTTCTTTAATTCTTCTTGCACTAGTTTGCAATTTGACAAGGCATAAAATAAAAAAATATAAAAGCATAGATTCTGTCTGATTCATCTGTAAACTATTGGTTTGTTTCGCTTGTGGTTTGATTAGAAATAAATACAAAATCCTGATAGAATGTGTTTTGCTTCAACGATTGTTATGAATATTTCAGATTTAACCTTCTGCACGCGTCCAGCGCATGACTACCTCCAGCACACATTCCCTCTGGAATAATTGTGCTTCGCACACACGTTTTCTGCATGATTGTTGACTGCAAAGTTTGTGCCTCTGGCACAATGATATTGTCAAAATCACAATAAATAATATACGTAATATTTAATTGGCCATGATAGTTTATAAATTAAACAACTGAACCTTCTTCATGTATTATATCTATCGAGCTATATACGTTGTATTATAGCCATTTGTGTTCAAATAATTTTTCTGGCGCATAAGAAAAATTCAAGCATTTATGTCTGCGATGTATATTTATCTGTGATGGCAAAAGTAATTAAAAAAAATATTCTAACGTAATGGTAGCTTTCATCTTTGTTATCATTAAGGGGATATATATATATATATATATATATATATATATATATATATATTTATATATATATATATATATATATATATATATATATATATATATATATATATATATATATATATATATATATATATATATATATATATATATATATATCTTTGTCTTTCTGTTTTAATTATTCTATCCGGTTATTCATTTTTTCGCAGTTCTGTTGTCTCAACTTTACAATAAATTAAAAAATTCATTTTCAAAATTGTCCGTGTAATGGTAAGTACTCTATTCTGCTAAACATCGATCGTATACTTTTACCTGTCCAAATTTTGTCTTAAAGTATTTCAATGAGAGTTTGTATCACCATTCGCAGTACTCCTCTGTCCATTATATTAAGCGGTCTACTTCTATGGTAAATATTGTTCTCTCTCCTGTTTGGATCTCTTCATAAAAGTATAATCGTTAAGTCCAGTCGTACTTTTACATAAAAATGGTCAAATATTTCGAATTACGCTCTTTGTCACCGTTTGTAATATAACGTCACAATCTATTGTGTACATATACGTCATCTTTTATTGTGGACATATACGTCATCGTTTTATGAGCAGAAATCAAAAACATGTGTCAACAGTCCAATGAATCCGGAAATACGTCACTGTCGAGCTCTTTTATAAAGAAAAAGAGCTTTTCACCTCTGCCGAGTTTCGAATCACAGACCTTTCGATCTGTAGTCCTATGCTTCACGCCAACGCCATACTACATTGGGAACTAAGAATCCGACCATTTAATTTTTTTTTTTTTTTTGGGGGGGGGGGGGGGGGGGGGTGGGATTTTCTTTCGAGCCGAGATGTTTTTTTCTTTTACTTCAAGATAATTATTTTTCTAATATAATGGATATAATAGTTTTTTTTTAATAAATCAGAGGAAGAATATCTTTCTTAAGCTGTTTGAGGGCCGGAATTTATTTTTCAAAATATCCGAGCCACCCCCCCCCCCCAAGTTGATTCCTAACATATGTATGCTATGTAATATTAATTACCTGTAAAATCATAACACAGATTTTATTCCCTGTACTCCAGTCTAACTGGTGTTACGACTAGGGGTAATGTAACAAAAGAAAAGACTCAAACAAGCTTTCAAGATTTAAACACAAATATTTAATTTCCTAAACTATTAAAATATTTGAACAAACAATCAAAGTTAAAGAATTAAAAATAACTTACAGTATAGAATATCCTTAAAGGTCCTAAATTGTTCTAAAGTTCACTGATCCGGAAGTTAATCCAAATATTCCGAATGAAGTAGGTTCCGAATGAAACCTCCAAAGTGCTGATGTATTAACTAGAATCAGTTATATCCAAATGTTATTAATTCCAAGTAATCCTTGTGAATATGGAATATCACACAAGTTATAGAAATGTTTCTGATAATTCCAACGGAGCTGTCTAATACTTAAATTTGAAGTAACAGTACTAAATCCAGAATGTACTGTATAATAATAATAATATCACTGAAGCAGAATATCCACACAAAATGAAGCAATCTCGTTTATGACATCTCAGGCTGAACGAACTATGAAAGAATGACGAATGCTAAAATATATCTTATTATATAGCTTCTGACTGCGTAAATCAAATAAAAACCCAATTATTCTACGTCTCAAACAAACACATCAGAATTGTGATCTTAAACTCTAATTTCTGGTCAACAAAAATGAATCACTCCTCTGGGATTACGAAATCTAGGTCAGAAGTTCAAAAGTACAAATTCTCACGCGCTAGGTCACATGACATGACTCATGTTTAACCGACAATATTGATTTTCCCAAGTCCAATGTACTGGGTCACATGTACCGTATATGTACTTTCTGCAAGACGACAGCTGTTAGACTATTATACAGAGATCATAAAACTATACCATTTTTTAAAAACAAAATGATACATAATTCCGTAACATTGGTTTAATGATTTTTTTTAAAATTTGCGAAATAATACCCTTAAGTCTGACTGCTTAAGTGATATTTCTGGTAGTATATATTTTGAGCACTGTTGTTGGTCTTGAAGTGACTCAACAAATCAACATTTGTTCAAGACAAAATGGGAGCAAGCCCCTATAGTATTTTAGTATTTGTAAATAACGATGCGAATTCACTAATTTAATAACTGGTTTACAATGTTCAAAATGCAAACTACTGTACAGATATAGAGGAGGGTTGTTGGGTTTTTTGGTGGTGGTGGGTTGTTGTTATTGATGAAGAAGAAGAAGATGAGATAGTGCTGTGGCGGTAGCGGCAGTGGTTGTGTTTATGCTTGACGTCGTCGTCATTATCATCATAGCTGTAGCAGCATTTAAGGACTGAAAATTATGAAGCTTATTATCATTTTCATTCTACCAATTCCATCTTCTGTAAACAATACAGTACCTCAAGCGAGAAAGGTAATCGGAATCTGTAAGCAATTTGAAACTTAAAACAACATTTTAACATTGTATCATATCGTAATTTACGCATCATTTGGAACCATACTACCGCATTTGTCGATGTTAATGGTTTGGATATTGGCTAGATTGTTCATGGTTTTCATAAATTGCAACATTGTTCTTCTGAAAAGTAACTTGATCTCCTATCAACAATTATTATCTAGAATGGCTTTGAGTGATTGGTCAGGCCATTTGATGTCTTGACATTGCCCTGTGGTTGAGTACAACGTAATTGTCAACATAACACATTGGTAAACATTGGGTACACAAGATCGAGTTTCGTTGCCATTGTCCTCTGTTAGTTTGATAATTGTCCGCAGTGAAATCTATACACTTCCACCTAAATGTACATAGGCCCAAACCGTTCACGCTCTGGTTACGTCGTCACTTCATTAAACTAACGTCAACTTTAAGCATCCGGAAAGATTTCTTGTCACGTACGTTCTTTAGAAATTTATTAGCATGCTCCAGTGTGATTTCATGTTTTGCTATCTTGCAACAGTATAATGCTTTTAATTGTTGCTTTTCTTACGATTCGAAATCATTTTCTTTATATAATGTCCAAACTCAAAATCTGAACTTGCATTAGAAATTGCTTCCCGTGCTAGATTTCTCTTATCAAATAGGTAGGCAAGGGATCTGCGGGATGGAACACCTGGTGGCGGCAGAGGGGGCAAAGCCCTCGGAAGCTCCTGCAATTTAAGCGTTTCCAGGGCATACGTTTAACCATCTAACTGTACAGAAAACTTTCTGCAGGACACGCTCAGGTTATATCGCGCTAATGCGAAAGTAAAATACTACTCGTAGGGGCGGATCGGGTTTGTGTCTGTGTTGGATCAGCACCCGCCCCTCCCCCGATTCGATCCTGCGAGTAGTATTTTACTTTCTTTGTCACGTTACAAGTAATTCTTTCTAATTATGATGAACTTAAAGAAATAAGATGGAACCTTCACCCTAAGATATATGGCGCTCTTCCATGGAAACCGAAATCATTAGAGATACATTGCATTACCTCGGAATCTAGCTCTTTTTGGTTGTAGCCAAGGTTGCTTATTATTATTCTTGTTGTTGATGTTCTATTTATTCTTCTTCTTCTCATTCACATTATTATTATTATTATTATCTTGAAAATGGTGTTTCAAGTATAATTTAAAATATTTGCTACGTGGACTTGCTGTGAGTCAAAGTTGAAAGGTAGCTCTGCCAAAGAGACTAATGTAATAGTGTACACAAGTCTGTATTTGATATATAGAGAAAGCGAGGCTAGTGCATATAGAAGGCTTTCAGTGTAGATAGATATATAGATATATAGATAGATAGATAGATAGATAGATAGATACATGGATGGATGGATGGATGGATGGACGGACGGACGGCCTTGAAAAAACGAGCAGCGTGTACTTTAAAGACGTAATTTAATTACGTTTTTGATTCGATGACTTCTAAGGGCGATGAAGAAAAGCTTAGCACTATTTTTTTTTAAATGAGTTGCTTAAACGGAAAAACTTTATCAAATATGACTCAGAACTTAATACGTGTATAATACATTAACCAAATTTCGCCTTAACAAACCAACTACAACACAATCATTGCATCCTCCAATGAAAGGTGTATGTAATTCAAAATTTACGATAGTAAAATGTATTGTTGTGTTAATAAATACCTATATATAAAAAAAGGAAAAATTTAAAAAAATAGGCCAGATAAACAACCTTTGCCTTCATTACGCTAAGGCATCAAGATTATAACAATACAGGTGTACCAGCACAGGTAAGTACTGATCCAGAAGGCCATATTTCAAACAAGCAAACAAACAAATAAGCAAAATATTACGTATATAAATATAAAAGTGCCTATATTGATCAACAAGTCATGCAAAACGATATTTACTTTTCATAAAGTTCACTTCTGATCGCAGAGCTCTCTACATTGCCTTATTGATTGAATTGGTTCAGTATTTCTGCAATCTTTCGCGTCATGTCACGTCATATACATGTAGAACAGATGCTGCGAACTCTAAACGTCTCTATTATAACATCGTTCTTCAAGGTATCAAATTAGAATTATATATAGATTTTTTAAATAAACAAAAAAATCGATGGCGTGACACATATTCGTTGGTAAAGCTGAAACAGCATAACAATCATTGATGATTTGAGATTTGTAGACCCCTGAAACTGTGAAGAAAATAAAATCAAGCAAAGTATCAGAAGGGCTACAATCCCCCCCCCCCCTACACACACACACATGTACAATTTGACTGAAACCTTGCATTGCAATTTTTACCTATAGTTTCAACTGTGCGATTTTTTTACCCTCGCAAGTATGATAATTAGAGATATAAAGTATTGAAGAGATAACAGTCTTTTGAAGAGAACAATATTACGAAAATAAGAACAGTACACTGTCAGTGTACCTAATTATGACAGTGGTGCATGTAATGCAAGAATCATGAAGCGTGAAAGACTTCAGCATTACTACCGGTCAGTGATTACCAGTTCCATCGCACATTCTATGGCAAAATGGCGAGCTTGACGCGCTTTCAAAGAGAAAGAATAACATGTAGAAAGACTGAAATAACAGTGAAATAAAAATTACATAATAAATTAGACTCAAACAATATAGACTGAAATAAAAAAAAATGTAAGACTCCTGCATATGTCCTTTTGCGGCACATAAGCGGGCAATCTAATCTGGCATTATTGCAAACGTCAGTTCAATAGCAGACACATTTCTGTCACGTATCCTGTGCTGTGGTATGTATGTATGTATGTATGTATGTATGTATGTATGTATGTATGTATGTATGTATGTATGTATGTCTCTATAGTGCAGTTTTAGGATTAACTATAAAAATACAAAGATAAATAAATGCAGTAAAAAAGCTTGTCAGTAGAGGCAAAAAAGGGACCCGATTATTTGCAACATATCAAAGCAACATAAATAACCTGTATTACTATTGTCATATTAGCTGGTAACCAGATATCACAATGTAACACAATTTTTGTTCCTGGGTAGTAAGTGTTATTTCGTAATTGCTTATGCCTAAAAAGTATAGAAAATGGCTATTATTCCCCACAAACTTTGCTTTTGTGACCAGGACAGTGATATCTTGAAATTTACCATTTACCTATTTCCAATGAGAAAACGGGCGAATTTGTGTCTTTTCGTTCACATAAAGTCAGAAAAAAACAACAACATATGAATCCAAATTAACATGTATTTATACTAAAGTAATACAAAAATGACTACAAAAGATTTAGAAGTGAGTAGTTTTTCGAGATTTACGATTATACTGTAAATCACTTTCACGAATCAGCCTCCAAATGTAGTTTCCCATCATGTTCTCGTTATACTGTCCTTGGTAGCATCGTTCAAAGTCCAGTATATCCTGGTGGAAGCGCTCGCCTTGCTCCTCCGAGTACGCTCTCATGTTCTCCTTGAATTTATCAAGATTAGCATCAAGGATATGGACTGATGGACATCCTACAGCCCATTGTGCCGTAGTTCTTCACCAGAGTTTCAACCAGCTCCACATAGTTTTCGGCCTTGTGATTGCCCAGGAAGCCACGAACCACTGCGATAAAGCTGTTCCAGGCCGCTTTCTCCTTACTAGTGAGCTTCTTGGGAATTCATTGCACTCCAGGATCTTCTTTATCTGTGGTCCGACGAAGACACCGGCTTTGACCTTGGCCTCACACAGCTTAGGGAAGAAGTCTTGAAGGTACTTATCTAAAGCTCTGACAAATTGTTTCATAAGGCCCAATTTGATATGCAGTGGTGGTATCAGCACCTTCCGGGGGTCCACCAGTGGCTCCCACTTGACGTTGTTCCTCCCCACAGAGAACTCGGTCCGCTGTGGCCAGTGTCGCTAGTGGTAGTGCGCCTTGGTGTCCCTGCTGTCCCAAAGGCAAAGATAGCAGGAAACTTGGTAAAACCGTCTTGGAGACCCATCAGGAATGACACTATTTTTAAGTCTTCTATGACCTCCCAGCCGTCCTCATCATACTTCAAGGCGTCCAGCAAGGTCTTGATGCTGTTGTAATCCTCTTTGAGGTGCACCGAGTGAGCCAGGGGAAGAGACGGGTACTTGTTACCATTATGGAGCAGCACGGCTTTGGGGCTCCTGGATGAGCTGTCAATGAAGAGGCGCCACTCATTCTGGTTACAGGCGATTCCGATTGCCTCGAACAGACTGGTCACATTGTGGCAGAATCTGCTTGACGGGTGAAGAAGCTGGAAAAAGGTTGGTGACGCTTCCTCTGATCTGCGACTTGCACACTTTCATCCAACAAGTTCCACTGTTTGAGCCTAGACGTCAAAAGCTCGGCATTGGACTTGGTGAGACCAAGATCTCTAATCAAGTCGTTGAGGTCTTTTTGGTTGGGGGTAGTATGGGTTTCTCTCCTCAGCTCCACCTCTGAAATTGTCATCTGGATCTACAACGTCTTCCTCGCTCTCTGACTTGCTGATCTATCCTAAAGACGGCTGCTCTCTCTCCGGAGGAGTGGATACGGGGCGATGGATGAAGGAAGGTCCGGATATGTGATAGCAGGTGCATTCTTGCCAGTCCGACGTTTGGAAGGGTCCACCATGCAGAAGTAGCAGTTGCTTGAGTGGTCAGTGGGTTCCCGCCAAATTCTTGGGATAGCGAACTTCATGGCTCTCTTTTCCCCTCTGTACCATCCTACAAAAATACATTTATTTCACCCATGACTAATGTGTAAGAGATTCTCGCAACATTTTTCATATATGATATATTTTTTCAATAACATTGAAAATTGTAAAACATTTTAAAATTAAAAAATTGTACAATTTTAAATTTTTTTACAAATTTTATAACAAAATTCCGAGCAACAATTGTCCATCTTACCTTCCAGAGTTTTTTTGCAGTGCTCGCAGGTGAAATGAGGTGCCCAGGGTTGGTCTTGATCCCCGACAGGCATGCCGAAATATGCCTTGTAGGCCTCACACATCTTAGCAGATGCTTCCACGGAGTACTTCGCTCTTGTCTTGATAAATTGGCCGCAGACATAGCAAAATGCGTCTGCCGGATGCTTGCAGCCTCTTGATGCCATCTCCGAAAAATGCAGATATGTATCCACTTAGGCAGCTGGAACTAAACTGAACTGGTGGGCTTAAGGCCCCTGTATTTATACTACTATTTATATTACTGGAAAGTTCTAGAAAGTTCTAGAAGTTACTCCAAGTTTACTCAGCACTGAATCTATCTGGAATATTCTGGAAAATAGGTAAATTTCAAAATATCACTGTCCTGGTCACGAAAGCAAAGTTTGTGGGGAATAATAGCCATTTTCTATACTTTTGAGGCATAAGCAATTAGGAAATAACACTTACTACCCAGGAACCAAAAAAAATATTAAAAAATTTGTTACACAGTGTATGCAATTATTAGTATTGCATGACAACTTGAAGAATTACACATGCACGAGTCCCAAACAAGGATGTGTAATGCCTGGATTCCCCTTTCTGCTTGCAATTGAGTAAGTTATGAGAAGAATTTGAAAAGAAGCAAATTAGTATAAATTGGAAAATGTCAAAACAACGGAAGGACACTGCATCGATATCATCATCTTCTATTATAGCGAGCAAGTTTGAGCAGAGCTCTTTAGATAACGCGTATATGTAAAACAATGTATGTAATTAACTGGAGGAGTCTTCGGCTTTTTCAGTGTATAAACGTCAGCTGTGTAACAGAGGCAGCCATTTTGAATTTCATTTATGAGAACGAATCTATCATGTGACTGAATCTCGCGACGAAACACTATGCCAATTGTGAATATGAAAACTAAAGCATTGATTCATTAATAATAATAATAATAATAATAATAATAATAATTAAAAAGCTACTTTAACTTAACAATATATTTCTTAGCTGGAATATGTTTCATTTATCTCTAATTTATTCCATATACGTTCAGGAAACATATCGTAATTTATTGCGAAGACTTATATGCTGTTTTGTTTTTCCCTCACATCAATCCACCTGATACGTCTGAGGTCTTTTCTGACATGACATAATATGCACAGGTTGCTCCGATTGGGTATGTAATAGACCGAGTTTCCTCTGTCTCGCACATGCTCTTTTACTCCCAAGACTGACGCCAAATTTGACAACTTCCGTCACGTCGCTCAATCAATGTATGGTACTTCTACAACCGTTTGCTGACATTGACATTTTTTTCAATAGCTTTCCCAAAATGAAGTTCTTCTTCAAACCCTATTCAACAAGTAATACAAATTTCATTCCTTGCAATAAATCGTCATTTGTATATACCATAGCCCACTTGACATGCATCGGGCCTTTTAACCTTGAAACCATGACATTTGTTGTATAAGTCAAAGTCAAGCAAATTCTACTTTATTTCGCTCTGAATTTTTTCTTTTTCTGTTTTGCTTGTGAAAAGAACGTAATATATTAGTTTGAGGTATCAGTGTAGAATAATCTGGAAAGCGGATAAATAAACACAAACGGTTGTAGAAGTATCATATGTGGACTGATCGACGTGACGTAAATTTAACAAATTTTATCTCAGTCTCAGGAGCTAAAAGGGCATGTGCGAGATTTAAATATCCCTGATAATTCGGAAGACGGTTTTGGAAACTGACAGAAAAAGGCAATTTCGCGAGCAATTCACGCTGGATTGGACCGATAGCTGTCTCAACGTGAAGGTGGATGATCCAGCTCCATATATATTTAATATTTTGCTTCTTAAATGGAGGTAAGCCCTTCAAAGCACCTGCCGAAAAAAACAAAAACAACCGAGGCAAGTGTTATTTTTCTCCGCATATGATTTATGTCCATCACTGTGGAAAATCGGTCTAGGTATGTAAGAGCTATATGTCAAGCAGTTTTAAAAATTCGGCACTGGAAGTGTCTATAGTTCCTGCTGTTATCAAACTCCTACCCAGATGAAGTCATAAACAACGCCACTGCTTGCACAAACCGTTTTACCCCATATACAGCCTCGTTTTAAAAAGTAATTTATATTATTTTAGCGATGACTGTTTGCCGAAAATACAGACAAATTTACTAGGACAGCGCCAGATCTGTTAGTTTAAGCATACAAGTTTCTATTTTTTCCGTTACTTTAGACAAATTCTGCCGAAGATAAGGTTAAATCGAGGAAAAGCCTCTCTGCGAGTTTTTAGAAGATTTAATTTGGTAGAAATGTTCGCTGGTACCCGACCTAAATTGGCAAATCCAACATCAAAGACCGGTAAATAGTAAAATCTCTGTCTCCTTATTGGTTAGTCATTGAAGTAATTCACACAACAGTGACGTCCATTTCCATGCCGGTTAGAATTGGAAACTCCCCCTGTACTGCACTGGTTGGTAAGTAGCGTCACATCGACGCGAGTATAAGGGGACTATATGGGGACAATGGAAGAAACATTACGGTCGCCTTCTTGCGCGTATGACCATGTGGGGGACAAGGGGAATTTAACATTAGTCCATAGGTTTAACATTATGGGACTGTCTAGGGACAAGGGGATGCTAATGTTAAAAACGTCTGTAGGTTTAACATGATGGGATGGTATGGGACAAGGGAAAATGTAATGTTAAAAATTTGACCTCTATTTTTGAAAAAAAAGTTATAGGGACAAGGCGAAATGTAATGTTAAAACTACAACTACTAACCAATACGCCGTTTGACTGACCAGCACCCACCAACTAACCAACGAAAATAGTAGGAGTGCTCACACATATACACAAATATATTATCAGCCCTGAAAAGGTACGAATATACACGCTATACACACAAACATCCATGGAGGTTTAAGTTTTAGTTTTGCAAGACAAAAGATAAAGATATATACTCACATAAAAACAGATTTTGGTAATAAATGAACAGTATCTCTGTTTCTGCGAGAACTGGGTGACCCTGAAAAGGGCCACTGGTATTCTGGGACTCTAACTGGTTACACCTCCTGGAACGGTCTATACACTCCGCACATCTACTTCCCCATTTGAAGTGGTTCCAATGATCTTTTTCTTTGTCTTCTTTTTGCCTCTCACATATTCTCTCTTGAACTATTTTCCACCCTTCAATCAGGAGTTGTTCCTTCCTCTCCATTCATCCGATCCAATAGGTGTACTGTTCTCTCGAGCAAAACTATGGCCTTGCATAGTTTGCCAGTCTGACAGTACTGAATCATTCTTGTAGAGTGACGATGGATGGTAAGAATGTGTTTGAATTCAAATCGCTTATCGGTCATTCGACCATGTGCGACCATTTAAAAATGTGCGCACGGCGCACTATTTAATAAAGAGCAAGATACAAACTCTCAAAGTAGGTCGTGGCAAAGTTTGAAAAGGGCATTCCAGAGGGGCAATGCGGCAGAGGAATCATGGATTGAAACGCCAATGATGTACTATTAATCATATTATGCCCAGTTGTCTAAATCGAGCTGTCCCTATCGGCCAATTATGTGTTAGCCACATATTTTAATTGTAATCAATCTATCCGGTTAGAATTTACCTATTCTATTCCAAGTTAGAATTTAGTGTACAGGGTGTACTTAATGTTTCCAAAAAATTAAATCAATACCCTTTAGTATTTTAGTGATCTTATGTTGTTTCACGTGATGTTTTCGAGTATTTTTTCTTAGATCGGTGACGCGAATGGATCAAATTTGTAGTTATAAAAAAAAGTGGGTTGTAATCGAAACCGGTTTTCGAAGCCAAATGAAAATCCTTAGGCATTTTCATTTTCTTTAGCCTTTAAAAGGGCTGCCTGGCTGCGCTGAGTAGGACGTGAAGAATCTTGTTAGGTGGTCAGGCGGCTCGAACCTGCATCTGAGGCGATCACGAGGTCCCTCCGGGTCGGTGAAGTCGGCCATAAGATAGTGACTCTTGGATTATAGGACAGATAGTTCGTCCCGCTCCTAAAACTTGTGATGGTTAATTAGCTGGTTGCTGATCAGTGTTGCTAACGCTACCAGACACTCACTGTAGGCATCGCCCTGATGGCGTATGTTGTTGGTTGCTTTCCTATAACGGGCTTTGGAAGTTTTGCTTGCTCACCCTTTGGTAGCGTGTGTGATCAGCCGGATGTCCGCTTCCCGATTTCGGTAGAGGTCTATGAGTCCCATGCTGCATGCTTGGTCGCACACGTCCTGACCTGCTTCTTGGGCTGAGCCTGTGCCCTCTACAGCCGCCGGCTTTGGAGTTAATGTGGCAAGGGGTGGGGGTTCCTTTGCGCTTTCGCCTCTTGTTTCTTTGGCTCCTTTCTTTCTTCCTCCCTTTCGCTCCTTTCTTTCACGGCTCCCTGTTTTTCTTACGCTTGCTGTTGATTGTAGTGGTGAAGGCGCTGTTCTGCTAGGTTCTACGGTAGGGGCGCTTGGCTTATGCTGGGTCTGATGTGTATGCTCCATGTCATCTCCGTCTTTCCTTGGGCATTCTTTCGTATGTTGTTTTATAGTCCCATATCATGAGAAGAGTGGTTTTCTTCTCTTGAACTCTTAGGCTCCACCCATGGCAAGAATGATTGATTGAGTTTTGAATTTATAACGCGTGCGGCCATTCGGTCATGTGCGTCAGAAAACCTTGTGCAAACAGTGCACTATTTAATTAGAAACAGAAATGGTATCTGGAGAGGCAAGGCTGCACGGACTCGGCAAGGGAGGCGCGAAGCGGAACGGATTAAGCTGAAACGCCGTGAACGTGCATGATCAAATTCTGCCCAGTTAGTTAAATCGGGTTGACCCTAATAACCAATTGTGTGCTAACCACATATTGTAATTGCGATCGTGTATACCAGTTACAAAGTTTCGTACTCTATACCATTTTTAGAATTTAGTGTATACAGTGTACTTCAAATTTTCCGAAAATATTCGTGAATACCGGGTCAAGTAACCCATTTTTATTTTTGTTGTCGTAATTACGTTTAATCATTCAAAGTGGTGTTTATGAACGGTGGTCGGACGTGTCAAATCTGTACATAATAGAGTTGTTATCGAAATGGTTTTCAAGCCAAAGTGAAAACCCTAGGGCAATTGCAAACTTCTTCTTAACCGGTAAACGGGCTGGGATTTTATGTCCCCTCCTCCGGCAGTATCGCTGATTTCAAGTACTCTGGGAACACGAATCTCCATCTGGACCGACTTCTCTGATTTCCTCGGTCAATCAGGTCAGTAATGTCCAGTTCTAACATCCATTGCCAGTGAGTTAGGGTATCGCATTCAGCTTTCTCTATTGACAAGATTAGTGCATAACAATGCAACCAGAGTTACTGGGCATGCACTAAAAATGTCGCCCAGTCGCCTGATGTTTATGGCTGTTTTATTTACTCGGGCCTTGGATGTCTTTGACTGATTCTCGCCTTCTTTGTCCGCCACGTTTGCATCGATCATGATTTGGAGGTCTTGGGCGTGCTTTTTGTTTTCTCCATGTCGTTCCAGGGGTCGGCAGTTCCCACTTCCTTTGTCTGTTGTAGCAGGAATTCCAAAGCTAGATGACCAACCGTCTTCTTTGATCCCTTCTTTGATTCCTGTTTCGCCGGAGATTTTGGCTGCGACACTGCAACAGATGGGACTTCTTTCCCTTGTTCTCCCTCTTTGGGTTTCTTTTCTCCTTAACTCGCCACCTTCTTTCCTTGTGTCCCCTCTTCCCTTCCTCGCCTTGTCCCTTGTTGCGTTGTTCTACAACTAGAGGCTCAAGTGGTGGTGGTGGCGGCGGCGGAGACCTTCCATCACTGATGAGGTGCTTTACTCGGGGTGCTTGTCATCCGGGTCTGCTTCGGCTGTTTAGATTGTAGCTCCCTCTGTGACTGCATTCTCCTTTTTCTCCAGCCCTGGGGCTCCTATCATAATTTCTCCATTCACTGGGGCTTCTATCGTAATTTCTTTTTGTTTTTCCCTATTTCAGGAGAAGAGTTGTTCTCTTCTCTTAAGCCCTTAAACTCCAACCTGAGGCTACTCCAAGGCCTTTGCCCTGCAGTGCACTCAGTGCGTCGACTGGTATCATTTTCATCACACCGCTTTTATTTGTGTTACTTGCTGCCCTCTTTGCAATCGACTGAATGATGGCAAGACTGTTGTTGTTATTGATTTGCATTAGACTCGTGTTCGGCTGTTCGGCCATGTACGAGTAAACACTCCAGAAAGAGATTAATTTGTGTGCACAGCACACTATTTAATAATTTGTCAAATGGGTTGCTGGACTGCAAACCCATTTGACGCATTATTGCACGCAAGGCTTGTTTCTTCATTGTATGTCAGTTGTGGCTCAGGCTGCACGGTCTCGGCAAGGGAGGCGCGAAGCGGAACGGAAGTACTGAAATCGCATTAACGTACATGATCAAATGTTTCCCAGTTAACTTAATCGGGCTATCTCTAACAACCAATTATGTGTTGGCAACATGCTTAATTAGGACAATCCAATAAGTTCCAAATTTCTTTCTTTATTATTTCCATCCAGATATAAATTTTGAGTACATTAGTGTACATACTTTTTCCCCAAAATTTACAAATCCATGAGTATAAGTTACTCATTTACATTTAGTATCACGCCCATTTGTTCTACCTATATAGTTATAATTTTAGACGGTGGTTCGAATTAAATCAACTTTGTGCTTTAAAAGAGTATAATCGAAAGGGTTTTTAAAAATATCAAAACGAGAACTCCATACAGTCAGGCAATTTTGATCAGCTGATCCCTGGTGACATCTCCTGGGGCTGTTTTTGGTTGCACGAATGTTGCTCTCTTCATAAGTCTGCACCGCACTCTGTGTTTCAGCGTTTGTCTCCATGTTCCGCTGATCTTTTCCAGCCCTCCTTCTGCACTTTCTTTAGCTGTCTATCTTAACCCTTCGCTCCTGTCGGTAACTCGCTTATTTAATTGTGGCTCCTCCGGTTTTTTGTTAATTCAGGTAGCTCGATGGGGGTGGGTCGGCTGACGACAGTACGGCTGAATGCACAGCAAACTAGCTCCCCTGATTTGCAGTCCCCCCCCCCCCCCCTTCATCAAGAGCGGCTCTGTTGTACAACAAGCTGGTTCCTTCCCTGGTTATACTGGGCGCCTCCTTCCCTGCTAACATGTGCGAGATAGGTTGGCCGGCACCAGCTCACATCAATGTTTTGTCTAGCTGGCTTTACGTGTCGCCTCTGGCTCCCCCGATCTACTCTCTACAACGGCTGGCTCCTGACTGGTGAATCCTATATATGATGGCAAGACTGGCGAACGCACCGCTTTGTCTGCTAGAGGCAAGGACGTGAAGGAAAACATCCCTATGTGTAGTAGATGGAGAGGATAGAATACAGGTCAGGATGATATCACAGTCAGCAACCAGCCGTCAAAATCGAGCTGAACATCGAGCCGAGCCGCACCTCCTGCGGTAGGAAGATGGAAGGGGGCTACCTGCTGGTTGCCACGGACTGCCGCATGCAGCTAATGACCATCCTACTACATGAAGACAAGGAAAAGTAAGGGGCGTAGCTGCGAATACGAGGCAAAACGACATAGAAGAGAGCCGACCTAACCTCCGCACCACCACCACCACCACCAAAGTCAAGGAGTACAAACGAAAGGACCCTAATACTGGGGGAACCATCGGGAAGTACCCCTATGCAGCGGGTGCCAAGCCAGGGGTGCAGTAAGCCGGGAAAGAAGCCTATAAGAAGGGGTTCCAACAAGCAAATTTCCAAGGACTGCAGCACAAAGAACGGCCAGAATTGAATCAGCCAACCCAACTCTGAGCCTACTTGAACCATGGGAACAGTATCACTCAGTGACAGAACCCTCGAGCGGCAGCCTGATAAAAATTGTCTGACTGTATGGGATTTTCCATTTAGATTTTTTGAAAACCCCTTTCGATTTCACTCTCTTGAAATACAAATTTGATCGTTTTTGAGGAACCGTCAAAAATTTAACCACGAATTTAAAAGAAAACTGCGTGATACTAAACATAAAGAGTAACTTATACTCACGGATTGGTTTTATTTTTTGGAAACATTATGTACACCATGTACACAAAATTCAAATCTTAATCCTGAAAATTAATAAATAAAGAAATTTATAACTGGAATGATTGTCATAATTAATATATGTAGCTAACACGTAATTGGTTGGTAGGAACAGCCCGAAATAGCTAAATGGGCAGAATTTGGTCGATAGAACGTCTATGGTTTTTCCAAAACACTTCCGCGGCCTCTTACTCCTTTTCCGCTTCCGACATTAATAATTAAGTAGTGCGCTGTGCGCACAGTCATGCATCAAATGGGTACTTGATACCCATTCGACGAATAATTAAGAAGTACGTTTTGCGTACGTTAACCACACGCACATGGTCAAATGACTGCATGCGTGTATAATCGAAAATAAGTAAGTAAGGTCATGAGGAATCACGCGGACCAAAAAGAAACTATTCTCCTTAGAATGTCCAAGAAAGATTGAAAGAGAGAAAATGAAAGAGCATGTCAAAGAATATTAAAAAACCAACACACACACACACACACACACACACACACACACACACACACACACACACACACACAGAGCCAACACAATTTTGAAAAGGAGTGCTGTGACATATTAAAACAAACATATTATAATTCATACTAATATACTATCACACAAAACATAAGGGTGAAGGGATTTAAGCTTTAGTTGTGGAAGACAATAGACAAAAGACATACAAAACACACACATACACATACACACACATACAAACATAGAACAGAGTTTTGGTAATATTGGAGTAGTATCTCTTTTTCTTTGACAACTGGGTGGCGATGAAAGGGGCCTTTTTTTTTTTTTTTTTTTGTTTCCTTGATTGTTGATGTTATCGATATCCAGGACAACTGCACCTCCCTGGCCGGGCTTTGCAACACTGACACATCTGATGGTAGTTGCTCCATTTCCCAAAGGAGACGGAGAATCTAAAATTGGGAGCTTCTGGCTCCATCTCCCAGTCTTCTATTTGCGGAATCAGGGGCTGTTCTGGCTGTTGATATTGCTGCTGCTGTTGTTCTTGCTGCCACAAGAGCTCTTCTGCTTCGTCTTCTCTCTGACGAAACCTTTCTTGTACCCTTCCCCACCTTTCATTGAGGCATTGTTGCTCTCTATCCATTTTCTGGCCCTCCCTCTCCCGCTTCTCCTTCGCACATGCCCTCTTGATCTTGGTGGATTCCTCCTGCATTACTTCTCAAACGAGTTCTTTCCCGTTCGCATGAAGACCATCTCCCTCTCTAGATGCCTCAAGTTCGGGTATTACACCTTGATCCGGTCTAGGAATTGTTCCACCTCTCTAACAGTGCTATGGCTGTGCTCAGCTTTCTATCGCTACTGTGTTCTGTCATTCATATTCAGTGACGATGGATGGCAAGACTGAATGAATGAATTCGAATTATCCTCGTTTTCGGCCATTCGGCCATGTACGAGTAGTAAATGGGCGCACTGAAATGCCACGAACGTACATGAACAAATTCTGCCCAGTTAGCTAATCGGGCTGTCCTTAAAACCAATTATGTGTTAACCACATGTTTAATTATGACAATTCTATCAGTTCCAAATTTCTTTATGTATTAATTTTAACATTCAGGTATACATTTTGCGTACATAGTGTACATATTTTTTCAAAAAATATTACCAATCCGTGAGTACAAGTTACTCATTTCAATTTAGTGCCACGCACACATTACTTAACTCAAGGTTATATTTTCGACGGTGGTTCAAAACAGTCAAATTTGCGATGAAAAAGAGTATATTCAAAAGGGGTTTTCAAATTTAAACGGAAAACCCTATACAGTCAGGCAATTTTGGTCAGTCTGCACGGGCGCGAGAGTCCTGTCGAGCGGGTATTAATCTTCTCCAAGGCTTTTTCCGGCAAGATGACTCTATTCCAGCCGTCATTTTGCTATGTCTCTGGAAAGGAGCTCTAGTTGACCAGGATTCTCGGCGGAGGGGGGGGGGGGGGAGCTCGACGTACTCGGTCTGCGTCTTCATGGTTTGTTCTTCAAAGCTCGCTCCCCAGTGCCTGCTTTTTCCCTCCATGTCCCGGTCGTCTGCTCGCTCCCTCCTTTCTTTTGCCTACTACCGCCGGCTTGCACCCCAAGCATGACACCCGCTGCGTTGGCGGATGGTTCCCCCATCGCTGGTCCTATCCTTTATACTGATCGACTCAGCTTCGGCTTTGGTGGTGAAGGTAGGTTGGTCATCGGCTGTGTCGTACTGCCACGCATTTGCAGGTATGCCCCTGACTTCCTGTATATTCAGTAGTAGGTTGGTCATTGCCTGTACGTGGCAGTCCGCCAACCAACAGGTGGTCCTTCCCCTTCATCCTACCACAGCAGGTGCATGACGATGTTTCTTGTATTCGTGTGGGCACATCGAGACCTCTAGCTATTGAAAAACTAGCGGGCCTGTGAGGTGACCCCCCATTGTTCCAAAATTAAAAAAGATTTTATATCTTTCTGTTTCCCTCCTGATCTGTATTTGTGGGTTTCTTTTTCTAAAAAAATCGAAAAGAATTTCATGGAAGAGAAAGACAAAAATAATATAAGTAAATGATCTTTTTTATTAGGGCTCCTCTCTCTCTCTCTTTTTTTTTTTTTTTTTTTTTTTTTTTTGTAGCGACGTACTTGCTCGAATTCCCTTTTCAAGGTTTCCAATCGTCCAGTCTCTGGATCTAAAGTGTTATTGTTTCAATAACAGGTTTGTACTCCCCTCCTCAGGCATTTCACCATACGGCTGATTTCCTCCCTTGCTGCGAAATTTATCAGTGATCCTATGCCTTGGACCAATTTTATTGTCCGTTCCATGTTTTGTATTGTGTATGCTCTTGTTCCCGTGAGTGTAAAAATCTTCTAGTAATTGTTTTATTTCCTCACAATATTGGTCGTCTTCTAAGATGGAGTTATTTAATTTCCATATGCCCGGTCCCTATTTTCTTTTACCAGACATTGTTATTGTTAGATATACAGGGTAATGATCGGTTATTATCACTTTGCGTATGTCACATTTTTTTATTTTCTGCTCACATACCCCGGAAGTATAAAATTTATCAATTCTGCTGCCTTCTCCCTGCCTATAATTGTAAGTGTAATCTCTTTTGTCATGATTGATGTTTCTGTATGTATCCGTTAGATCGTTAATTCTTATTAAAGATTATATTTAATAGTTCTTCTATCACTTTTATTGAAACCTGTACTTCCATCTACATCTTTCTCTATAGTATTAAAATCCCCTCCCACTATCAGTTTCTCCATGGAATATTGCTGAATAGGTATTAAGATTATATATATATATCGGACCTAACGAGAACTAAATTAGACTTTATAACTAATCTTAATACCTATTCAGCAATAGTCCATAGAGAAACTAATAGTGGGAGGGATTTATTAGGTGCCAACTGTTTATTTTGATATAAATTAGCCTTCCTTTAAAATGATCTTCTGTTTCTATATATTGACATTGTAGGTGGCTTAATCTCTTACTCGCTAATGTTGCCACTCCGGATCATCTCTCGTCCTTTTTTCATTCACATATGCAATGGAGTTTAATTCTTGTTCGATGTATAGCTTCCAATTTTCACTTAGATTGTGTATTTCTTATATACAAATTATATCATATTTGCTGCAATTTTGTTTTATCTTTTCTATCTTGTTCTTATCTGCTCCATTAATATTTATAGTAATTATATTGAGTACGTCCTCCATCTTTTTTTTTTTTGCTTTTTTTTTTTTTTTTGTTAAATGGTGCTGTATTTTGTGTTGCATTTACTGTTGTATTAGTCAAAATACTATATCAATATACTTAGCGATGCACTATCTTGCGATATATGTACATCATGATCAATTTCTTTGTTTTGCTTTGTTTCTGCATCTCTTTTGTTAGTGTTTACATTTTCTGCAGAGGTTGTTGTTTTTCTTTCTAGTGACTATGTCCTTTTTTCGAAATTTGTATGCGTTGTTGTTGCATATTTGTTTCCGAGGAATTTTGTTTTCCTTTTGTTTGATCTAATTTATTTTTCTATCACTGCCTCTTCCTCCTCATTTTTAGAGGGTATTTGTACAGTGATTTCTTTTTCCAGCTCAGGAAAAATAGGTTCTCCACCGTATATCAAGGTATCGGTGTTGCTTTCTCTTGATTTTTCTTTTTTTGTTTTAAGATTTTCTTAAATTTCTTTCTTTTTGTTTTTCCTTTTCCAATAGTGGTTTCTTTTCCCCTTTCGGCTTCCCTCTCTAGGGGTGGTAAGTCCTCAATTGGAACCATGTCATTGTGGTCTCTATTGACCTATCTGGAGATTTTTCCTCCTCATCATCATATCTTATCCCTCTCTCTGCTATGTCTTCATCTATATCAGAGACTTCACTTATACTATGCTATTTGAGAGCCCCCTTGAGGTCATCTTTGCATAGCTATGTTTAGGCGTTAGGGACGATGTTTCTTCCATGACGGCTGGCTCCTGACTGCCTCGATGGCAAGACTGGTGAACACACAGCTTTATATGATTTAAGCGCGGACGTGATGGAAAATATCCCTCAGAGTTTGAGACAAGACGCGGACGTGAAAGAAAACATCCTCTAAGAAAAATTCAGAGGGGGGGGGGGAGGGGAGAGAACGCATCAGAAGATTTTTTTTCTGAAAAACAAACATAAACCAACCTACACCATTTTTCAAAATCAACATTTTTAAAATAAGACCCGCTAACTTAAAAATCAATGAAAAAATGTAGATCGAGGACCAGTGCCAATCCCTCCTTCTTGATTTACAACTGACAAATATCAAAAACTGTTAAATATGAACGTATTTACAATGTTGACAACGTTGAAGAGTAAGACTAAATTTCCAATGATCTAGAGCAGTGTAATTTTGCCATCGATGGACACAACGTTTTTGAGCTATAAAAAAAACCCCAGATATCCATAATGATCTTTCTTTGCATCGTTTCTAGAGAAATCACGTTCAAAACAAGTCAGTAAATGTTCTAATGGGAATCAAAGACTGCATTGATGAAGAAAATACAAACAATATTGTCCACCCACCATCGACTCGAATCTTTGTAATCTCCTATTATTGAATTAAGTTGATAGAGCATTTCTTCTCATAAAGTCTATGATATCGTCTTCGAGAGGAGGTAATACATAGAAATCAAAATATTCCACAATGTGGTCGTTGTGAAAGTAGACGGCTATCCAATGAGTTCCTGGGCGATGACTACCGCCCGTGTTGATGACATAAGCTCATACGTCTTTATGTTTTCGATGAGGAAGTTCATCTTTAGGACACTACTGGATTCCAGAGAGCTGTGTACGAACTGTGGGTCAGAAGGTAATGAAGTTCCCAGATATTCATCTTCACAGATAATGATAAGCAATGGTTTTACACTTGACTTTTCTTTAAAAAGATATGTTAAATAGGTCGATGAACGGGAAGTCTCGGTAATCTGTAGCAAGTTAGCTTCGATGCGTTTCGTCCCCACGGAAGTCAAAGGAGGTATGGAATGGTCACTCAAGTCGTTATACCACTCTTTCAAGATAGTCTCTTCTGGGATGAGTGACCATGCTTCTTCGAGATACTCTTCCAACGTATCTTCTTGACCCATCACCAAAGATTAGTCGTGTTGGTTTTGACTAGGATTATCAATTTAACAATCATAACAATGTTCTCTCGTCCGGAGTGTAATTCTTTTAACGAAGAGGGTTCGTGTTCCGTGTTTGGGTTTAATAGTCCAGGATCATTTCTCTGAAACTGTTGATTTCAAGGGTATTATCAGATTCTGCATACAAGATCACGTTCACTGTATTTACGAGGGAAAGTATAAACTGAAGTTCCACAAGGACCTGGCCTGACTTTAAAGGGCAGAAATGTCTATCGTCGCTGCCTTGGTCTGGAGTGAAATAAAATCCCCACAAAGCATACCCTTCTGCATAATCGTCGTGCGAAATGCCATGGCTACTGTTGGTTCCTAATTTTCCTGTGCCTTCAAACAGAGTCAAGTAAGATCTAAAATAATTCTTCTGGGCAAAGTTAGGCTCAGAAGGTCTGTTACTCAACCTCTGGCCGTCTCGGGTCACTTCTATCTTTGAGACGTGTGTTGGAACGCGAAAGGATTTTGATACTTGGCTGTAGTTCTGGTCAGAGCTTAACTGGTGTAGTTTCCCACTTTAGGTAAGACTTCCACACGTCGCACGTAGAGTCTAGCTTCTTCTATGTTAGTTTTGTACTCGTTAACATCAGCCATCAAATGGAACACGGTACTACTTCGATTCAGTCTCCGACGTACATTCACTCCATTCAATAAATACTTGTCTTGAGACAACATATCCAAATGTAAACGATCCATCATTTCTAAACAGCGCCCTTGTTTGATTTTCTTTTGGCTGTCGTTATATCCTACATTGTGAGGGTAGTCAGTTACTGCCAACTCTGAGTCGTTGAATAAACCAAAGGTGTCAGGTTTCCACACCACAGATGCACCAAGGTGTGTGTTCTTGCCTTTTCTTCCGTAAGTCAGGATATTCTCGAGGTAAGCTCTGTAAGGGTAAGTGTCCATGCTGGTGCTGACCAGTTTGTTGTTAAAGTACAAATCCACGTCGCAGAACAACGAATGCATGAAACTGATGACGGGAGCTACTCTGGCATCGCCACCTGGATTTGTGTTGTCGATTTTGATAACATTGACTTTCAGGTACAAGTAACTGCTATTCAGATCGATGACATTTTCGGTTTGTCCTTTGATTTCAAACTCGATAGGCGCTGAGGTGGTCAAAGAAGACACGGGATGAAATTCAACTCACTGCGATTCTTGCATCGTCATCATCGTCGAAGGCATGGCAAACAGATAGAGTTCTGTCTTGGAACATTCGCAAGAATCTCGGTACATCATTTTGTCTTCGTAACCAAAAACGTTCAAATCTCTGACAGTTCTTCTTTTCTCATTCTTTTTCTGGTCGTGACTGTGATGTTTGAAGGGTTTTCAACGTCACTTTCTGCCTTGTCCTTGCTGTGGCGTAGAAGCTGAATCAATGCCTTCGACAGGAGTGTGAAGTGAATTTATAAGGGTGTCTCGACGACCAAGCAGTTTTTTTCCTGTCTGAATCAACACATTTTCCTCGCCTTCATTAAGGCTTCTTTGGGACTTTGTTGGTCAATGAGTACGTTTTGGACAAATTCTTTTTCTTGCATCTAGGCAGCATCTTTTAAAGCACGCAATCGTCAAGTCACCATAGGTTTTAATACAGGTGCCACTGTACAAAAGGTCGAATTAACATCTCTCCCAAATCATGTCTTCGTTGTTGCAAACTCAAATTTCCGATAGCTGCTCCAATGGCACAATGCACCACAAATATTTGACACACAAAAAATAAACGCTTTTATGTTAAGAAACACGTTCTCCACGCCACCACCCTAGCCGATTTTGAAAACATATCAATGACACAAAACAAATATTTGTAACCTCAGTTGTAAAAAGCTAAATTAAATATATCTGCTAAATCGGCTTGCCACGATGATTGATTCTTACTACTTTAGTTTGACTTCTTTTAAATGTTTGTCTAATGAGTATGTGTACCGTGTACGTCGACTGTTCTTCGAATCACTGTCGTACATCTTGCATACGTAGACTTTTGAGTTTTGTTTTGGCCCCAAGATACAATTTTTGAATTCCTCCATAGCCATCTGCATGAGCAGAATTGTAGCAAATACTGGCCAAAAGTGTGTTGATGTTGTTGCTGCTCAATAAATCACCCACTGCTCGATGCTCTTAGGTTCGTGTGGTATTTTGGGTTTGCAATGCTTGACGTGTCCGACGAGCCGTAGAAGTAGGAAAGGAAGTTTTCACGGAAGTCAATGGTTCTTTTTTCATGATTTTTTTTACTTCTGTCTTCAGTTCTTCTTTTTTTTTTTTCTTCTGCTGAAGAGGATTTTTTTGACCCAGGTTTTCATTTCTTCTGGCCTGGGAGTAGGGAAAGGTGTCAACATGACTGACACACTGGATGGAGGGTTTAAAACGCTTCAAACTCTTCTCTTTTCTTTTTCTCTTCCATCCTCCGGGCCACGTTT
This sequence comes from Margaritifera margaritifera, assembly GCA_029931535.1. Taxonomy (NCBI): domain Eukaryota; kingdom Metazoa; phylum Mollusca; class Bivalvia; order Unionida; family Margaritiferidae; genus Margaritifera; species Margaritifera margaritifera. The sequence goes on along the minus strand of JAQPZY010001392.1, from coordinate 448,967 downwards.
GTCATCGTCTTTGGAGATACTGCTACTATTTTTCTTTCTTCGCTATTCATGACATTCTTGAAATCTCTCAGAGTAGGGTTTCTAAATCTTCCTGGTGAAACAGCTGAAGATGTTGCAATAATTGTCATTACCGTTGCGATTTTTCCGTTTCTAACACAAAATCTGCTCGATCCATCGACGACTGTAACTATTATTGTAAGTGTGACATTTTCTGTGTGATTAGGATTAGGATGTAGGCGAGATATCTGTTGTTCGTACCAACGGTGGAGTCCCATCCCCACCGTTTGTAAGGAACTAAAGTTAATTTTCGTCCTTACATAAAATCGATGTGTCCATGTGTGATGTCCTTCCATAAAGGTCTCTCCTTTTTATGTTCACCTCAACACTCCACCTAAAGGAGGCCCAGTAATCGATCCTTAACAAGGTAGCAGATACTTTTAACAACAGACCTATCGGTATGGGAAGAAATCCTCCTCATTAAACGAGCCCTTTTTTTCTTTTGACTTACTGGAATTTTCTTTTTCACCATTTGTCGAAGAACGTGGCAATGTCGTTCGAATCGCTGTTTCTGTATCTTGGTCAAGGAAACCGTTCCTTTCAAGACGTTTAAACAACATTTACAGACCGTATCGGTGATTTCTTTAGGTACTTGTTGAATGATCTGTTTTTGCATCGGGTCATGGACTTCGGTAAGTACTGAAAAGACATCCCAATGTTGAGCTAAACGAGGGATAGCCTGTTTTTTCTTTGTTTTTTTTTGAAGACATCTTTGGACGTCGACGATGGTGGGAACTTTTAGAGGACGACAAATTGTTCAGGGGAACTGACGTGAATCTTGTCCAACAATTTTTCATTTCTACTGGAATTCGTCTTCACTGATTGTCGGGACGTCGCACCAACTTGACTTTGGGTACCACTGGACGACAAGGTGTTGTCAACGGACTAAATGGTGCCAGTTCTTGTTGGACAAATCCAACAAACTTTGTAATATGACTGTTCTGTCTTACACCTTTATTATTATTATTATTATTTATTATTATTTAAATAAATTGTTATAAGGTTAATGAACTGGGTGCATGAATATTGTACATGTCAGCAAGTGCCGTACTTTCAACAATGTAAAGCATTTAAAATGTGGCTTTGAATACTCACGTGCCTTCCCATGACGAAAACACAGCAAAATCCTTAATTTTAAAATTAGTCTAAAAGTTTTCCGAATTTATTGAAATATATAACCTAAATCTAAGTTTTTGACTGAAAATGTTGTAATGATGCAATCTTGTTGGGATTCTTGGGTAGAATTTTTTTTTTCTACTTACTATAGCTAGAGGGATATTTCACGTGACCGAAAATAAAGTAGTACCGCACTTGTGGTGCAGGAAACTCGTGTAACTAGGCATGTAGATTGATACCACAGGTGCTGGTTTTACTTTACTTGCGAGCTCTCCGTTAATCTAGATCCAACTGCATGTACAAATTTCACATGAAACTTGACAAATATGTGCCGAGATATATAATAACTCTAGCGCCCATATACGAGGGGTATTTGCAGAGTTCTGAATATTTTTGTTATAACATATTTGTTTCTTTTAACCTGTCAATATATTTAATGCTGGTCGATAGACAAAATAACGTTCTATGACATGATCTACATCTGCACATACAGCACTAACCGGACACCTGCAGATATATGTGTGACGTAACATTGGTAAATGACAGTTACGCATAAATGTCGGAGAAAGAGAAACAACTCTGCTACTTAGCAAAGAGCATACTGTACAATTCGGGTGCTCTTTTAGGGTACTCTCTGACTAATATCAAATCCGACTTGGAGAACGTTTACGGATGTAATTCTCTGTCATATCCTACAATTCTGAGTTAGTTTCATCGTTTTAAAGATAGTCGCGAATCCATGGAATATGACCCCCGTTCTGGAAGACCGTTGTCTGCAATTGGTGAGCGGGAAGTGGCTGCTGTGAAGGGTGCAGTTAATTAAGATGCTCGATACACAGTGAAGATATTTCTGTTATCACGGGAATTATTCGGCAGCTGTTTTTAATATACTGAAAAATCATTAGAAGCTCAGAAAGGTTTTGGCAAAATGGGTCCCGCATTTGTTGACGGCTGATCAAAAACAGACTCTTGTTGAAATTGCCAAAAAGCTACTCGCCAAGTATAAAAAGAGTGACCAGAGACGTTTGAATGAGATTGTCACCGGTGATAAAACATGAATCAACTTGTTTGAACCCGACTGAAGAGAAAATAAAAAAGTTTGGATCGGAGAAAACGAACAGAGACCACAAATCGCTCGACGTAGTGGGACTGTAAAGATAGTTTTATATGCATTTGTTTCGGATGCAAAAGGTCCGGTCGTCCAGGTATCTGTGTCTGACTTTGCTATTGTCACTGGACATTTTTTGCCTCCAAAGTCTTGCCATCGTCGTAAGCCACGGGAGACAATCCGCTACGCTCTTTTGTCACCCGTGGTTGCCTGTGCGTATATTTCCTCATTCCTCATGAATATGCCTAAACCTTCCTAACCAAATCACTGCGAGCGTGAGTAAAATCTTCTCGCCATTGTGATCCAACATGACCGTTCAAGCTATTTGAATGGGCCAATCAAAGATTCTCTTTCAAACACGATCGATAAAACGTGCACTTTCATTTGTGTGTTGAAGATTGTTACATTGTTTAGTTGATGACGTATTTTTGTTTATGCGAACGCTTGAAAAACGAGGAAATCTACGCACAGGCAGTCACGTGTGATAAAGGAGCGTAGCGGATTGTCGCCCGTGGCTTGCGACAATGAAGTGTTGCCAAAAGTTATAGCACACTACCGAACCACCCGTCCGCGTACCGGTACCCGAGGTATCCATCTACTCCATGACAACGCACAGGCGCATAAATGCGCCATCTTGACAGACTCCCTGAAGGAGCACAGCATCCAAACTTGAGCATATCCTCCATACGGCTTTGATTTAGATCCAAGTGATTTTTGGCTGAATCCCGTTACATTCGCTGAGGGGGCAGACGATTTCAAAGCCGATATAAGGTTGGAAGTGTAGTTTTCCAGTGTATGAACAATGTATCAAAAAGTGAATACACAATGGCATATCATAATTGTATCATCGGACTAAGGAAGTGTGTAGAGGTGCATAGCGAGTACTTTGAGGGGATACAATGACGTATTGTTCACTAAGAACAAAAACTTTGTTGTACATCGCAATAATATTTAAATATCCCTCGTATAGTAATAAAATACATAGTAAGTATGGAACAATTTTATCAGACCTTTTTTCAATATATTACCGTAACTCACGAACGCGAGTTTGAGTCCAAGTACGGGACAAATTATAAGTCTCTTACTGGATAATGATAATCTTTCTCAATGTAAAATTCATGTATATTATCACACATCCTGCTGTAGGATCCAGGGATGATGCTTGTCTGGTGTATATTTGGAACATTCAATAATTTTGTATATACCTTTATTGCAGTGAGAGGAATTCGGATTGACTGTGTATATAGAGAAGAGTCAATTACTGGGTCGCATAGCGAGTGAATCTGCTACGCATGAATGCCTGTATTTCACCTCGATGTTCCATTCTTTTTGGGGAATGTGCGCTTAGTCGAAAGGGTATGGGATGGTGCGTGCAGGCAAGGCGATGGGTGCCATAACTCGCAGACCTGTGCTCGATTCCCAGTTGGAGACGAATTATAAGTCTCAAAGCCTGTATGATAATATTTTCTCTATGTAAAATTAATTTCATATTATCACGCATCCCCACGAAGGTTCTAGAGATAGCACTTTCCGCTCTAATTGGTAAATATTTGTAACTTACAACAACAACTTCTGTATACCTTGACTTTTTGTCAGAGGAATCCGGAATGACTGTGTATTTAGAGGCGAGATAATTACTCGGTCGCCTAACGAGTGTCTGCTACGCATTAATGCTTATATTCACGTCTAAGTTGTATCCTTTCTTTGCTTCTTTATGGATGTGCGCTTGGTGCGTGCAGACAAGATAATGGGTGCAGTAAGTCGCGGACCCTGGTTCAGTTCCCAGTACGGGAGGAATTATAGCGCTCTAGCCTATATGATAATATTCTTTCTCCAATGTACGTATACTTGCTTAAAGTTGTAAAACGTCTTTTATTGAATTTTTCTTTCTTGCTTTTCATGGTATGTGACAACATGTGTGCGTTTGCTTTCTTCTTTTTCGGTAGTTGGGGGGTGGGGGGGGGCATCAGTATGCTTGGTATTTGGAATTCATGAATGGGTATTTGATTGTGTTTGCAAAAAAAACATTCAGCGGTTTACAATCAAATATAACCCATAAGATTCGATGTAAATATATATTTCGTGTCCTTCTATACACGAAGGAGCAAAGCAGTGATCTCGAGTATGACAAATAACTTGCCCTCACCCAATATTTAGACAATCCTACTCATACATCTAACCTTCCTTTGGAATCAAAATTTATGCATTGTTGGCTTTAGATAAAGCCAGTAGCGTACAAGTCCACAAATGTATGAACTGAAGGCTCAGTTACCTTACCCATCCCATAATATTGATGCAATGTATACCTGGTAGTATGGTCCAGTTTTGCCCTGGAATGACCCCTGTGAGAAGAGTAAACACTTCTTTCAGTCTAAATTTACACATAAAGCGTTGCATGACAGAAGTAGCGGTCAATAGCCGTGTAAGGACATTACTTTGCCTAACGAATGCTAACTCTTTTTGTCCAATATGTAATTAGAGATCGAAGATAAATTGCGCCTCATTGTCCACTATGATCCCCCGTGACAGGCACCCGGTCGCTCATAAAAGGTCCTATTATTATTGCCACAAAGACACCAAGTTTTCCACCCTCGTACATTGGATTTATGTCATATGACACAAGCAGTACGCGATATCGTATATATTTGCTTACAAAACACGATTGACCCGGGCATAGTTTAGGTTTAAATTTGCTGCTGGAAATCAGCTCACAAAGTAAGATTGACACTTTTCTTATGATGTTATAGGTGGCAAGTATAGCATACATAGACCACTGTCTATCGACAATTATTGCAGAAACCAGTCATAGTATACGTTCCTCTGATATGAGTCAAGTCAAGTAAGCAAGTGTAGACGGCCTGAAAGTTTCTATGCGTAAGTAGGCATCCATATGTGCTCGGTTATAGCTTGTTGTAATAGCACTGCCCGGGTGGTTCTATTTACCAAGGTTTTCTTTGATCATCCGATGCTCAGATAAAATTAATGTACTTTCGACGATGATTATGACTTTTTTATATGGTCACGGTATATGCTTCACATTGAGAACCTAGACGTGAAGAATATTATCGTTTAACCTTGTGCAAACAAGGACTCATTAATAATGCCACACAAATGTCCTTCCATTCTTAACCGAAAAAGGGGGTGTAAGTTTTATTGTACAAGAAAATCTGACCTATTGTGACTACAAGCATCAAAAGAAAACGTTCACCAATCTATAACTTTTTGCTATTTTGGATTGCTTGGAACCTTAGCTATGTAAAATACAAATATTTAAAAAAGTTAAATATTTTTTCCTTTTCATAAACTATCGTCCTTAAATTCTATATTTATTATATTTGCATGTCATGTCAGTTTCTACGGTTGTGGAAGTTATTCCCTCGTAGCCATCAAATGCTTGTTTATTTTGGTCTTGAAAGCTGAAAATCACTGGACACTCATAGGCAACTACATATTATCTACTGAAAACCACTTTTCCTTGCATTTCCTTGCATCAGAGATTGATTCCTGCAAGACTACTTTTCCTTGCATTTCCTTGCATCAGAGATTGATCCCTGTACGACTACTTTTCCTTGCATTTCCTTGCATCAGAGGTTGATCCCCGTAAAACCACTTTTCCTTGCATTTCCTTGCATCAGAGATTGATCCCTGTAAGATCACTTTTCCTTGCATCAGAGATTGATCCCTGTAAGACCACTTTTCCTTGCATCGGAGACTGATCCCTGTAAGACCACTTTTCCTTGCATCAGAGATTGATCCCTGTACGATCACTTTTCCTTGCATATCCTTGCATCAGAGATTGATCACTGTACCTGGGGAGTTCTTTATTTTGCATGCTCCATGTCGTTGGCACATAGAAAATTTATAAACGGGTTATCTATCTCAATTAACGGCTTATCCGAACAAAATGTATATTTCCCAAGTAACTTTACTCGGATGTCTTACATCTCTAGCTAACCTTATATATATATATATATATATATATATATATATATATATATATATATATATATATATATATATATATATATATATACGATTTATGAAGTATTGCTTTTCTTGTTTCCATACCAATGTATACAAATTATTTTCAATATCTTAATCAATCCAGTCGACGTATTTGTCAATAATTTGTAAAGTTTTTTTTTTTTTTTTTTTTTGGGGGGGGGAGGGGGGAATAATATCGTAATATCGTGGTAATTAATTTTTATATTGACTCAAAGCAGACAATAAAGTAAAAGGTGGTATACATCTTCCAGTTGATTTAGATTACAAGCTTACATATTCTTTGATTTATATCTATGTTTTCAAATCTTCCGAACTCGGTCTCAATTTGAGGAGATACACATCTAAATCTGGTCAGGGCTCGTGTATATTTCTCCAACGAAATACAAGTTTAGTATTTTTCAAACATGAAGTCAGTTTGAATACTATACGCATCAAGTTTTGATGAAATTGCTGAGTCAGCATACCAAGTTCTAATATATTGTTCTCCTCCTTTTCTGACTCTCATCATTAATCTATCTCTCCCACATTTCTGGAAAACCTAGATCAAAAACTAATCTTTTGAGATTCGATAACCAAAAACCATCTCGCAAATTTGACAAATTTTCAACAACACCCCCTATCCCTCAACCCCGAAATAATAAGACTATTTGGTGAATTTATAATTGTATGCACATGTCTGTGTGTGTGGATATATAGTCTAATGTAATTACTGTTTGATTCCGTATCCGTATCCTGATTGGTCTTAACTAAAAATATTTAATTATCAGAAAGTTAAAATTATTCACAGGTTGCAACTAGACGAATATGGTTGCATTCCTTATAAGACGAAAACAAGCTAGTAGTATTTAGTCAGACAGCTGCTTTCGTGCAAATGTTATAAAATTAGTTTGTGAGTTACGAGAACGCTTCTGGCGACTGTAGACTGTAGACTGTAAGCAAGTGTTTATTGATATTCGTAAGGAATTTGATAATTATCATTAATCCATGTATAACCTATTGATGCAGATTTACATTTTGTCTTAATATCAAATAATGTCTATAGTGATTAATATTGAAAAAACAGATAGGTTGATGGAAGGATGGATGCATGCATGCATGCATTCATGCATCGACGGGTGTGTCAATATATAAAATGAAACGTTGATAATCCGGACGCCTATTATTCGCTAGTACAGACTACTAATGTGTCCTCAGAAAATTGTACTTATTACAATGTACACATTTCTATAAATTAAACTAATTTTAAATTTAAACGCCAACATATAACAGATTAACAGAAATCAGAAAGAAAGACAATCGAGTAACAATCTCCTACATAATTACAATAGTACTATGACTAACTAAATTATCTTGTCAAAGTAAAAATAAATGTACTTAGGAAAGAGGGAGAGGGAGATACAAGGTGAGAAAGTTTATTCTTACACCCGATTGTCGCTAAGCTGCTGCCGCTATTAAAATATGCAATTTGTCATACAGAAATGCCGAGCTATTCAAGCATGATTCAATACTCATAACGATCTGATCAAAGGCATTCTGCAGCCCAAGTCTACATTAGTAACTGTCGATCAACGATCAATGATGACTTCGCGAGTGATCAAAATGAATCACTTACCGGCATAGGTGTGAATAGAATCCATATAAGCCGAGTATACCGTGATCGCAGTCCCTTGTCACTTGTGTTCACAAAACCACACATAAAATGAAAGTCCATCACACCTATGCTATTATTTCATCAAGGATAGTCCGAATAGATCTAAACTTCCTGAATATACGAGGTCGACCCAGTAAGACTCAGATAAGTGGACTCATGTATGTATTGGGGATTTTGAAGAAAAAAAAAAAAAAAAAACTCAGAACTTATATCGGGTTTTTCCCAATCAAACCATGTGCTGATGGTGCGTCTGAAAAGATGCGCGCCAATAAGCGATTGGTGTGAAGTGCAAAACGTAAAATCTTGTCATGAATTTTTGTATTTAATTAAATTATCTTAAAAATATTTTATATTGTTACTACTTGTTCTGTCCTTAAAGATGTCCACAAAATATGAATAATTACTTAGTTCCTGGTACATATACAGTCAAACGTGAACAATTACTTAGTTCCTGGTACATATACAGTCAAACGTGAAGAATTACTTATTTCCTGGTACATATACAGTCAAATATAAATAATTACTTAGTTCCTGGTACATATACAGTCAAACGTACGATTTACTCCAGATAATTCCATTCATTTCTGCTCTTTCACCAAAATTCGATCATCCGGACCAGCAATTATCCGGACGAAATCTATGTATCTCGATGAGTCCAATAATCGACCTTTTTATGTATATATGTATTTATGTAGAGAGAGAGAGAGAGAGTACACAGACAGACAGAGACAGGAGTGACAAACAGACAGATAGAAAGGAAAATAGAAATGGAAAATCTGAGTAATTTATTTTCCCCTTTACATGTTCAGTGCGATTCAGCATCTTTGGATACAGCTTAATGTGGTACACCTTTTCAACACCAATTGCCGAACAATCAATCGGAAACTTTTGATACTGCTTACAGGTCGACAATGATATTATTGCTAAATTTTATTAACACAGACAAGTTCATGTCCACAAGGCTAGGGAGCGTAGGGTTGTTCACCTGAGTACCTTTTGGTCCCATGAGTCATACTACAAGGAATTTGGTTTTGAAACAAAAAACATGTTTATAACAACAACATCTCCTTCACCTCCCACCTCCCACCCCACATCATCCCCCATGACAATTTTTGTGACAGTGACGCTGGTACTTGACAGAAGGAAAAAAAAAAACCCCAGCCAGATGAATAAAATGAAAACTTTTGAGAGAGATGTTATATGACATAAAAAAACGTATTCTTAAGGTCCGGAGTAATTATATGGGGCGACTGGGGGTCAAAAGAGGCACTTGGGGGTGATAGGGGAAATTAACATGGAGATAGCACTTGGGGGTCAAAAGTGTTTATAGGGCCAAAAGTGTTTGTAGGGACAGAAGTGTTTATAGGGTCAAGCGGGAATGTATGTTATTGTCAATATACATATAGACAAAGAAAAACACAAAACATACAAACACATATGGCAATTTAAGATTTCTTTTCTAGAGATGTGGGTGGCCCTAAAAAGGACCGTTGTGTTTGTTAACCAACGTGAGTTAACACGTATCGCACCTCTTCACAGGTCTGATTCTCGCACTTCTGGTCCATAGAGTAAGACCCACTTCAGACAGCCTTGTCTTTTCACATGAATTCTTCTTTTCCGTATGGCAGTGTCCGTAATCGTGGTGATACCCCATGATGCTTTCACATACATGGGGTAGTCTGGGTTGGAGAGCATGCCCGATACGATGGATGATGATTCTACTGTAGTATACAACTTGTCTTGAGAACAGGGGAAACCATGTAATAAAACGCTGGTATATATAGCCAAAAATCGATTCGAAACGGGTCGAAATGTTCCACCAATCCAAACGCGCATTACAAAATGTATGGTTTCTCTTCCAATCAGAAGAGAGTGGACGCGTTTTGTCACATTTAGCATATAGGCGCAACAGCGTTCGTACGATTTACCATTGCGGCACAGTTCTGAGTAAGACTGGAACCATGAAGACGATGTATTGTGGTGCACCTGCTACGGAGACTTCGTATACTCGGAGTGATAGTACGACGACGACGAATGCAGCGGTCACGCATTTTTCCAGAAGAGGATCACTTTAATTTGGATTTGGTGGATTTTCTGACGTCGTCTCAAGAATTATTGCCTGCAACGGTAGTACCACCTTCATTACCTTCCATATCATTACCCTTGACGGATGATTTTAGAAAGAGGCAGAAGGAAGAACGGGAGACTTTTTTTTACAGCTTCAGAGAGAAGCAGAGGAACAATTTGTTCAACAACAACAACAACAACAACAACAAGAGGAAAGAAGAAAACAAGAAGAAGAAGAGAAGAGGAAAACTTTGAAGTGTGAAGGACAGAACGAAGGGTGTAATGAAAACAAAACGTTGTGTGTGCTACAAGACATTTTGGCGGAATTAAAGTATCTGAGAGAAATGTATCAGACTTCTTTAACTTAACCCAAGAGAAAGAGACATTCACGGAATAAGTTTTCTAAGCCTATCACTCCATCAACACTCACTACCCCTGAGATACGAGAATCAGTGACTACTACTATAACCAAAGCAGCAACAACAATAACATCAACAACAGGAGTATGACTTGGCAGTGGAAAGGGATTGAAGCAGTTAAAGCTCATCATGTCAAGTCCATGAGTTTGTTAAAAACAAACACCCAACGGTCCTTTTCAGGGCCGCCCACATCTCTTCGAAAAGAGATTCTACTTAATGATTGCCAAATCAAGCAAACCTTAAATCCCTAAAATATGTATTTTCTTGTATGAGTGCGTGTGTGAGTCCAGAGTATAAAAATCAAGACAAAGAGACACTTACGTTTTCTTTTTGGTATATTCTCTTTTGAATTACAATCAAAATTTCATAACACATCACCAAAATCCATTTTCTTTCCACCGTCTGTCTCTTTTCTTGAATTTCTTCACGGGTATGGGTTTTTCTTCCTCTTGTACTGTTTCTTCCAGGGGTCTTGATTTCTTACATTTTTTGACGGGGATGGGTTCTTCTTCTGTTTCTGAAGAGCCCGCCGCCTCCTCCCACTCCTATTAGCTCTCATTTTCTTAGGGCACTCTGAAGACCAATGTCCTTTTTTGACAATGATAACAGGTATCTTTACCTTTGTCTCTCTTTTCTCCTCTCTTTCCTTCTTTGCTTTGACGCTGTGGACATTCTGGAGTCCAATGTCCTTTCTCCTGTCAGATATAGCAAGTATCTTGACTTTATCTTGAGAGGAGTAGTCCGTAGTTTTATTGAAAGTGGTATACTTTCGAATGACTCTCTGTAAATCTCTGACCAGAAAGGCGACCTGTCTTGACTCTTCCATCTCCACAGTTTGAAAGTTAAATGACTAATAGCTACTCTTTGGGTGAGAAGCTCTCTCTCTCTCTCTCTCTCTCTCTCTCTCTCTCTCTCTCTCTCTCTCTCTCTCTCTCTCTCTCGGGAGAGAGTGAGTATAAAACTGAGTCTAATCAAAGTCTGCAATCAAGACAAAGGATCACACTTTACTGAGAAGAAACTAGAAGAAGAAACCAAGAGGCGACGACGACAACGATTTTCCGTGCCGCCTCATACGCCGCTAGCTGAAGTATTAGCCCAAGTGCATGCCAGTGATTATGAAGATGACATGAGTGAGCCTGAAACAACACCTTCTACATCCTCTTTACCCAAGACCAAAAGAGTCTAGAGTCACTCAAAAAGAAAGTCGTTCATTAGCTTCCGAAAATTACTATCACATTCGAGAGACGCAAAAAAGTGACTTCCAGAAAATGTAGAACCATGGCTTCCACCTACACAGTAAACTTTAAAAAGTTTAAGTCTGAAGTACCACCCGAGAGAGCCGCATGTTTCATTGCATATTTGTGGAGTTCCTTGTTAGAAACATGGAAACGACAATACCAAGCTAACGAGGACGATCGTTTGAGACTTTCTATCTATCACGATAGTTTGAAGTCTCCTGTCTGGATCGAATTTAGTACTCGGGCAGAATTAACACAGGCAATTGTCTTACCGATCCCGAAACCCGGCAAGGACCCGGTGGATGTAAACTCGTACAGACCCATCTCCCTTACCAACAACATCTGTAAAATTATAGAAACAATGATAAACAATAGGCTGAAGCACAATTTGAAGAGCAAGAATTTGATGTCCCAAAACCAAAGCGGATTCCGTAACATGCGATCCACTCTGGACCAATTAATTCGCTTGGAGTCAAGTATACGACTGGCGTTCAAAGCAAAGAGGAAGTGTTATCACAATCTAATCGCAGTTTTCCTCGATCTTGAAAAAGCATCCGACCTAATGTGGAGCAATGGTCTAATTGCAAAGTTGAACCACTACGGAATAACAGGCCGCATACATAAGTGGATATCAAACTTCTTAACAGGCCGAAAAATCCAAACCGGAGTGGGCAACCTATACTCTGATATACGCGAGCTCGAAAACGGAACCCCCTATGGAAGCGTACTAAGCCCTACTCTCTTTAACATCATGGTTAAAGACTTAGAAAAATCGGTCCATCTAACCCACCTGGATCTGTCCCAGTTTGCTGATGGCAGTGGAATCTGGAAAGCGGGCAACCCATCCAGCGAAACTGTGGTCGGCCGACTGCATGCAGGGCTCGATGAAATCGGGCGATGGGCCGATAGGTGGGGCTTCAAGCTAGCCTTCGGCAAGAGAGTAGGGGTATTGTTACTAAATGGTGTAGTAAACCCTCAACATTATACCTCAAAGGGATATAAATAAAATTTGAAAAAGTTGCTAAATTCCTGGGGATGCGATTTGATAAGCACCTTACATGGGGCAATCACATAGCTGAGCTAGTGAGAAGATGCGAGCATGATCTAAACCTCTTGATGAACCTTAAGGGCATCGATTAGAGGGGGGGGGGAATTAGGCCACACTGCGTACGTTATACAGGACACTAATATGGTCCAAAACAAAACGACTATGGATGCCAGCCGTGTGCCTCGGCCAATCCTAACTTATTAATAAAATTGGACGGAATACAGTACCAGACCCTGGCTATTTGCACCGGTTCTCTCGATAGCACTTCTGGGGAGGAACTAAGAATCCTAGCCGGAGGACACCCCCTGAATCTGAGACGGAAAGAGTTACTCCTGAGGTATGCAACCAGGATCACTATCCAAAAAAAGTCGCACCCAACTAGAACAATGAAAGAGAAATGTGAAAATCCCGTTAGACACCAACTGCGGATGAATTCACCAGGGTGTAAAAAATCCATGATCTAAAACTGGAACTTAACATCCAAAAGATATCCAGACGGTGGTCTCAAAATACCCTGACACCGCCCCATGGACGGGTAAATTGCCCAAAATAAATTTAAACGCACTCAAATATGGGGATAAACAAGAACAACCCATATAATTTTAGGCCAAAAATCTCACCGAAATAGAAAGTAGGTATGAAGGATATACCAAAATGTACACAGACGGTTCTAAATCCCCAGGCCCAGCACGAACTGTAGCTTCAGTGATGATTCCGGAGGAGGGCATAACGCTGGGGGCAAGTCTACCTGATAGCTGCTCCATTTATACGGTCGAAATTTGGGTCATCAACCAAGCAATCAAATGGCTATAAGCAAGCCTCACATCTAAAGCGGTTATAGTTAGCGACTCCTTCGGTGTTCTGCGATCCCTATAATCAAGTGGCTCTACTAGTAGAGAAAATCTGTTGCGAGAAGTCTACTTGAGACTAAAAACCCTGGAAGAAAACAATCATACGATAGAATTGATGTGGGTGCCCTCTCACATAAACATTCCTGGAAACGAAAGGGCAAACAAGGAAGCTAAGAACAGTCTAAAAGAAGCGGAAGTACAGCACTTGGACTACAAGGTACAGGAAATATATAGTATGATTAGGCATAAAATTGATCAAAAATGGCAGGGGAGATTGGGAAATTTCCAAAAAGGGCGCAGGCTATACGACCCACAGAAGTAAGTTAGCAGAAACGCTCTTGTGCCTAACCTGGCCAACCCACATGACTCCAAAGTCATAAATAGAATCAGAACTGGCAAAGCACTACTAGCCAGCAGCTTTGGAAGATTTTTACCAGGTGTAAAAGAGCTAGGAATAAATTGCCCACACTGCCCAACCCAAGAAACGCTCTGCCACATATTCAACGAATGCTCTAAATACAGCACAGAAAGAACCAAATTCCAGGATAGACAGAAGACACTAAATGCCCCAAACAAGTACAACATCAACTCGGTGTACTCTAAAAACATAGGGTACGTCTCAGATATTGGGAAAAGAGGAAAAATTTAAAACCGGTCACTGGACCAAACCACCCGAACCATATGCATACACCTCATACTTAAACAAATTTAAGTCCACCAAAAGCAGAACTTGTCTTGAGCGGGAGAGTAAGGCTCCGCCAAAGAGGGAGTGGATGGTATGCTGAGACCATTCGGGGTAGCCAGTTTGCAACGAGAGTCCTAAGGTTGTCCTAAGCCCAGATCATCAGGGCCAGCCGCACAAGTTGGCAACATTGATTTCAGAAACTCATAACTGCCCCACACCTATCTATATGAGGTGGTCCTAAATCCAGACCAACAGGGCCAGCTGCACAAGGCGGCAATCAATGGACGGAAAGAAACACATCTCAACTATAGACACGCCCCACATCTTAACCAATATGAGGTGGTCTTAAGCCAAGACCATCAGGGCCCACTGCACAATGCAGTAATCGACTAACTGCAATAGTTGCATAGACACCCACATAATAAGGAAACTCGCCATATCAACAAATACCACTCCTTAAAAACTCTGTCTCTCTAATAACTATAGTTAACGTTACTACTTACGCCATCAGTGCAGCGATATGTCAAATTTCAAACATTTAGTGTAAGACGACACCTTTTTTTTATACCTTTCGGCACACCAATCAAAATTAATATACTCTGGATCCAGCGGAGCCCCCAGGGACGACGGCGCACCAATTGCCGAGCTCTTTGCCTCAACTGCCTCGCCGGACATACAACCATAAGGGTAAAAATTTTAACAAGTCGTAGGGCCGAACACGACTATAATGTAAGATCAGTCTGGCCACCCAGTCTTCAGCGAACAGAGCAACAAGTAACACGTAATAAGAAATAGTGCTAGAGATGGAAGTATAGATACCAACCTAGGCCCTGAATGCAATCAAAGGCTTATGCCTTAGCATTGCTTCAGGGTGGAGCCTACGGGCTCAATCTAGGAGAACAACTCTTCTACGAATTTGGGAGGAGGATTTCAACGACAATAGGAGAATTAGAAGTAGCCCCCGCAAGAAGGCCGGGACAGAGAGGAAGAACGCAGGATCAACAGCAGCGGCGTACGACGTAGACTCAACCGCTACCGAGCGCCCCCCCCCCCCCCCCGCCCCCCGTTAAATCTAGGCCAGTACTACTTCCACCTCCAAGAACAACGCTACTCCCAGCTTCGAAAAAGAATGAAGCTGGGAAGGAAATTTCAATTCCACCACCAGCACTGACAACAGTACAGCAGGGGGCAAGGTAGGGAAGGGAGGAAGAGAGAATTGAAGAGCAAAGAATACAAGAGGCTAAAGAAGAAACCAGGAAACAGGAGGTCGAAAGGAGAAAAACCCACCCACCACGCGAAGCAACAGCGACGCAGCCTGTGGTACTGAAGCAGGGAACGCCGACAATACAGCCGGAGACGAGAGGGACTGCAAAGAAAACTCAACAGAAGCAGCAGTAGCCATCGCACACGCCAAAACAAATAGCGTCGACGTACCTCCACGATTATGGACTAGGTGAGTTCCTGGAGGATAGATATGCAGCGATACAACACAATGAAGATTTCCGGACGGTCTCTGCATGTTCCAAGAGACTCAAATGTGACGGAAGTTTAAATAAGACGCAAAGATCCAGCTTCACTAATGCAGCTGACAACATCAGAGCCCTTGGGGAAACGTTTAGTGGGTACCCAACCCCACTAGCTACGCTGATGTTAAATTAATGGATTGAGGCGTGGAAAATCAGGTACCAGTCCGCCACAGTGTGGCCGCCAATGAGAGACCTTGTGGTTGCAGACCTAATCGATCCAGGCAGCTCTAAGGGCCGCATTAGACGCAAGTTTGAGCAGCCCGACTTTCTGAGGCCATTCCTGACTCCAGTAACAGAGGTTAACCAAAAGCCCTTCTAAGGGCTAAAGAATTGCCTCTATTGCCCAAGGGTTTTCTTTTCGGCTCAGAAAACCCAATTTGATAATAACTCTTTTAATACGCAAATACGATCCATTCGCACACCGTTCCAAAATGATCACTCGATATTACCTACTTAAGATCACAAAAACAAAATTAAAGGGTTCATTAATCCAGTATTGATGTAGGTTTTGGAAAATGTAATGTACACTATATACACCAAATTCTAAAAGTGATAGAAATTAGGAACATTTATAAAACTGTTTTGATTGTTTTCAATTACAATATTTGGCTAACACACAATTGATTATTATGGAGAGCCCAATATAGCTAACTGGGCAATATTTGATTTTTGTACGTTTGTGGCGTTTCAGTACTTCCATGACGCTTCGCGCCTCCCATGCCGAGCCCGTGCAGTCCGCTTCTCCAGATACAACCATAAAGGTAAATAAATTGCACACCCTCCCAAATCGCGCCTTCAATGAACCCCCGAAAAAGGGGAAGCCATGCCGCGAGGGAGTGGTGTGTATTAACTACACGTACATGGCCGTATGGCCGAAAACGTGTATAATTTAAGAGCAGTCAGTCAAGTCTGGCCACGGACGTACACGTACATGGTCAGTCAGCAAGCCGTCGGAGAGAGCAAGTGCGGAAGAGCAGCGCCGCTGTGGATGAGGAGGGGAGAGGACAGTGTTGGCCCGTGCAGCTATGAGTACTCATCTACAAGAATAATTGGAAGTATGGGGCCAAGCTGCAATTACGGACCAACTGAATACGTGTCGACCTACTCTCGCGCCAAAATGCCGACTACGTGGAGCAGCATGCAGTATAGCAGAGCGAGCTACCATGAGGGCACGGCGGCAGAGCAAGAGATAACAGTACACTTGGCATTGATCCATGGAAGAGACCTTGCAGGCCTGAAAACTACCCGTACGTGAACACACCATGAAGCCGGAGACAGGATTGAGAATATGTCACCCCCAGCGCCAACAATGAACCTCACCACTTCGGGAAGCGAAGGGGAATCGAATATTGAGATGGTTGACACAGCAGCATAAAGCAGACGAACCGGTTACGAACCTGGAGGCCCTATATTGACGTAGTCAACCTGCATTACCACCAGCAGACGAACCGGGGACCAAATGCTGCTAATAAAATTGCCTGACTGTATGTTGTTTTCCTTTTGAAATTTTTGAAAACCCCTTTCGATTATACTTTTTTTTATAAAAAAAACCCCGGCAAATTGGATCAATTTTGGAACCACCGCCGAAAAATTAAAACTATAACAGTTAGAAATGTTCGTGATACTAAATGGAAACGAGTAACGTTTACTCACTGCTTAGTATTGTGTTTGGACATTAATATGTACACTATGTACACAAAATTTATATCTGAATGGAGATTTATTAAATAATGAAATTTGAAGCTCGCAAGATTGTCATAATTAAACATGTGGTTTTAAGGGCAGCCCGATTTAGCTAACTGGGCAGAATTTGGTCATGTAAGTTCGTGGCGTTTCAGTACTTCCATGCAGCTTTGCGCCTTCCTTGCCTAGCCCGTGCAGTCCACCTCACCAGACATATAATTAATCAGCGTGCGGTGCATGCAGTAATGCGTCAGATGGGTTCGCAGCCCGGCAACTCATCTGACGAATAACTTACACACCCTCCCTTATCGCGCCTTCAATGAACCCTCAAAGTAGGGAAACCATGCTGCAAGGGAGTGTTGTGTAATAATTAATAAGGGCGCTGTGCGCCCGTTAACCAGTCGCACATGGTCGATTGGCCGAACGCGAGTATAATCCAAATTAAGTAAGTCTGGCCACCCATTGTCAACTGAAAAGAAGACAAGAATGACAGCAGTGTATAATTTACAGGAGGCCTGGGATTGGATGCTGGGGGTGGAGTACCTGTTAGAAAAGGTAGAGGCTTATCGGTGTTACCCGGACACCCTACGCTGTGTGAGCAGGACAGTGACAGCCCTGAAAATAGCCAGGAGCCTTGTCTATGATGATGGAGAAGGAATTGCTGAAAATAAAGGTAGCCTCGGTAGTTCCACCTTGTAGAGTGGGGAAGTTTAAGGAAGCGGTGGATTGGATGGATGAAGTGGAGTACCTCCTACAACAGATAGAGGCCTTTACAGATTGGTGTTACCCGTCCCTAAGCAGTGTGAGAAGGGAAACGGCTGCCCTGAACACATCTAAGGTACTTGTAAGAAAAGTGATGGAAGAAGAAGTAGTGAAGATTAAGGCCACCTGGGCTAAGGAAAGAAAAGAAAAGGAAGAGAAGAAGAAAGAAACGAACTTCCAACGCCTCAACGCCCGCTTGATCAAGGTCCAGGAAAAGTTCAGGAAAATGCGCCATCCAGATTGGATTCCTGGTGAGAAGAACAAAAACCCTAAGTTCTCCCGGAAGAGATGGTAGAAGAAATGGTGGTCAGGGAGGAAGAATTAGAAGAAGAAAAACAAAAAGGTCCTTTTTAGGGTCACTCACAGCTCTAGAAAAGAAATCTTAAATGTCCATATGTGTTCGTATGTTTTGTGTTTGTGTTTGTCTATGTGTATATTGATAATAACATAATTTCCGTTTGACTCTATAAATACTTCTGTCCCCAAAAACACTTCTGTCCCTATAAACACTTTTTGACCCTACAAACACTTTTGATCGTATAAACACTTTTGACCCTATAAACACTTTTGACCTATACTAACTTTGGCCCTATAAACACTTTTGACCCTCAAGTGCCATCTCCATGTTAATTTCCCGTCTGATCCCCAAGTTTCCCTTTTGATCCCCAGTCGCCCCATATAACTACTGTCAGGAGTTTTGTCTTCCTTTCATAAAATTGAAACATTCGGTCAGTCTAAGTAACATATTGAAAGTTTCACCTTTGCAGCAATTAGGATACGTTTGACATTTGTCAAACTCAGAGGGAAAAGGTTGTTAATTTTTTGGACCCCCCCCCCCCCCCGCAACCACCACCACCAGCACCAAAAAAAGTTGTATATATCTCGAGTGACTCTAAGCTTAATCCTGCTAACAATAAATAAATAAATAAATAAAAATTAAAAATTGAGATATGACTTGAAAATCTAATTCGGCTATTTGCATATTCATGCAAACATGCATACCAAATTTTATTTGTCAACCTCCTGTAAATTTGCTTAAATGTGCTTAAAAGTTTTTAGTACAAAAAGTTAAATTTTTTTGTTAAAATATTGAAGAATATGGTGACGATCACTAGAACCTTCATTAGGTGTGCCTAAATATCAAATTTGGTCTGATTTAGCTCAATAGTATTCTGAGCTATCTTGCTTACAAGAAAGTGATGGATCGACGGACCGTACCAAATTAATATATCTTTCTCCCATGGTGTGTGTGTGTGTGTGGGGGGGGGGGGAGGGGGATGGAGATATAAATATACAAGTTATCAGCATACCAAATGACATGCATTAGTACTATAGTTTGATAACATTATTTTACTATCCTAAACAGAAAGGATTATTGCACGTGTATTGATGACCGTGAACCTCTGATTTCAAGAGGATTCATCAAAATCTGAGTTCCCGGATGTGCAAAAATATCGTTGCCTACTTAATTATAATCAGTGGCGGCGCGAGGGTTCGAGGCGCCCGCGGGCAATGTTCTTTAGTGGCGCCCCTACCGAGGAGCCTGGGGGAAATGTTCTTTAATGGCGCACCTACCTTGCGACAGAGAACAGTTTTAATGTCAGTTGCCAACCTCCATCATACCCCCATTTCCCCATCAAGCCCCCGTTACACTAAGGTGAGGTCAAATGCTTTGAAAATTTTAGCTGGAAGAAAGAAACGAAGCTCCCGACAGCGCCCCCTTCGCCTGTCGCCCGGGGGTAATTAACCACCCTCTCGCGACCACCTTCCCCCTCGCGCCGCCTCTGACTATAATTCACATGGTTTATATGCAGTTATTACAGGGGCGGATCCATAACAATTGTTTAGTATCGTTTATGGGGGAGTGTAAAGAAGTAGGCGAGGGGTCTTTGGAACTGAACCCCCATTGGGGGCCCATGGGGCGAAGCCCATGGAAGCTCCTGCATTTTAAGCGTTTACAGGGCATAATGTAAACCAGCTAGCCTGTAAAGGGGGAAACATTATTCACTAGTTAGCAAATCTCCAGGAAAAAGCAGATAAAAATATCAATGAAATGTGAATATTTACTTAGTTACTAATACATATACAGTCAAAAGTACGATATAATCCAGACACCTCCATTCAGTTATACATTTTCACCAAAATTCAATCATCTGGACATCCTTTTATATAATAGAATCAGCAACAGCTTGTCGGATTCCTATGCAGATCAATGAAATAAGAGCATGCTGCAAACATATACATGATGACCTTATTACAGCAAAACTTACCCTAAAGCAGGCGGAAGTGGCATTAGGTATATTTCCATCATGCATGACCTTCATTTACAGGTTAGAGTTTTGTTTCTGCGGTTGTAAAGATCCGATTACTCAGATATTATCGTTCTTCCTTACAATAAGAAATTGGATGACAATAATCATATACTTTTTAAAGATTCATTTTCGAAAATCAGAGGAACAGACTTGGACATGCCATTTATGAAACAGGGGCATCTGATTGCTTGAATGTCAGTGATGACATTGTAAGAAAACTTTTGGAATAAAATTAAAAGGTTTAAATACGTATTGTACAGTATGCAACAGATGAAATATATTCGCCTTATTCTCTGCGTATAACGTACTTTCTTTAATTGAACGAACAATATATATATATATATATATATATATATATATATATATATATATATATATATATATATATATATCGTAGTCTTGAAGTCTAATTCATAAATGACATTTATTATGAAATACTCTCTTGGCAGCATGACGTATAAATTACATAATTATGTCACGTAAATTAAGTTAATTACGTAACGTAAAAAAACGTAATAACTTAACATAAATGTATAGGCGTCAGCTACAGTGACATTGGACTTACGCTTGAAAAAGGCCGTCGTGCTGACAAAACGTAGTGTTTCATAATATATATATGTATATATGTATATATATATACATATATATATATATATATATATATATATATATATATATATATATATATATATATATATATATATATATATATATATACCGGTCTGTGTGCGAAAATTAATTTTTTGAGATTATCATATCATCTAATAGTTTAGACTTTATCTGTTCAACTGTGTATCTATTGTCACCTTTTTCACAGTGATAAGGTCACAACCAACGCGCAGAATTACCATAGTAAGATGTATTGAACTTTTCGTTGAATGATGGTGACGTCATGGGGAAATCATGATGATGCGCCATAAACATGCTGAATAAAAATAACTTTTCCGCTAATTGTGGTTTCGCGTTGACCTTAGCTGGATTGCGGTTAAGTTTTTTTTTTTTTTTTTTTTTTTTTTTTTTTTTTTTTTTTTTTGGGGGGGGGGGGGGTCGGATTTCCATTAAAATGTTGGTGATAGTGCTGTTCTTTCAGGGACACAAGCATGCTTTAGATTGCTTACTTCTTTCTAATCTGATAACACGTTATTCTTCATACCAAAAATATATTAACTAGATCTATCACTGATACATTTGCAAAATGTGGATTTCAACGTTCTCAAAAACCATTCTTATGCTTTCACTAGCAGAGTGGCTTGTTCTCAAATGGACTTCGCAAATCTTTCCCCGAATCTTAAGTGTTCACCCTGGTGGACTGCCATACTGTAATCAAGCCGTTAAGGGCACTCGACATGTGGATTTCTCTTTAGAAAACTAATAAAACTAATTCTTATCAATTCTATTCACTTCTCTTTATTTGCCTATTCTTTAGACGATCTTGCACGGGGTATCTTGCACATCTCTCTCTCTCTGTTTATATTTGCTCCATATGTATATGCATAGAGCATTTAGTTACTAGCAAGAGAGTGAAAGGGGTACTTTTGTTTCGTCATTTTTGGTTCATACGATTAAAATACTTTATTACTACAATTTGATTGTAAACTCTAATGATGTAACTGAAAGAACTTTTAAAAACAGCTTGGTCAATGGCTGAATATTTGTCTCCTCGACGATCAGTCAGGTCAGCGAGGGTGTCCGAAATTGACAGTGTGTACACAAATGTAAACATTTATAAATACGTATAGATCAGGGGTGTCAAACTCATTTGCTATGGAGGGCCAGATTTGATATAAATAATAATAAATAATAATAATAAATAATAATAATAAATAATGAGTCTGGCGGGCCGTATGTTTGACGCTCCTATAATAGATCCTCCATGTTTACGTTTACCATACTGTCAGTCAGTGCGAGTCAATATAAAATCTTTTATCTTATTTTTTACAAGATACCTTATCATTGCACATGTATCAAACATCACTATGGGTAGCTGATCGAAGTTTGCAATAATTAAGCAACGGTTATTGCCTTTTATTGCTTATGAAACATATATTTATGCCGATAATATGTAGTAATTTATATTTTTATCTGTAACAACACTGGGTTTTTAAAGTGTGTGTGTGTGTGTGAGAGAGAGAGAGAGAGAGAGAGAGAGAGAGAGAGAGAGAGAGAGAGAGAGAGAGAGAGAGAGAGAGAGAGAAAGAGAGACAGACAGAGTTCACTTACATTTTGTAAATAAATGCTGAATATGACATTGGTTTCTTGTGAATCTGCAATCGGTAAAAATATAGTTTACATTACCAAAAATCAAACTCCCGTCATCTATTTCCACGTTTTAGAACACAATGTAATTATCTGCGTGAATTGAGTTAATCAGTGTCGTAACTTCAATTTTTTTGCACCCCCAACCCTTTGCAATAATTCAGAAATACCCCCCCCCCATTAAAACATGTGATTTTAGGCCCCCTTCTTGAGTGCCCCCCTAAAAGCTTCTGATTTTAGGACCCTTTCTTGCCCCCCCCCCCCCCCCCCACGGGAACGGTAGTTACGCCCTTGGTGTTAATGTTTAAGAAGCTAAAAAGAGACGAATAAAGAAGGAAAAACAATCAGTTCGTGTGTTGAAAGTCTGAAACTTTTGTAGAATTCCTGAAGAAATTGTATGTAGTATTAGTCAATGAAGTAAGCCACATACAGACACAAGTACGGCCATAAGGAAGGACTATACACGGGATATTTCCACACGACATATACTGAACCAATATGCAGAACAAATACTTTCATGATCTTTTTTTCTTTTCTTTTCTTTTCTTTTCGTTATTCCACGCAAGATTATGTTCCTTGTGCTCATCTTTAGCGCGAGAACTAATAGTCTTGGTGACATTAAGAAAAAACAAAAAAACACCACCCCTCAAAAAAAAAAAAAAAAAAAATTAAAAATAACATTTAATTTTTACGGCGATGAAATTCGTATTCTAAAAATAACCGGTTCAAGTTTGGAAAAAAAAACAAATTTGGGTATTGCTTGTAATTATAAATGTGTCGCTGAGTAAGTTGTAATGTCTGTAATTATAAACGTGTCACTGAGTAAGTTGTATTGCTTGGAATTATAAATGTGTCACTGAGTAAGTTGTAATGTCTGTAATTATATATATGTCACCGAGTAAGTTGTATTGCCTGTAATTATAAATATGTCACTGAGTAAGTTGTATTGCTTGTAATTATATATATGTCACTGAGTAAGAACGTTTCTTAATACTTTTGTTTCTTTTTTTTTTTTCTTTTTTTTTTCGTTTTTCTATCTAAATAAGTGATCTTACTCGGCAGTAGTAGATAACACGCGATCATTAACGTTATCTTATTAGGCAGTAGTAGATAACACACGATCATTAACCTTATCTTACTAGGCTGTAGTAGATAACACACGATCATTAACGTTATCTTACTAGGCAGTAGTAGAGAGCACACGATCATTAACGTTTTCTTACTAGGCAGTAGTAGATAACACACGATCATTAACGTTATCTTACTAGGCAGTATAAAACACACGATCATTAACGTTATCTTACTAGGCAGTAGTAGAAAACAAACAATCATTAACGTTATCTTACTAGGCTGTAGTTGATAACACACTATCATTAACGTTTTCTTACTAGGCAGTATAAAACACACGATCATTAATGTTATCTTGCTAGGCAGTAGTAGAAAACACACAATCATTAACGTTATCTTACTAGGCTGTAGTTGATAACACACTATCATTAACGTTATCTTACTAGGCTGTAGTAGATAACACACGATCATTAACGTTATCTTACTAGGCTGTAGAAGATAACACACGATCATTAACGTTATCTTACTAGGCTGTAGTAGATAACACACGATCATTAACGTTAGCTTACTAGGCTGTAGTAGATAACACACGATCATTAACGTTATCTTACTAGGCTGTAGTAGATAACACTATCATTAACGTTATCTTGCTAGGCAGTAGTAGATAACACACGATCATTAACGTTATCTTACTAGGCAGTATAAAACACACGATCATTAACGTTATCTTACTTCGCAGTAGTAGAAAACACACGATCATTAAATATTTCATAAAATAAATCGAACCAGCCACATAAATATTAAGTAATCGTATATATATATATATATATATATATATATATATATATATATATATATATATATATATATATATATATATATATATATATATAAATTGTGAGAGTTTAGTCAATTTGTGTTGAGGCAGAAAACGTATGGAGCAATTTTCTTTAATTTTATACTCGCAAACGGGCACAACCGCGTCCAGTTTACTCCGTGTGCGAAGAAAGGGACATAATTCAGTATGTATTTTCTCTAGCAACTCCATGACGGAGATAACGCATACATGTTGGTGTTAATGGTATTCTTTTCTTAGCTGTAAATTTGAATTTGGAGATTAGTTTCAAATTGTTATTATGCCTCTTTGTCAACTAATTGCGTTACTGGCAACAAATCTGTTCTACTTTTCCCATACCGTTCCTTGTGCTCTTAATACGATTATCAGGATTACTAATTCACTCCGTTTACATTATCTTAATACGATTATCAGGATTACTGATTCACTCAGTTTACATTATCTTAATACGATTATCAGGATTACTGATTCACTCAGTTTACATTATCTTAATACGATTATCAGGATTACTGATTCACTCAATTTACATTATCTTAATACGATTATCAGGATTACTGATTCACTCAGTTTACATTATCTTACATAAACAAAATATTTAAAAAATAATGCATTCACGTTTTCTGTAAAGTAGAATTATCTATGTCCAATACAGTCGGTCAAAGAAGGTAGGATATACTAAAATTACTTGAAATTATAAATTGTTTTTGAATGTTAAGCAGATAATTTTCTGCAGGCTTTCTGTCGAACAATAAATGTTACTCATTGGACTACATAAGAATTATCCTCGGTCTTCCATGGATCGTGCACTTGACATGCTTTGAATGCCTACACTCTAATATTGCGAGAAACTTTTGAAATCACAATTGAAGGTGTTCAACTATATCTACTGAATTTATAATGTTCGGGATCCGTCTAAAACATTTGCGAGTTATAGTTTTGCAGAGCGTGTCGAAATTTGCTTCGTTTAGGTCGTTTGTCCATGGTTAGTGTCCACGGCATAAAGGTCACATGGCACAAGATTGGAATGTGACAAGATGTAGAATTAGATAGCTTACTGTGTCTTTGTATTTTTGAAATAATTTTTTTTTATTTCAGGTTTGTTAGAAATGAGAACAAATTTAAATTGCATCTTTACTATATTATATTGCCTTCAAAATCATAATCCATGTAATAAAACATGCGGTAATAAGAAAATGTTGACGAAAGAAATATCAAAATTAAACAATATGGTGCCTTTTTTTTACAGTTTAGTGTGACCTATAGAACGGCAAATATTGTTTTCTTCCATATGTTAAAAAAGTCCAAGGAAGAATTTCACACTGTATATGGTTTTTCCTTTTCATTTTTTTCTGACATGGTATAAGAACACATGTGATAGTAACTCATTTTTTTTTACATTGGCTTTGTGGTCTCAGAAACCACCGACGTGAGTTTCCTATTAAAGAAATGTAAAGAAATCCAGTAAAAAGCGGCCTTAGGTTTGACAATCAACATACACTCCAATGCCACAAACTCTGACACAAATATGACATTTGGTCAATTCGATATTTTCATTATGTTTTCTATGATTTGCATTGAAGTATCTGTTTAAATCTCATTTCATCAGATGTTACTTGATCAACATTTGCTGTTACTGTCAACGTTACCCTGGTGACCCATATGATGATGTTAAGATCTCGTAAAAAGAGCCAGATGTCGCGAGAAACAAAAGTTGATTGTTTTTTTTACTTGTGGCGTACCAACGAACTACAAGATATGTCGTTGAAATAAT
Source organism: Margaritifera margaritifera (assembly GCA_029931535.1). Classification (NCBI taxonomy): domain Eukaryota; kingdom Metazoa; phylum Mollusca; class Bivalvia; order Unionida; family Margaritiferidae; genus Margaritifera; species Margaritifera margaritifera. The sequence goes on along the minus strand of JAQPZY010001392.1, from coordinate 422,488 downwards.
ATATCTGGACAAGTGCACGACAGATGAATGACGTCACTTTATATCGTGTTTTCTCAATGACTTTGTAGAAAATAAACAGAGGGTGCTGGACCACTTATATTTTTGTTCAAAAAAGAGAACATTGAAGAAAAAAAAAGCAAACAACAACAACAACAACAACAACAACAAAGAACTTTATTCGGGCAGCAAGATGGCTGAGCTTCACCTATGGTGGACTTAGGGGTGTTTTGAAAACCAAAATGAAAAATGAATAGACCACACATCTATTTTGTTTACAGCCATCTTTATAAGGCGAGAACATTAAAAATCTACATTAAAAAAATAAATACTAGACCAACAAGACGGCGGAGCCTATACAAAATTATTTGACTTGTTTTACACATCGTAAATAATGGCACAAAGCTACATTGTATTGAATTAAACAGCTTTTAGAGAGATGATATAAATATTTAATATGTTTTACAGGAAAGAAGTATTGTAGGTATAAAGATATAATGTGTATTTGTTTACCAGTTTGGATGAGATCACAACATTCAAGGTAAAAGAAAGTTGCAATTTGTTGATATAACACATAAAAAGATATCCTATTTTACTTTAGAAACAAATGAAGATTTACATATTACATTTAATGACAAAAACATTGAAATAAGAAGCAACATCTGTGAAAGGCAGATCGTTCAAATAGTGCTGCACAACGATGGAACAAATTACGTATTTGGTGGTGGTAAATAATCAAATTTGTATACTGCTACATTTACAGTGCAACTTGAAGAGCTAGTAAACATTACAAGATCAATCTACAACGATTCAACAAAAACGGAGATAGAATTTATGGAAAATGAAGTTCTATTTAAAACAACACATGGTAGCTTAGTATATGAAGTAATTGTTTTAGAATTAATCATAAGAATTCACATATCTGACATAAATATGAAACTATTCATACTTTTGGAGGATTAAGAAACGTTGTAAATTTCTGCAAAGACAATTAACCGTTGTAGATGGTGTAGATGGATGTCATATTTTCTTGTTGATAATGTTCAAAGAGAATTTATAAAGCTAAAGTACTATCTGGATTTTTTAAAAATGTTTAAAAATAACTGACCGCAAAGACCTTAGAGAACAAGACAAAGAACAGAATTTAAGAAATCTTTACTATGATTCTGAAAGTGCAGTTTCTTATACAAATATAAGTTGATTGTCTGGCCAAATTAAAAGGAACAAAACGAAAATACAATGTACTGAATTAAAAGAATGGGTAATCGAGCAAAATATTTACACATTACACAAACAAGCAAAGAAATTCCATATTGAAGGTCTATGTTATTCACGTGGATGATCAGTGGCAGGCAAACATTGTCGACAATACAACACTGGATACAAGTACATCTTGATCTTGATATCCCTTTCTGGATCCAGTGCACTTGAAACTTTAAAGGACTGTTATTCGACACATGATTTATATTATATATATATATATATATATATATATATATATATATATATATATATATATATATATATATATATATATATATACACACACAAGAAATATATGACATTCGGGTGTGTCTGCTATGCACGAGTGCCGCCTATACCACCAACATTGTAGCATCATATTTTGGTGATGTGTGCATGGTCGAGATGGTATAGGGTTGGTGCTTACAGGCAAGGCGTTGGGTGCCGTAACCCGCAGACCTGGGTTCGAATCTCCGTAGAGTACGAATTAAAATTTGCTAACCTGCATGATAATGTTATTTATTCGTATTTAAAAACAATTTTAATGTTATCAAGCATTCTCGTGTAGGATTCAGGGACAGCACTTTCCGTTCTGTTTGGTGTATATTTGTAATTCTCTATAATAACCTCTATATACATTGATTTATGTCGTAGGAATCCGGAATGACTGTGTACTTAGATGAGAATTACTGGGTCGACATACAAGTGTGTCTGCTACGCACGGATGCAGCATCATTTTTTGGTGATGTGTGCATGGTCGAGATGGTATAGGAGTTGTTGCTTACGGGCAAGGTGTTGGATATGCTGCTCAATGGGATACCTACGTGTTCGGTAGATCGGGAAATCGATAGTGTTTCGACCATTTTCTACTTGAAATTGCAATCTTTCTTCTGTCTGTTTCCACAGGTGGTTGACGCAAGCTTACTATTAAAAAAGCTATAGCCTGAAGGAAACAAATCATACCGAGTGACAAAAGTTCTTCAGATTACTGCTATGACCCATTCTGACACTGGACCATGTCCATTATACTATAAAAGAGACGTGGTTAGTAACATCAAAACTCTCCGTTCTACACCTGATCCTCGATCTTTAGCTGCTATTCCAGTCCTTGAAGGCACTCAGCCATAATCTATGGCTCATTTTATTCCTGGTGTATTTTTCTATTCATCATACCATCGTTTACTTTTCTGAGCTGGACAACACTCAAGTTACACGCAGCAAAACCTAAGAATTGCGCGAATATATGCCTGGTCCAACAAAGCTACGCTCACATACAGATTGCCAGTGCATACAGAGATATGCGACTTTACGAAACATTCCTTCATCTTTTTGGCAATCGAGGTAGATAAAAGGGTAACTTTCTTCTTACCATTCACTCGAATCAACTCTCGGAATCAATATGTCCTTGCAAAAGTCAAATCACTTGTAATTCCATTAATAAACAATTCTTTACCTCCTCAATGAAGAGCTCTTTTGCGGCACACTCAAGTCACCGGCGAAAGATGATTGACTCAGAAGTTACTACATACATTTTTCAGCGATTAAATAAACAAAATTTAGTAGACTCATTATTTACCTTATTTTTTAAAAATCGAAATGGTATGTATTGCAATCATTTTTTTTTTAACATGAAGCTTGATCAGCCACCTGTGTATGTTTCCTTTGAAAACAATGAAACAACTTTCATTTTAATTTATTAGTGCTTTATAAATGAGGATGGATTGTCAATATAAGGGTGACATTATCGGCTCACGCAGGGTTTATAGTTATTCGATTTCATGTTATGTTGTAAATTTATTTTCAAACACAAATTTTAAACAAATATACCAAATGTACACAAGAACTTTTTGACTTTCTATTAGTGTAATTTAAAGTGACTTTTGTATTTTTATTTCGGAATAAAAAGGAGAAACTAAAAAAAATCCCCTCTATTACAACACCAAATTTAACCTTCTGAAACATGTTCCATAGGTAATAAAGAGCCAGGTAAATAGTACATGGGAATATGTATCCTGATGTTTCTTTGATCTGTAGTGCTCAAGCAGTAATTGTAAGCCACATTTGCATAATCATAAGGAGTCAGACATAGGCTCAGAAAGGGCTTAGATACTTATACTTGTGTGTGTGTGTATATATATATATATATATATATATATATATATATATATATATATATATATATATATATATATATATATATATATATATATATATATATATAGTGAGATTAACGGATAAGCGCTTTTCTCTCTGTTTGGTATATAGGTGAAAATTTTTATTTATAATTTCATGGTTATAGAAATCCAAGGGCGTGTGCATATAGCTCAGTGTTAACGTTCCGCTTGCTTAACAAGCGAGTTCTCGTGCACCTCGAGATCTTACCTCGACCTTCTTGTCTTGGGGATGAGCGCATGTGGGTTAAGACGCTGGCATATGAGAGCTAGGCGATAGGTGCCGTTAGTCGCGGCACTGGTTCGATATCTGCTTGAAACGAATCTCAACTCTCTAACCTGTTTCATTATATTTGTGTCATTCTCTCTCTCTCTCTCTCTCTCTCTCTCTCTCTCTCTTCTCTCTCTCTCTCTCTCTCTCTCTCTCCTGATTATGAAAGAATATGTATGATCCAGTGTCAGCTGCTACATTTTCCTCTAAACAGGTAAATTAATGTTTCGTGGGAGATTAAAAGCGTTTGCTTACTGTAAATGGTCTATATGAATTGTCAACACACTGCATACAGTTTTGCAGGTCTATTTGTTTGGTCTGTCTTCATAAAGCAATTAATATGTGCTGTAATTGTATATATGTGAATCTGGCAATCTGTCAGGAATAATTGGAAGATGTAGTATACTCATCATTAATATGGACTGACCCTAAAAACTACTTGCACTAGAGTTCTGCCGAGGTAGTTATTTACGTAAGTAGTGCATAAGGAGAGCCTTCGATTATTTCATGCAGATTATAGACTTGTCCAAAAATGTTATCGTTTAGTAATTACAACTTTAATACAAAGTTCGATGACTAATCCAGCAGCTTGAAATCTGCCGCAAAGGAGCATTATCATAACGCTTTTCTCTGTTATTCCTAACCCATTCCTCATTATACATACTTATGCAAAAGTATACCTCCACCACCCCACTCCCCAAGCTCCGCCACCAGTGGATAGATCAAAAGTCTGAATCATTTGTGCACATATACAGATCACCCCTATTCATATCACAAAGCTTGAAATCAGTCTTAAACGGCATAGGAGCAGTTGCGCGACATAATTCACGCACGCACAGACGGACGTGCTGGCTAACACAATCCCCACCTTTTCTTCTAAAAGCGTTTAGCTAATTGTTTAAAGACTCTGGATCATACTCGGAGTGGAGACTTCCATTGCTGACACTCGGAGTGGAGACTTCCATTGCTTACACTCAGAGTGGAGACTTCCATTGCTTACACTCGGAGTGGAGACTTCCATTGCTTACACTCGGAGTGGAGACTTCCATTGCTTACACTCGAAGTGGAGACTTCCATTGCTTACACTCGGAGTGGAGACTTCCGTTGCTTACACTCGGAGTGGAGACTTCCATTGCTTACACTCGGAGTGGAGACTTCCATTGCTGACACTCGGAGTGGAGACTTCCATTGCTTACACTCGGAGTGGAGACTTCCATTGCTTACACTCGGAGTGGAGACTTCCATTGCATGTGAACTCAAAAACTCCAAACAAGCAAAAATTGGGCCAGGTGGGTGGGGGTGGGGAGGGGGAAGAGGCCTGTAGCAATGTTGGTTCAAACAAAAATTTATACATGGATAAAGACGATGAAGAGGGAAGTGTGAGTTACATTATTGAGAAATGTGCTTGCAAAGATTGTGGTGTTTTACCAGACAATAGACATGTCCGCAACGTAGTTCAATAATGTGAACTCTTTCAATCTGAATTTTTATTTCACTTGTTTCAAGGAATATTTGTACTTAATCTGCATTAAGTAAGTGTAGAACAGGATCATAAACTGTTTTTATCTGTCCACAAATCTGGAACATCCACGTATTCTTTACTTTTCCTTTATCTCAGTGTGGTTAATTAGAACTTTTAAAATTTGATTTAATTGTTCTTACTTTTTTACCATCATTTATCTATCTACATTATATTTTATAATTTCCTGCGTTTTTGTATTCAGTGACAGGTTGAATTTTGGGTATTTAAATACTTTTGTTTTTGTCTTAACTTTAATCAAACGGTATTACTGTTACAATTATATAAATGTAATTGAAATTTCTCTATGGCTATGACAGTTTTCTCATACTCTCTCCATCTGTTTTTTTTTATTTAATTTTTTTCTTTCTTTCCTCTTCTTCCTTTACTCTTTTATTTTTGCTCAGTTGTTCTTAGTGTTCAGAATGTTGTTTTACTTCGCCCATGTCTCATTCTGAGAGCATTTGACATCAATGACTTTTTGAATAACTTGAGTAGTTGTGGGGGGGGGGGGTAAATAGGGTCGTGAGGGGGCACTACGGGGTCCTACGAGAAATTAACATGGCGGGGGCACTACGGGGTCTTACGGGAAATGAACATGGGGACACTACGGGGTCCTACAGGAATTTTAACATTGGGGGCACTACGGGGTCGTACGGGAATTTTAACATGGTAGGCAAGAATGGAAAATTAATCTTTTCTTGAAAAATGGGTGACCCTGAAAAGGGCCGTTGGTTGTTTTTTTTTGTTTAACATTGACATCTCCTGGAGGGTCTTCCGGACCGTACATTAAGACCCTCTTCAGGCAGCCTTGTCTTTCTATATAGATGCGACGTTTCCATATGGCGGTCTCTGTGATTTTAGTAATGGCCCATGAGGCTTTTATATACATAGGGAATGCTGGGTCAAACAACATCCCCGAGATGATAGTCGATGATTCCACACTTGTTCACATCTTGTTTTTTGTTTCTTCTTCTGGAATGGTCTTGGAGAAAAAAACCGGTGAAGCTCTACGAGACAAGCGGTGGTATATATATATTCTACAATCGGATTGAAATGGATCGAAATCAACTACCAATCCAAGCGCGCGTTACAAGCGGGTCGGTTTTTCTTCCAATGGGAAGAGAGTAGGGGTGTGACGTCATTTTGGGTATAAAGCCATCACAGCGTTCGTAGGGATTTTACTTTTTGGACAGCCTAAATGGAGACTACCAAGACCAGTATATATTGGGGTGAGCCTGCAACGAATGCTGCTTTGTTAAACTTCCAACCGGAAGATTTTAATTTAGATTTTCTGTCTCAAGAATTTGAGCCTGAAATCACTACGACTGCTGCTGTACCAGCCTCTTTGCTGCCGGTCATGGACGATTTCAAAAAGAGGCAACAAGAAGAATTGGAAAATTTTTTACAGCGACAGAGAGAAGCGGAAGAAGTATTTCTTCAACAAGAAGAGGAAAGAAGAAGAAAACCTAAGAAGACCTAAGAAAGTTAGAAGAGGAGAAGAGTGAAGCACCACAAGAAGAGAGTCAGGAAGATAAAACGATGAGTCTTCTCCAAGACATTTTATCCGAGTTAAAGCATCTGAGAAATCTGTATCAGTATTCTTTAACTCAACCTAAGAGAAAAAGACCATCACGGGCTAAACATACGAAACCCATCACTACTTCTACTGAGATGCTACCACCACCACCACCACCACCAGTCACTACTACTACCACCAAAGCAGCAGCAGGAGGAATTGGACTGGGTCGTGGAAAAGGATTACGACAATTGAAGCTGATCATGTCCAGTCCATAAGTTTGTTTAACAAACAAACACCCCAACGGTCCTTTTCAGGGCCACCCAGATCTCTAGAAAAGAAATCAAATTGCCAAATCAAGTGAAACTTTAAAAATCCCCATTTGTGTAAGAGTGAGTGCGTGCGTGCGTGTATCCATACTCTAAAACAAAATAACACAAAAAACACTTACTTTTTTTTCCATTCTGGTCTTTTCTCATTTTTTTTTTACAAAATAATTCACCATGAACATAACACCACACTCCAAAAAAAGTTCATTGTTCACTGTCTGTCTTGTTCTTGTTCTTGAATTTCTTCACAGGAATCAAGGGTTCTTCTTCTTCATTCTCATTGCCTTCCATCCATCTAACTTTCTAGCTTTTCTTGACGATATGTTCTTCTTCTTCTTCTTCTTCTTCTTCTTCTAGGTTTGAAGATCCTTCGGCTTCCTCCCTCTCTGGTAGATTTTCTTCTTGTTTTTGAGGACACTCCGAAGACCAATGTCCTTTTCCTTTACAATGATAAAAAGTATATTTTCCTTTATCTCTGTCTTGGTTTTGACGTTGTGGACATTCTGGAGCCCAATGTCCTTTCTCTTGGCGGATATAACAAGTATCTTGACTTTTATCTCGAGAGGTAGAGGAGGAGGAGTAGTCCTTAGTCTTACTGGTATACTTTCGAAGGACTGTCTGCAAATCTCTCACCAAAAAAGCAATCTGTCTTCTTGACTCTTCCATCTTTACAGTTTGAAAGTTCAATCACAAAGACTGATTCTGAAGGTAAGAAGGTCTCTCTATATATAGGTTCCTGTGTGAAACTGAATCAGATCTAAATCAGATTTCAAGATGAAAAGATCACGCCCAATCTATGAGAAAACAGAAGAAGAAGAAACGAAGAGGCCACGGCGACGAAGATTTTCCGTGCCGCCTGAAACACAGCTGGCTGAACTGCTAGCTCAAGTCCATGCTAGCGATTTCGAAGAAGAGATGAGTGAGCCTGAAACCCAAAAAACCCAACCCAAAGAATCCACCACCACCAGAACCCCTGACCAAAAAAGACCTACTACCGTGGCTCCCGAAAATTACTATCGGATTCGGGAGACCCAAAAAATAACCTCAAGAAAATTTAGAACCACAGCATAAACTCACACGGTTCACATTAAAGACTTCAAGTCCGAAGTACCTCCCGAGAAAGCGGCGGGGTTCATTAGCGATTTGTGGGGATCTGTGTTACAGAACTTGAAACGACAATGCGGAGCCAAAGAGGACGATCGATTGAGACTGTCCATTCATCACGACAGTTTGAAGAGTCCTGTCTGGATCGAGTTCAGCACCCGGGCAGAATTAACACCAGACAAAGTCATGTCCAAAATCGAACACGTTCAACAATCCAACGACAAGTTTGTCATCACGGATGGAAAGGCTACACTTCACACGACTCACGTTGCTCCTCCTCGAGGGAGCGGACGAAGTAGGAAAGCGTTACTGGTGGACGACCTTCGCAGTACCAAACACAGTGTCGTCCAAATCGACAATGCTCAAGACCAGACGTGTTTGGGTGGGGCGAACGTATGCCAACAAAAACGAGAGTAAAGAATGGAAAAGAGCCTGGAATAACATTCGAAAGTCTAACAAACCCCAACAACGAAAAGAAGCAGAACTCCTGTTACGACAAGCAGGTATCCCCAAAGAGACCGTGTGTGGTATTTATCAAATGCAACAACTTCAAGACGTCTTGGCTCCTGGCTACACGTTGAAAGTACATCCTCAAGAAGTGCGCGGAGATATGCTGTTTCGAGGCCCCGATTTCCCCGAGGGAAAATACATTCACATCTATCACCACCAAGAACATTTCGATGCCATCACCAGTATCACAGGATTTTTAGGATACTCTTACTACTGCGAGAAATGTAGCCAAGGGTTTAACAGTCGAGAGCAACACCTTCATTGCGGAGCAAGATGCCTTGGCTGTTTAGCAGACATGCCTTCCTGAACAACACTACGTCCATTGTGAGACGTGTCGACGCACTTTTGTCAGTCCCTCTTGTTACGAACAACATCGCAAGACACAAGGACACCAACAAAAATGTGCTTGCGATTTATTGAAATTGTGCTCCACGTATGGACATCAAATTTGCACCAACGACCCCAAGAGACACGTTTGTGCTGGAAAGAAAAGATGTCCTATTTGTCACCAGATCGTGGATTATGATCATCAATGTTTTATTCAAAAGTACGACAAGACAGAGAAGAAAGAATTAAAGAAGAACAAGAACCAAGTGGATTTCATCTTTTTTGATTTTGAATGCATGCAAGAAACAGGCATTCACATTCCCAATTTCTGCGTGACTCATCGGGCTTGTGAGAAGTGCATCCAAGAAACGATCCATTTTCACTGTCCTCAATGTAGTCGGATTCCTGGAGGACGTGAAAAATCTTTCGGGGTCCTAACACTTTGTCCGAGTTTGCTGAATGGATTTTAGACTCCACCGACGACACTTGGAGCGAAGAGGACATTCAACGTTACGGAGACTGTCATCGCTATGCGACCGTCATAGCTCACAATTTCTCGGGATACGATGGACAGTTTTTGTTAAAATATTATTCGCAACAAGGCACCGAACGCCCTGAAGTCACCATGAACGGAAACAAGCTCATCTACATGAAAGTGGGCCAAGTCAAATTCAAAGATTCCATGAGTTATTTGGCCATGCATTTGAGTCGAATGCCAAAAACATATGGCATGACAGAAATGGCCAAAGGCTATTTTCCTAAATTCTTCAACACGGAAGCTAATCAACATGCCGTCCTACCTCATTTGCCTGACCTCTATGATTACGACCCCGACGGAATGCGCCCCGAACAGCAAGAAGCCTTTCATGCTTGGTATCGCGCTCACCAGTCAGATCCATTTGACTTTCAAGAGGAAATGCTCAAGTACTGTCGATCTGACGTCGACATTTTACGGCGTTGCTGTGGAAAGTTTCGAGAGTTATTTCTAGATCACGGAGACGTCGATCCTTTGAAAGATGCGTGCACCCTACCCAAAGCCTGTTCCTTAGTCTACAGGCAAAATTTCATGCCCGAGAACGAACTAGCCATCATAGACTCCAACACGTCTCTCTTTGCCAGTCGTCAATATTCGGCCAAAGCTTTGCGTTGGCTCCATTACTTATGCCAAAAAGAAGACAAATGGATACAACATGCCAGAAACGGAGGAGGAGAAAAGAAGATTGGATCTTATTCCGTGGATGGTTGGGATTTAGAAAACCCTCACATGGTGTACGAATTTCAGGGTTGCTTGTTTCACGGATGTTCTACCTGTTATCCTGATCGAGACATGAAAAGTCCTTATTCAGACTCTACCATGGAACAGTTGTACGAACAGACTTACCAACGACGACTTAAGTTAGAAAGTCAAGGATACCAAGTGGTTGAAATGTGGGAGCACGACTACGATCGACGTTTGAAAACCGATCCTGAATTTAAGAGCATCACCGAAAGTTACAATGTGGTCGACATCGAACCTTTGGATCCGCGCCACAGTTTATTTGGAGTACGAACCAATGCCACTCGCTTGCTGTACAACGTAGACGAATCCAAAGGAGAAGAAATCAAATACATCGACGTGTGTTCTTTGTATCCTTGGGTGTATAAATATGCTCGTTTTCCAACCGGACACCCAGAAATCTTGACAGAACACATTGACGTGGAACACATTCATCAATACGAAGGATTGATCAAATGTAAAGTCTTACCTCCGACAAACTTGTACCATCCTATCTTACCTCACCATTGCCAAGGAAAACTGATGTTTCCTTTATGCCGTACGTGTGCCGAAACATGCAACCAAGATCATCCCTGTCACCACACGAAGGAAGAATGCGCTTTGAAGGAACGTGGGTCAGTGCCGAATTGTTTCGGGCTCTGGATCGTGGATACCGTTTGTTGAAAGTGTACAAAATCTGGCACTTTCCAACCACTGCACAATACCAAAAGGACGACGCCACGAATCATCCAGGCATTTTCTCGGGGTACGTCAACCAATTTTTAAAACTGAAACAAGAAGCCAGCGGCTATCCCTGGTGGTGCAAGACTCCCGAAGACCAAGTTCAATTCAAAGAAGAGTACCGTGACATCGAAGGCATCACTTTGGAAGACGTGGAAAAGAACGAAGGAAAAAGATCGTTTGCTAAAGTCATGCTCAATTGCTTGTGGGGAAAAATTGCCCAACGACCCATCTTAACCAAGACGGAATACGTGACCGATCCTTATCGCTACTTTCAACTGGTGGACGACAAAAGTGTACTAGTCAAACACGTCGAAATCGTCCGTGATGATTTGATCTTAGTCAATTTCGAAGAAGAACCCAAGTTTGTAAAACCTGACAAGTTTAGCAACGTAGTCATTGCCGCCTACATGACAGCCTATGCTCGTTTGAAGTTGTACGACGAAGCTTTAGAAGTCTTGGGAGATCGTGTCCTGTACTTCGACACCGACAGTTGTATGTACATCCATCGACCCGGTTGCCCACACCCTACCATCCAAGGAGATCGTTTAGGAGCCTGGACAGACGAGCACCCTCAAGACACCATCCTGAGTTTTGCCAGCGGCGGTCCTAAAAATTACGGTTACTGATACCGAGACCCACAAGGCCAACTTCACACCCAATGTAAGGTCAAAGGATTGACCTTCAACTATCGAACCAGCCAAGTGGTCAATTTTGAAGTTTTGAAAAATACTTTGCTGTCTGGACAAGTGGAAGACTTTCGAGTGCACACGTTGGAACCTCACAAGATCGTACGGTTACCTAATCACCAAATTGTCACTCGCCCTTTACAAAAAGTGTACCAAATCGTGTACCAGAAACGAGTGAGACTTCCAGACCACACCACTTTGCTTTATGGACACGCCGATCTGCAGTATAAAAAAAGGACCCCTTGAACAGAAAGCCAACACCAAGATTGATGATGACTTGAACACATTCAAAAAATGGCCTAAATGGAATGGATTACCTACTTCCAACTCTTTAGCCAGAGCAGGATTTGTCTACTTTGGACAGGGAAACAAAGTGCAATGTTTCAGTTGTGGTGTAACCATTCGCATGGACCCTAAAAATTCGGCTATCCTGGAACATGTCAGATGGTCTCCAAACTGTGTTTACCTTTCTTTGGCGTTTCCACCGATTACATTACAGTACTTTGCGGATGGTACAATCGACAGGTATAAAAAAGGAACCACTTCCAAGCCTAACCATTCATTCTGACTTTCAACGTTGACCGAGCAAGAAGAAAAAAAAGATGAGTGCTTTTGTCATCCTCCCACCAAAGATGAATAAGAATACTCATGGCACCCACCCACCAAGGGAGAAATCTAGTGTGAACTCCAAGTGCCATCACGACTTGGAGTGCGATGCAGTGCCATGCGACGAGACGGATTCCGTACGCTTTGGCATCAGCGATTCACACGATGAGACGGATTCCGTACGCGTTGACAGCGATGATGCTGTGCGTGTGCCTCACCGTCCCTCTAACGATGCAGGACGACCTTTACTCTTTATTAAACGTACACATGATTGTCATACCTACAGGAGTAAAGAATTGACGATACCTGTGGCTTTGCCTTGTTATTCCAAGTTTGAAAAGCGACTCCAGACGTTCCAAGACAAGTGGCCTAAATATCTACTACAAGCAACTACTGCCAAAGCTTTAGCCAGATCTGGATTTATCTACTTGGGAGAAGGAGATAAAGTTCAGTGTTTCAGTTGCGGTGTGAGACTTCACCAATGGGAGCCTACCGACTCAGCTTACATTGAACATGCCAAATGGTCTCCGCACTGTCAGTTATTACCTTTAGTGGCCTTAGAAGAGTACGGGTACGATGAGCCAGATGTCATACCTACAAAGAAGAAGTAACATGTCGGATGATAGTTTACAATGGTACATTCGTGGTTTGCCTTGGGAGTTGCGAGAACGCATTTACAGAGAATGGATTCAGATACAAGTGAAATGTAAAGAACAGTTACATCCTTTACGACACAAACAATTTAACCAGTGGTATCTGAATGCTATTAGAAGTTTAATTGCTTTGAAAATATTCAAATGGTCAGACATTGATCAAAAAAGAAATTGGTCTCGTAAGGAATTGGATGGCACCACCTACCATGTGGGAGTGATACACAAAATTCCATGGAACGAAGTGGAGGAAACAACCAACTTACAAGAATACCAAAAACGTTTACAAGAAGTGTCACTTCAAGATGAAATGCCTTTACGTCGTCTGACGTGAGGTAGGGTCCTCACTGAACATCTTGGAAAACCTTTACCCACCGATGGCCTTTGGCAAGTGTATGACTATTTTGTCACCAAGAAGACTAGCTTAGAAGAGCGCATTCGTGATTTGCCTTCGAAGCTGCGAGTACGAATTTACAAAGAGTTTGTCCACCGTATCAGAAGTCTGATTCTGGAGAGAAACTATCACAGCTATCGTGAAGAAAACAAAAGAGAGTTACTTCTTTCCAAGTCGGAAACTTTACCAGAACACATTCGTGGTTTGCCTTTGGAGCTGCGAGAACGGATTTACCAAGAGTTTGTCCAGATACAAGTGAAACGCAAACTCAAAGTCATTCCTCGATTTTTAAACCATTGCTACTTCCAAAGTATAAGAAGACTGATTTTGGGAAGATTCTATTGCATTCACCTTGGAGAAGACTATCACAAAAGATACCAACCTTGGGAACCTGGATATAAAAACCCACCACAAAAGATACCCACCTTGGGAATCTCACCCTATAAAGTCTCACCATGTCAGGACTGTGGTCTTCACTCGTGAAACGTATTCCGTGGAAGGAAGTTAACGATCATGTTCAGACCTTAGAGGATTATAAACACTTGATACAAGAACTGTTTCCATTGAATTTTGGACGCTATGCAGTGTGTGTCTTGGTGACCACCTTTCTTGGATTTCGTTTTCCAGGACATTCGTTGTGGAGTATTTTTGAGGATCAGTGTTTGCCTTAGATTATTTTGGAGGACCCGTGGTTGTTTTGGACTATTTTGATGAACCATAAAAAAAACAAACATGACCATTCATGCTTTATCGGTACACGAAAGACAAATTGTACTCAAAGTGTTGAGAGTGGTGATGAAGACAAGTGGGGTACCTCCGTGTGAAGAAGACATTAGTCAAACTTTATCTACCTTTGACACATTTCAAGAAGTGTGTATTGCTAGTGCGTTACACCAACAACTTTACACTTGGAAATATGTACGTGACTGGAGAAAAATAGGTTTCGATGTTTGGCTGCAAGAAGTGGCCCAATTTGCCAAAGACCTGGCACGTCACTAAGTTTCCAGAAGTAAAATGGGAATCCAAGTCAAACATGACCTTAGAAACCATCCTGGAAGAAGAACCTGACACAGAGAAAGACGACCACACCGTTGTTGTCGTCCACATGGAAACACCACAAGAACACACTCCCTCCTTACCGTCAGAGACATTTCATTCTACCACCACCAGAACAAAGACGAGCAGAAGAATACTACCACCAGTGCCTGTGCCTTCCATTCCTAGGACAGTGTTTTGTTAATGTTGTACATTGACTTGTTTGTACAGAACTTTAATTCTTTTAGTGGTAGCCTTAATCTTGTACCTGACCATTTTTGCCGTTTGCGTTTTTGTCCTTCATGACTTGTAAAAATATGTTTTTGTGTTGTGTTGACATTTTTTACAAAAAAAATAAACGTGTATGAAACGTATAAAATGTCTTGGGTCTTTTGTCTTCTTCTCAAAAATCTTCCTACCTCAGTCATGGCTACATCTTCTGCCTCGTCTGCTTCTTCTGTGGTCAAAGTGATCGACGAAAAGTTAGATCGTCCCAGTTGGGACGCTTTGTATCTGCGCCATCCCTTTAACATGTTGATTGCTGGACCCAGTGGTTCAGGTAAAACTGAATTTGTCAAACGTTTGATCGAACACAAATCTCATTTGTTCGATCGTCCACCTCAACGCATCGTGTGGTGTTACAAAGAGTGGCAACCGTCTTACACTTTACTTCGTGAAAGTCAAGGAGAAACCATTTCGTTTGTAGAAGGCATCCCTCGCGAAGACGATGGGATCGTGTCTGACGTGAGTCAAACACATCTGTCATCTTCGACGACATGTTAGGAGAAGACGAAGAAGAAATTAAACTTTGGTTTACACGAAAAGGACACCATCGAAATGCCAGTATCATTTACATTACTCAAAATTTATTTCAACAAAGTAAAGCCCATCGTACCATCAGTCTTAACGCTCATTACGTGGTGTTATTTAAAAGCCCCAGAGACAAATCTCAAGTGCAAGTGTTAGCCAAACAGTTAGGCACTCCTTGGTTGAATTATGCGTACGACGATGCCACTCAAACACCTCATGCGTATTTACTCATCGACTTAAAACCGACCACTCCTGACTATTTGAGATTTCGTGCCCAATTGTTTCACCATTGGTGCCAAGAAGGAGGTCCTGTCATTTACACGTCCCCTTTAGCCACTCTCTGAATAAAAAAACTATAAAAACATCCACTACGTCATTTCTGTCTCACAATCTTCGAGATGGCTTCCTTTCAATCTCATCCTCCTGCTAAATTGATTCGTGCCTTGTATGGTATCAGTCGCGAAAAAAATGCACAAGTCCGTGCTCATTTGTTAGAAGCTAGTCTTAAAGAAGTGTTACGATGGTTTACTTTGAAGGCACGTCAATTACTGCAAGGCATCATTCACATCCCTCATCAAACTCAACGTTTTTTTCAAAAACATAAAGGGGCGTTGTCACAACTAGCCGATCCTAGAATCGATCCACGGACTAAAAAACAAATCATTTTAACCCCTGGAGGGAGCGGTTCTTTAAGAGGGGTCATGATTCGTTCCCTTTTGAAATGGGATCCTAATGCCCAAGCCAAAAAACCCAAAACACCAATAAAGAAGAAAAGTCCCAAAAAGAAAGCCACAAAAAAGAAAAGCCCTAAAAAGAAAACCCCCAAGAAAAAGAAAAGTTCTGCCAAGAAGAAGAAAACACCCACCACCACCACCACCACCACTGGCACCCGCAAGAGAGGTACTGCTGCCAGGATGCAAACGTGCACCCGCAAGACACCACCACAACAGCCAGCAGTGACGAGGTCTCCTTTTTCGTCCACTTCTTCGTCTTCTTCACCTCCCTTCATGATGATGATGCCTGCCAAACCAGACTTACGACAAGTGTTTCCTAATTTGATGCAAAAATGGAAACCTATTTCGAAAGTCACCACTTCGGGACCCTCGACATCGGCTGATCTAGCCATGGCAGCAGCCGCGAACAAAGTACCGTCTCCTAAAACCAAAGTCCAAGAAAGAACCAGCGTGTTACAAAGTTTAGTGGATTTATCCAAAGAAGAATTGAGACGATTTAGTCCATTGAAAACACCTCAACGTCGAGTGAGGCATGTCATGAAGATGGTACGTTGTGCAGACAATCAGTGGAGACGTGTTCCAGTATAAAATAGAAGGGTGACCTGCCAGAGACTTCAGACTTACTCCTAACCTCTAAGATGGCTCCCAAACGTGCACACCACCACCACCACCACCACCAAAGGAAGAAGAAAACCAAAAAAGGACTTCCACCTCGTCTGGCTAAACATTCGGATGTCTTGTCTGTCCTGACCAAATCCAATCCTCCCATGCGAAAACAACTCATTCAAACAGCCCCCAAAGAAATCATCGATACCGTGTGTGAATGTTGTTTGAACGTCTTGAAAGGAACGGTACCTTTGTCCAAGATACAGAAACAAAAATTAGGCAAACATCGGAACGTTCTTCGCCAAATGGTGAAAAAGAAAATACCTCTCCAACAAAAGAAAAAAATGTTGGTGCAACGAGGAGGATTTCTACCTATGCTGTTAGGACCGTTGTTAAAAATAACGGGTCCTTTGTTAGGAACGATTGCTGGACCACTTTTAGGAGGTGTCATGCGATAACAAAAAGAAGATAAAAAGGACACCCTTCTCTGGAAAGACCACACATTTTTGTACCTTTGGATGAAATGGAAGGACGAAAACTGACTTTAGTTCCTCACCAACGATGGATGGAATTCAATCGTTGGAACGAACAACGGATACCTCATTTACCACCCAATCCTAATCTCAACGATATGTCACAGTTACAACAAGAATTACAAGCGCTGATGGAACGAAGCGATTTATCAGAAACAGAAAAATCGCAACGGTACGGTCAACTCTTACAACGTCTGCAACTCTTTCACCAAAAAGCTGTCGACGAAACAGCTCCACCCACTCTGAGAGATTTCAAAACCCTGATGAAAAGCGAACCTAAAGTTACCACCACCACCACTAAAACAGACACCACCACGGGGATGACAGAAGAAGACGAGCCCCGAGAAGCGTTTCAAACTCCGTCTGCTGGCATACCTAGTCAAATTGCAGCTTCCTTGTTGACACCCTCTCCTACCCCTCATCGAGAAGCCATGAAAGCTTGGGTTAAAAAGAAGATGTCCACTCCTTCTTCAGCAGAAGAAAAAAAGAAAGACAGAAAGACTGAAGTGAAAAAAGACACCACCAAGAAGAAACCTACCATCATTACCCCTTCTTCACTACCCACTCCTGTGGCTCGTCGAACGCGTCAAGCCTCTTCGTCCAAACCTCACGACACTCAAAGTAGTAGCATCGAACAGTGGTTGACTTATTGAGGAATCATGGAGAAACTTTTAGCTACCATTTACTACAATCCTGGCTATGCTGCTGGTTACGGAGGAGTTCAAAAATTATATCGAGCTGCCAAAAGTAAATTGAAAAGTGTACGTTTGCCAGAAGTACAACGATGGTTACAAGAACAATCGACGTACACGTTACACAAACCCATTCGACGAAAATTTTCTAGAAGTCCAACCCAAGTGGAGGGCATCGATCATCAATGGCAAGACCATTTAGCCGACGTATCTCATTTGGCAACCTACAATAGTGGTCACAAATATTTGTTTTGTGTCATCGACGTGTTTTCCAAATTTGCTTAGGTCGTGCCTTTGACATCTAAAAGCAGTACCGAATTGGTACGTGCCTTAAAATTGGTCTTGAAACAAAGTGGTCGTCACCCTTTACGATGGCAAACTGACAAAGGCACCGAATTTCTAAACCAAGCTTTTCAAAAAGAATTGAAACAAAGACAGATTCATTTTTTTACCACCGAAAATCCTGAAACCAAAGCCAGTATCGTGGGACGTTTTCAAAGAACTTTGAAAGAACGCATGTGGAAATATTTTACACATCAACACACTCTCAAGTACATCGAAGTGTTACCCCGTTTGGTCAAAGCGTACAATCAATCGTACCATCGAAGCATCGGATGTGCCCCCGAAGAGGTCAGCTCTGAAAACGAAGTGACCGTGTTTGATCGATTGTTTGGTACACCCCAGAGGAGCAGACCACCCCAGAAGAAACCCTTGCTGGAGTTGAAGACGGGAGATTGGGTTCGCATCGGAAAAACCAAACGCACTTTTGACAAAGGTTATTTACCCAACTGGACCACCGAATTGTTTCATGTCACTACACCTGTGCGTGGACGCGATCCTCCCGTCTATAAATTGGAAGACATGCACAGTGAAGTGCTCAAAGGAACATTTTACTTGCCTGAGTTACAACGAGTGACCAAAAAAGAAGACGCCTTGTACGACATCGAAAGCATTCTCGAACAAAGAACACGCAAAGTAGGCAAACGTCGAGTAGAAGAAGTCAAAGTACGTTGGAAAGGATATCCTCCTAGTTTTGATTCTTGGATTGCTGCTTCTCAAGTCGTGGACTATAAAAAGAAAAAGAAGTAACCCAACATGCCATTCAACACAACCACGACTTCGACTCCTTCGCAGAGTTCTTCTCTTCAAGAATTACAAAAACAACCACTCTTGGTGTGGTGCGGAGAACGTGTGCCTAAAAATCAAATCGTCTTTTTCTGCCAAATCTTTGTGGTGTATTGTGTAATCGGAGCAGCTATTGCCAATTTGAGTTTGCAACAAGGGGACAAACAATTGTGGACCATTTTACTCAGCAGTTCCATCGGTTATCTTTTACCCAGTCCCTCTTTGAAATTTACGATGACGGACAACAGTCACCACAACAACAGCAGCAGCCAACACCACGGTAGTATGACCAACGTCAGTCCACCTTCTTCCAGTCACCACAATACCACTCCTCTTTTGGAACCCTTTGAACATCATTTAAACTCGAGTGACTCCTCAGAGAGCAAAACAACTTTGGACCTACTATGAATGACCAATTTTATTTAACTTTACCCAGTGACAGTTCTATGGATGTGTTTCCCAACAACACCTTATGTTGTTTCACGGCCAAATTACCTCAGTCCATCCAATTAGATCACGATGCTCATTGGGAAGTGGCTTTGGTAGAAATCATTCATCCTACGCAAATCATGAATATCGACGAAGGTCAAAACACTTTCATCGTGGAAATCTTGAACGCAAAAATACATGATGAGTTGGAGAAAATTTAACCTGGCCTTGAGCATTCCAGAAAGGTATTCATGACGACCACTCCTACCTTTGCGAGCTATACCATGAGAATTCCTAAGGGGTATTATTTTAGTGCTAAACATTTGGTGGACACCATTGACACCATCTTCGTATCCCAATTTGGCAAAGCCTTAAACAGTGCCCAAAAATGGGTACGAATCGCTTACCATGATGTGGCACGCCGTTTCATCTCGCAATTTTTCAAAGAGAAGGGGGAACTCATTGACGACAAAAAAGACAAAAACTTACCCGAGCAGGACAAAAAATTCATGACCATTGAATTTTCTCCTGGGTTGTATGCTATTTTGGGTGGAAATAAAAAGTATACTAATAAAAAAGTCGCAAGCAACGTAGAATTCGAACATGCTTTACGCACCCCTATAGAATTGAACGTTGGACTGAATTTAATGTTTGTGTACTCCGATGTGGTAGAGTACAACGTGGTGGGACACACAGCTGCTCCCTTACTGAGAGTCATTCCTTTCAAAGTGGATACTGCTGCTGGTGCGTACGAAAAAGGTGGAAACACGTTTCACGTTCACCGTGAATTTGTACACCCTCATTATCTTCCAGTCAGTAAATCGTATTTTGACAGTGTCAACATTAGTATAAAAGGAGATTTGGGACAAAGTGTGCCATTCATTGACAAAGGAAAAGTCACGGTGAAACTACATTTTCGAAAAAGGTTCTCCAACGCATTGTAACATCCAAAAATGTATCCAGTGTACCGAGGAGTGGCTCGACAACGAGGACATGGTTTAGGAGATATGTTAAAATCGGCTTTTCGGATGGTAGCCCCTATTTTGAAACCCATGGTGACTCGAGGATTCCATGCCTTAAAAGATGCCGCTTTGACACAAGGAAAAGAATTTTTGCAAAATGTCCTCATCGACAAACAAATCCTAAAGAAGCCTTTATGAGAGCAGGCAAAAATGTGTTGATGCACACTGGCAAAGATCTTTTGGGTCTTCAAGAGAGTCCTATAAATTCACTTCAGGCTTCAGGCCCTGGCATTACTTCTTCCTCCACTTCACAGCAAGGACAAGGTAGAAAGAGACGACATCGAAATCCCTTCAGAGTTCATAAAACACACGGTGGTGTTCCAAAAAAGAATAAGAAAAGAAGAACCGTCAAGAGAATTAGATGTGTTTGATTACTAAAAGCCATTGAAAATGATGCACCGAGATTCTTGCGAATGTACCAAGTCAGAACTGGATATGTTTACCATGCCTCCCACCATGATGACGATGCAAGAATCCCAATGGGTGGAATTTCATCCTGTATCGTCTTTGACGGATTCAGCTCCTATCGAATTTGAAATCAAAGGACAAACTGAAGATTACATTGATCTGAATAACAGCTACTTGTACCTGAAACTCAAAGTGATCAAAACGGCGGATAGTAGCCTTCCTGGGGCCGATGCCCAAGTGGCACCCATCAATAATTTCATGCATTCTTTGTTCAGCGAAGTAGATTTGTACTTGAATAACAAACTGGTCAGCAGCAGTTTGGATACTTACCCTTACTGTGCTTACTTGAAAAATCTCTTGACGTACGGAAAAGAAGCCAAGAACACTCATCTGGATGCTTCGGTGGTCTGGAAACCTGACACCTCGGAAAAGTTCAACGACACAGCGGTGTCAGTGCCGGCAACGCAAGCCATTGATAAAACTATAATTCCAGCAGAGCCGCACAATGTGGGATTTAACGAGCGTCAAAAGAAAATCAGATGCAGTTTAGAATTGATGGATCGTTTGCATTTGGACATGTGGTTGCAAGAGAAGTATTTGTTGAATGGAGTAGATGTACGCCTGAGACTGAATCGCAGTAGTCCCACTTTCCATTTGATGGCTCATGCTAATGAGTGGAAAACCATCATCCAAGAAGCCAGACTTTACGTGTGACGTGTGGAAGTCTTACCAAAAGTAGCCAACGACATCAGTCAAACGTTGAGCAGAACCACTGCCAAGTATCCTGTGTGACGCGTGGAAGTGAAAACCTTTACCATTGCCTCTGGACTCCGATCCAAAGTCGAAGATCACGTCTTCCAAGGACAGCTCCCTAAACGTTTGCTGATTGGCATCGTCAGTAGTGCAGCCCTCAACGGAATCCACAATCAGAATCCGTTCGAGTTTAAACATTACAACATCTCCAAGATAGAAGTCAGTCGAGATGGCAAAACGTTGTGTACCAGACCTTTTGAACCTAACTTTGGCGACACCCAGAAAAATTACTTGTGATCTTACCTGAGCCTGTTTGAAGCCACAGGACAGTTAGGCACCAACACCAGCCACGGCATTTCATACGACGATTATGCAGGAGGGTATGCCTTGTGGGGATTTGATTTCACTCCTGACCAAGGCAGCGACGAAGGACATTTCCACCCTATAAAATCAGGCCCACTTCGTGTGGAACTTCAGTTTAAAGATCCTCTACCCGACACGGTGAACGTCGTTTTGTATGCAGAATTTGATAATACTCTAGAGATCAACAGTTTGAGAGAAGTGATTCTAGACTATTAGAAGAAGAAAAGATGCAACACGTAGAAGAAGAACCTATGGAGATAGATAATGATGAGGGATTTTGTGAATTACAACAGTCACAAACTACCACGGATGATGAGGGGTTGATTCATCCAGAACCTAAAAAAAGAAGAAGAAAACAATACTGTTCTCGAGTTTGTTGGATTTATTTCTCGATGGCCTGAACAAGAAAAACATTTAGTTTCCTGTTATGCTAAGGAATTGACTGAAAGAATTAACAGCCTGACCCGAGAACATTGTCATGGATGTCAAATTGATCATCCCAGTCAGAAACAACACGACCAATGTTTGATGATGACAGGCGAAGAAAAATTGGACGAATATTTGGAAGAGGCCTGGTCTCAGATCTCGGAAGAAAAGGTGTTGAGACAATGGTATAAAGACTTGCAGGATTCTTTTTCACTCACTCCTCTGGAGATCCATCGCATTGAAGCTCTCATTCAACAGAGTACAGAAACTATCCGCCGTGTAAATTCGTGGAATTACTTGACAAATCCATTCAAATTTAAAGTCAAGTGTGAATTGATGACTTATCATTTCCTGTGAAACCAGAAAAAATGGATACCAGGGAACTTCATTACCTGTTGACTCGCAGTTCCTACACTTCTTCTTGGAATCCTGTGGTGTGTGCTAAAGATGAACTACCTCATCGCAAACCTAAAGACGTTCATGCCTATGTCATCAATACCGATGACAGTCATCAACCAGGAACCCATTGGGTAGCCGTGTACTTTCCCAACGATCACAATGGTGGTGTGGAATATTTTGATTCTTATGGATTACCTCCTTTGGAAAACGACATCATCGACTTTATGAGAAGAAATGCCATCTCTACTCGATTCAATAATGCCCGATTACAAGGATCGGATTCTATGGTGTGTGGACAATATTGTGTACATTTTCTTCATCAACGCAGTCTCGGATATTCCTTAGAACATTTAGTGACTTGTTTTGATAGAGACTATGCTCGAAACGATGCTAAAGTAGAACGATGGTTTTATGAACGTTATGGTTATCTCTTGTCTTTAGCTCAGAAACGTAGTGTGCATCAGAATGATGTAGATGTAGAAAAGTGGAAGTTTAGTTTGCCTTCCCAACGTTGTCAACCCTGTAAATACGTTCCTGTTTAATATCTTGTTGATTGTTAGTTTGCATTTTTATGTTAGAGAAACTTCTTCTTGTTCATTAAAAAATGTTGATTTTTTGTAAAAAATCGTGTGGTGTGGTTTTTTGAATTTGAAAAACAAAATGAATAGGCTCTATCTATCTCTTTCTATCGATCTGAAGTCACCACCTCTATCCATTTTCTCACTCTCGATCTGAACCCCATGTTTTCCATCGCGTCCGCGCTTCAAGCATATAAAGCGGTGCGTTGGCCAGTGTAGTCACTCTCGTTGACTCGTCAAGATCTCAACAACACTTCAAGAAGATGGCAGCAGCCAAGATAAGCAAACTGAACGACGCTATGGATGAATATGCAGAGGGTGAAGCATCATTTGATGGAGACCAACCCTGAGAGAAAGACAATGATCTTCCTACAAATGGCTCATGATCTGGTGGAAGAAGTCATGAGGGAAGAAATCATCAGGGACAGAACGGAATGGGAGGAGAGACAAAGACTGCAGCAGCAACAGCAGCAGCAGCAAAGACAACAACAACAACAACAACAACAGCAGCTCCAACTCTTACAGTCGATGAAACTACCCGACGGAGAAGTCAGCTGTAAGATAGACTGTGATGAGTTTGCCTTCTCTTTTACCAGAAAGAGAGCTTGTCCATCAGCAGCCACGAGACCTGTGGCTAAACGTGGTCGCCCTGCTGCGGCTGCCGCTACTGCTACCACAACTAGAAGTTAAACATAACTTCTTAACCCCAACGGTCCTTTTCAGGGTCACCCATTAATCAAGAAAAGATTAATTTTCATATCATTGCCATAGGTGTTTGTGTGTTTGAGTTTGTCTTTGCCCCTTCAAAAAATTCCCTTTCCCAAAAAATAATGTTTGTATAGAGAGTGTGGTGTGTGTTTGATAAAAAAAGGATTGTGTGTTTGTGTTTGATAAAAATAAAATCAAAAATAAAAAAGGATAGTGTGTTTGTATGTTTGATAAAAAATTTTAAAAAGTAGTTTCTTTTAGGTCCGCGCACTGGGTCTGTGTTTTTGGGGTAAGGAGTGATGGAGTGCAGAATCCGCGAAGCCTAGAATGACGTCATAGGGATGACGTCAGACGCGGGTAGTGTGAGTAATGTTTTTTTTTTTTGGAAAGGGATGTTTTCCTTCATGTCCGCGCTTCTAGTATATTAAAACAACACCTTCCTGAGTCGAGCTACCTATTTATTCAACAGAATGAACAAAACTTAAACAGTGAGACAGGTCTGAGTGCATCTAGAGGTGGCATGGCACCTTCTACACAACCTGGAAAAGAGGGAAAAGGAGGAGAGGGAGAAGAATATCCCCATCAGACCTCAACCGATGATGGAGGAAAAAGAAAATTGGGATCCTGAAGCGGACCATCCTCTGTTTGCTTTGAAAAACAACAAGCGCTGCATGAGTGCAGAAACATGGAGGGGAAGCTGTCCCGCATGTCGGGCAAAACCAGAGAGGTGCCCGTACCTCTAGATGTACTAGAAAAACAAACGGCCCTTTTCAGGGCCACCCATTACTCAAGAAAAGATTAATTTTCATAATTGCCATAGGTGTGTGTATGTTTGTGTGTTTGTATAGAGTGTGTTTGTTTTTTTTTTTCCCACTCCAAAAACAAAATTAGCCATTCCCTGGTATGTGTTTGTATAGAGTGTGTATGATTAATAAAGAAAAAAAAGGATGGTGTGGTGTGTGTTTGTTTGTATGTTTGATAACAAAATTTATGTTTTTGGAAAAAGGGATGTTTTCCTTCACGTCCGTGCTTCGAGCATATAAAGCGGCATCTTCCACAGTTACGCCATTCACACTTCAACTGAAGAATGAATACGATTGAATTATTGCAGGAAGCCTGGGACTGGATGGTGGAAGTCAAATATTACCGAGAACGAATGATGTGGTGGTATCCAGTGAACCTACACTGCGAGATACAATACTTAACCCACATAAACATGGCCATGTGCCTGATTCAAGAAGTGAAGGAGGAGGAAGTAAAGAAGATCAAGAACTCCTCCTCACCTTGTCGAGTGGGGCTTCTTAAAGAAGCCCTGGATTGTTTAAAAGAGATAGAAGAAGATTTGAAGTGTCCAATCCTGACTCGACAAGAAGCGGTCCTGCTCCGAGTTCAGACCATTCTTAAAAAAATTATGGAGCAGGAAGTCCAAAAAATCAAGGTTATGTGGGCTAAGGAAAAAAAAGAAGAGAAATTCAATCGCCTGAACTTGAACTGGATGAAAATCCAGGACAAGTTCAGGCGATTGGGACATCCCGACTGGATACCCCAGAAGAAGAAAAACAACAAGTTCCACCTCCCAGGCTTCCTAACCAAATGTTGGAGGAAAAAATAATCCTCCTCCAATGGCCCTTTTCAGGGCCACCCATTTTTCAAGAAAAGATTAATTTTCTATTATTGCCTACCATGTTAAAATTCCCGTACGACCCCGCAGTGCCCCCAATGTTAAAATTCTTGTAGTGTCCCCATGTTCATTTCCCGTAAGACCCCGTAGTGCCCCCGCCATGTTAATTTCTCGTAGGACCCCATAGTGCCCCCTCACGACCCTATTTACCCCCCCACAACTACTAACTTGTGTCCAGTCCCAAATTGTCACATATTTACATTCAAATATGTTCAAAGTCAATCTCAATTAAGTTGACAGAATTGTTATTTAAAAAAAAAGATCTACTGATCCTGTTTTCCATTTCGCCAATTGGAAAGAGACAAACAATTAACTCGAAGGGTCTTAATCCAGCTCATTTACCACAACAGTGCAACAAACTGCAAACGTAACTCGCGGCAAAACTTAAAACTTAAATCTTTTTATTACAGATGACGACGCGAGTATCCTGGATCATTATATACATTTTTATTACTTGTTTTTCCGTATGTCCTGTGGCGTTATTAAAAGTATGTACCTTCCAGACACGCAACCTAGTTCAAAGATACTTTTCAAGACATATGCATACATGCAAGCTTTATATCGGCATCTTGTATCTTTTTTCTATTCTCAAGTCACGACAAATATTACATTTTACCATGATCCTTACATCTACGGATAAAACGTGTGTCGTTACCATCAGAAGAGCGCATAAAGCATTGAGTTTGTTTGTGACACGAGTCAACACGTTGATTAACAAAGAAGTTTGAAGAACCTCACCAGAAATTTCTGTTTGAGTAGTTTTTAAATACTTTGAAGTGCCATATGTCTAATAAGGAAGTGTTGACATTTGTACTTCAAAATTTTACCATCGATAAAGGTATTTGTAACCTGAGCCAACTTTTACCTATCTTTTCCTCTGATTTTCTGATTTTCCCAGTTGAACATTTAATATAGTTATAAAAACAAGATAGTTATTAATTACATGTTCATACGTCACTCTGTTGAATTAGTTTTTTCACCCGCGTATTGATCAACGTTTTTGAAGTCACGTTCATGTCAATATTTAAATATATATTCAGTTACTCTGCTTCCATTGCATTCTTGTATCGACATTGCAAATGACATTTATATAACATTCAGTTTAGCAAACATTGTATTTCACCTTAAAAGTACACAAGGTCATAACAATCAGCGCAGTATTATGGAAAATCATTTTAATAGAGGTGCTGCACGTAATCTAGGAAAGGCTTCGAGTTTGCTATTTTCATGGAAGATATCTTTTCAGATTGGTGTCATCTGCATTTGAGCTAACATCCAGTTTATTTGCAGCCGAATAGAGCAATTGACCTTTGCCATTTTTCTTGAAAGAACTTGGATTTGTGTTTGCCAAAATTACATTTAAATTTATTTGAACGAATCATTTAATAGTGCATTTAAATGTGTGCTTGTTTTACGCCCATTAAGGCTAGTGCTTGAATGTGTGCTTGTTTTATGCCAAGGCCAGTACTTGAATATGTGCTTATTTTGTGCAAAGTAAGGTGCCAAGTAAGGCTAGTGACTGAAGCCACAGATCTGACTTGCTTAATTTGGGTATTTTCCGTACCATCTACCGTGAGAAGCAGTTGTTTGCATTAGAAATATTTCTCGACAGACAAGGGAAGATATGTAAACATATTCTGAATAAAATGATCCACTTTTGAATATGTCTTCGCTCAATCTAAAGATACAGCATATTTTATCAAAACACTTAGTGCATACCTGGCCACCCTATTGAAAGAGGAGTAAATCATAACACTTAATGCATACCTGGCCATCCTATTGACAGAGGAGTAAATCATAACACTTAGTGCATACATGGCCACCCTATTGACAGAGGAGTAAATCGTAACACTTAGTGCATACCTGGCCACCTTATTGGCAGAGGAGTAAATCATAACACTTGTTGCATACCTGGCCACCCTATTGACAGAGTAGTAAGTCGCAAAGAACATGATTCAAGTTATGGCCCATGAACCAGATTAGTGCACTACTGTCAGAACTATGCCACACTGGCAAAATGCAAACCCAATAAAGACAATGGCTGCATAGAAACAGATTTTACACGACAAGTACTACATATTAACAGACTGATTGAGGATCTTTCATATTCCTTTTATATCAGTACTAGAGAGAAGCAAGGGTGTTTTATTTGTATCTGTATTACACGCAAAACAACAACAGTGACAACAATATCAACACAACCTTTACCTCTATGTAAAGCCGCTCTTGAATCAAACTGAGGACCTCTGTCACACAGAGTCAACACAATATTTTGTTGCAATTGCTTATGGCCTTCTGAGCAATGAATGGGGATAGATTGCTCACTTGTCTAAAGATATGAATATGTGAAAAACCTGCCTTTAAATTGTTGCATTAGAAATGGGCATGCTGGAATTGCTCAAGATCTGAAGAGAAGAAAATGCGGATAGATTGCACAATTCCCTAAAGATACGAATATGTATAAAGAATATTCCTACATTGTCGCATTATTTTATCCTATTCATGGAAAAGGGATAAGTGTATGATACACACACTCATTGAGGGGGATTTTTACTAGAAATGATAGAAAACAAAATGACTCCGAGTCTAGCACCATTCTAGGTGAAGCATCTTTGATGAAGACCAGTGGCTGTCATTTTATTATGCAAAACTGTGAAAATATGATATACAACTGAAAAAGAGGCCAAATGAGCTTGATATACGTTGGTCTAAAAGGAAAATGTAGCATTAAGGCATGTACCTTGGATTAAAAGACACCCATATCAGGATAATGCAGAGTTATTTGGTAGATATTCGTGATATCTGACATGTTGTTCGACTGTTTCTACTTTAAGCAAATTTGTTTGGACTAGACGGTTCACTGGCATCTTTGGATTAATGTAAAAGGCGTTCATGCTAGGACTCTACCTATCATATTTGGAATGATATGGCAAGTCAATTTTAAAGAAAATCGTGAGAATAATTTATTTGAAAAAAAAATGTTAGTAACAATACCCTATCCCTGGTGGGAGATGAGCATCATTTGTTGTCTTTTCACCTGGTTGCTATGAAAGCCACACCATTGCTGGGCGATCCACATGGGACACAATTTTGAAAGAGCGTGTCTTAAGAAACATTGTTACCAAGTTCATTTAAAATTGGCTTGGCCATTCAAAAGAAAATGTAGAAAATAGATTTTGCGTGTGTTTGATATGGAAGTCAAAGCAAAGCTTGAAGAGCCACGTCAGACACAATCTGATACAGAATGTTCTAAGAAACATTCCTGCGAAGTTTGATCGAAATTGGCTCATCTGTTTAAAAAAATCTTGAAAATAGGTTTTCCAACTGGTTCCCAAGAAAGCCACATCGTCGGTATGACGGCCACCCTGGACATAATTTTGATAGAGCATGTCCTACAAAACATTCCTGGCAAGTTTGATCAAAATTGGCTCAGCTGTCCTGGCGATGATGTTGAAAATAGATTTTCCATATAGTTTGCTTTTTAATCCAAATCTTTGCTAGAGGAATCACCCCTGACATCATTTTGATAGAGCACATCCTAAGAAACATTTCTACCAAGTTTGATTGAAATTGATTCAGCCGTTCTCGAGAAATTGAAAACATGTATTCCACCAGTTGCTTAAGAAGCAATGCTACGGAGCCAGTCAAAATTTTGATAAAAGTAGATTCTAACAAACATTCCTTCCAAGTTTTATCACAAATGGCTCTGCTGTTCTGGAGAAGCTGAAAATAGGTTTTCAATATGGAAGCTAAAGAAGTTACACTGTTGCTATGGGAGCCACCCTGAATAAAATTTTGATAGACGATGTCATAATAAATGTTTCTACCAAATTTGATCAAAATTGGCTCAGTCGTAATTGGCTCTGCCATTCTGGAGAACAAGTTAAAAATAGGTTTCCATATGGTTGCTGTAGAAGCCACGGTTGCAGGGGAGTCACCCCAGACACAATTCTGATAAAGCATGTCCTGAGAAACATTCTTACCAAGTTTAATAGAAATGGTTTCAGCCGTTGTAGACAACTAGCAGAAAAAATATTTTCCAGCTACTTGCTAAGGAAACTACAGTGTTTCTAGAGGATCCACTCCACTACAGTGTTTCTAGAGGATCCACTCCAGACACAATTTTGATAGAGCATGTCTACAAAACCATTCCTATCAAATTTGATCAAAATTGGCTGAACAGTTGGACAAAATGTTGAAAATAGGTTTTTCATTTTACTTGCTATGGAAGCCGCATCATTGCTAGGAGAGCCTCCCTGAAAAAAATTTTGGTTGAGCATGTTCTGACTAACATCAGGTGATTTATACAGGACCAGCAGTTTATGAGAAGGTGAAGAAAAAACCAAAAGCAATGTGGATGGAACACGCATGATGGACGATGAACGATGCATGCCGGATGCAGGGTCAAACCATAAACTCAACTGGCCTTATGACAAGGTGAGCTAAAACCCAAAACTGAAACTGAAGGTAAAAAGATGAAACGCTAACAATACTTTTGCATACTCCACCCCATGTTCCATTTAAAAAAAAAAAAAAAAAAAAAAAAAAAGAACCTCAATAAGTGAGCAAGCAAGAAAAGTAAAAAACCATGTAGGTAAGTAAAGGTAGTAATTGGTATTTCGAACCATCATAGATGTTCCACCTATACTATGTTGTACGAAGTTTGAATGGTATAAATGTATTTGCTTGCATGTTTCCAGTGTAGGTATTAGACTTTAAATTATATACTGTGTGAATTGCATATGAAGCTGGAATTTAGTTCAGATAGTATGTATGTATGTATGTATGTATGTATGTATGTATGTATGTATGTATGTATGTATGTATGTATGTATGTATGTATGTATGAAGATACGTACGTATGTATGTATGTATGTATGTATGTATGTATGTATGTATGTATGTATGTATGTATGTATGTATGTATGTATAGGGTTTCAAATTTTGTGGCAAAATTTACAAAATGGTTGGAAGCCACCAATGTCATAGTGTAAATAAAAAAAGTGGTTCATGCATGCAAAACATAATGGTTATCATTAGTATCACCAACGTAGCATTAACATAATCTGTACAACTCATCAGCAACTATTGGTAGAATTTCCATTAAAATAATCCAATTATTTTCCTCCTTATGTGCATGTGCTGATAAACTATAACCTTTAAAATCAATCAATTGATTAGGCATGGATCTCAATCTGGATAACAAAATTATTTCATACTCCTCTTGCATGAAATTAAAATATCAGAAAATAAAAAAAAATCATATAATAAAATTGACAGAAAGTGACACACTATAAGGTAGACTAGCTGCCAGTCCCTTCAGCTACTAAGCTCTCGAAAATGTGTATACCAAAAAGATTAGAGAAAATGGGTGCAAGGGACAGTCTGCCAAATAAAAAACAGACAGCATATTATTTTAATATATATACTACTGAATGGACAACAGCAAGTCTAACTACAAGGTTCACATTGGTTTGTGAAATAAAATGGATTGAAATATCACATGTATAAAGATTCAACAATATGCTCTCAAAATAGTAAATGCTCCATTTTGATGTAACTTGTACTCTAAAAAAACCAAAGTAATTAGTCAGTAAGTGGATCAGTAGTTTTATTTTACATTTCTGGATTCAGTTTTATTTTATAGGGTATAAGTTTTAATGCATTCTGTAGAACTAAGCGGCCACACTGCAAAAGTTTTCTGTCTGTAATAAAAGCATAAATACACATGCATAAAGTAAGAACACAGGCCACACAAAATGTGTCAGCATGTGACCCGCAGGCTGTATGTTGTACACCCCAGCACTACTGAGTGAAATATAGGTCACAGTGATCTAGTTTTGTCTGAGGGGTGCAGTAGTTCTAACTTGTCAGACAATAATGTCTGAGAAACTGAGCAATACAGTGCTCCCTCTATATAATGCTTTTCATAAAAGTTAATGGCATATAAGTGAGGAAGCCTTATACTGAGGGAAGTTCCATCAAAGCTGAGTTCCCATAGTGCTTTAAAACACAAGAAAGAGTTTGTAAATGGTTCTCATGAGTAAAGAACATGCAAAAATTAGGTAGCAATGATAGTACAAAATTTGACCACTGTAATAGGATCCATGACCTCACCTGTTTTTATTTAGAGGCAGCACTATACTGAGAGTGTTATAGTGAGGGATCACTGTACAAGCTTAACCAAAGTGTTGATGCTGGATGGCCTTAAGGATGGATGGACAGACATCATCAATCCACAGGGTGAAGTTGCTTTGCTATCTGGCCAAAAATATTAATACGTTACTTTTCTTTTTCATTTAAATAACATCCTTGTGACAATATGTAATTGCCAGAAAACCACATGCAGTGGTTTTGGTGACACCAATTGCAAATGACCTAACTTTTAATGACAGAGCCACTCTTTGTAAGTATTTTGATATGACTGTGATGCATTTACAGTGTCAGTGTCAGATGTAGTGAATTTAAACAACCCACCAACTAATTTTGCATCATTGAACAGAAAGGAAATCCCTCTATTTGCTTAATGATATTGTCTTACCCCGCCCCCCAACAAAAAAAAATTAATTGCTGTGAAAACTGACTCGAGAAACAAAGTTTTTGACTTGCACTGTGTGGATTCTCGAAAATGTGCACATGTTAAGTTTCTTTTGCAAAATGGTATATTTTGTACAATTATATATCTTTTCTTAAAATTTAAACACCTTCTTGTAAAAATGATGATCCATGATTTAATCAATGACTTCTGTGTTTAATACCATAAATAAAGCAATAAACTGCAAAGTTCCATATGCTATTTACCCTTTGCTTCAAAGTGTTATGATCTATTTGGATCTACATTCTGGTCAACAAGAGCAAATTTTCAATCTTGTATTTTTTAATTTCATACAAGTACAAATGCCCTAACAGTAAGGGAGTGATCACTGAAGTACATAAATGCTTGAATCATTATTAAATATAAAAGCATAATGACCTAGGAAGTAAGTACTCATCAAAAGTTTTTAAATTTTCAATCTTACATGAGTATTTTCTGTTAACCAAATCAATGAAAATATGATGGGTGCCGAGGTCCTACACAATGTGCTTTCTCTCCCCCTCCTTCCTCCATCCCCCACACACTTTAATTCTGAAATAGCCCTAAGAAGTGAAAATCGATAAAAACACCCCTTGACCTCATGACTGAGCTACTGGAATGCTGCACCGACCCCTACATTGAAGGCATCAATGGATTGGGGATCAACTAGTCCGGATGGGAAGAAGTTCCAAAAGCATATTCCATATGGGAAGGAGTTTATGCAAGTGTTCACACTGCAGAAAGGAAACAGAAACTTTGCTGTATGATCCATGGTGTGTACACCAGCTAAATGTTAAGTATAGACATGTCGACTAACCGAGTAGGACTCTGTACATGACTGCAGTCTTGGATTTCTGCTGAAGGGTCTGCAGGTCTTTCCATCTCAAATTTTGCAATATGCTGGTAACACTGGTTGTTCAGTGGTAACCTGTGGCAAAGCAAGCTACTCTTCTCTGTACACCTTCCAGTTTGGTGATGTTAGACTTGGATGAGAGATCCCATGCCTCTGACACATATTTCACCCAGTTTGGTGATGTCCGACTGGGATGAGAGATCCCATACCTCTGACACATTTCACCCAGTTTGGTGATGTTAGACTTAAATGAGAGATCCCATATCTCTGACACATATTTCACCCAGTTTGGTGATGTTAGACTTGGATGAGATTCCATACCTCTGACATATATTTCACCCAGTTTGGTGATGTCCGACTGGGATGAGATCCCTCACCTCCGACACATATTTCACCCAGTTTGGCGATGTTAGACTTGAGTGAAGATCCAATACCTCTGACATATATTTCAATATATTTCACCCAGTTTGGTGATGTTAGACTTGAGTGAGAGATCCCATACCTCTGACATATATTTCACCTAGTTTGGTGATGTTAGACTTGAGTGAGAGATCCCATACCTCAGATGTATATTTCACCTAGTTTGGTGATGTTAGACTTGAGTGAGAGATCCCATACCTCATGACACATATTTCACCTGAGGATGAACTAGGGTCTTATAGCATTTGGCATTAACATCCTTAGGGCACATCGAGAGGTTTCTTCATAGACAGGCAGTGGTACAGTTGGCCTTCATGGTTATGGAATCAATGTGGCTATTCCTGGATGGCATATTGTTTATTGTGACTCCTTGAAACTTACCTTTTCTTTAGTTTGTAGT
This sequence comes from Margaritifera margaritifera, assembly GCA_029931535.1. Lineage (NCBI taxonomy): Eukaryota > Metazoa > Mollusca > Bivalvia > Unionida > Margaritiferidae > Margaritifera > Margaritifera margaritifera. The sequence continues at coordinate 388,615 of JAQPZY010001392.1, read as the reverse complement.
ACATTATAACTGGCTGTTATGACTCTTCTTTTCTTGGTGACATACCTGGCAACCTTCCAGACAATAGTGGTGTGGGTGATGGGGTGGGGGTTGAGTCTCAAAAAGTGGGTTTTGTGGTCGCAATGGGGGCTAGTGCACATGACCCAAGCAAGCAAGGATGTATTAATGAGAATAAGATATGTAGTCATACAAGACTATAGAAAATAACAAGAAATTCAAATTTGACTAAAGAAAGTAAAATACCTGTTTTCTTTGAAGAATTTAATACACTTCCAAACAAATCAAGCTGGTAGACTTAGAATTTTCATATATCACCACACACACACACAATCATGGAACATGAATGCCCCACCACTAAGCTTGATGTGGCATAAATTGAAGAACTTAATGTGTTATGGACAGACATATGTATGGAAGAACAAGGGTAACACTATATATAGCTGTTATGATAAGGCATGCAAATAATGAAGTTTTTGTCATTAAAAACCCATTATCAAACCAAATCAGAATTCAGTTAGCATCCATTTTCCATCATTTATTATTTAGTCATTAATTACTCCAAACTATCGCTATTTGTTGGACAGTAGAGTACAGCATTAACTTGCTGATGCAGACTTTGCTACTCACAATAATTCATTGGAGCGTTTGAAGGCAATACAAGTTTCATTCATGGTAATTTTTGCACTCATTAGAAACTGACTGGTCCTGTTGTTCAAACTTCCATGAATTTTCATCAGCATTAAAAATGATCTTTCTGCATCTGTACTGCTGTGAAGTCAATTCTTGGCATTTGTGATGGTATATGACAGCTGCATTTTAACATTTTGCCTTTAAAAAGAATCACACTTTTGTAATGCTCCCAACTTTATCATTCCATCTACCAAAATGATCATGCTCTGCTTTTTCATGATTAGATGTACATGCATTCCTGCCAACCATTATGCTTTTGGCGTAATCATTCCATTTTTTCACCTAATTACGTCTTACGCTTGCATATATATGGATTATGCTTTTTTGGTACACTAAAAAAATAAAAACAAAGCAATAAAAAGTTTGTCATTTTTATTATCATCACTTTAATCCCACATATCATATAAATCTGAGAATATTCTAAAAAAGACTGCTGCATAAGAATAGCGTAAGAGTACATTTGTCATAGACATCCATATACTTTCCTTATTTTCTATTTATAGCAGCTGTATTTGACACATTTTGAAGAAAACAGACAGGTTTCTTCAATTGTAAAACTTGCCTCACAGATTCATTACATTAATACACAGAATTTGTTAGCAGACCAGTCTATACTTAAAAAATGGCGGCAGATGTTAAGTGACACAGGCTTTATGGATGTGACTCTCGGATGTTATATATGACTGAAAAATGTTGGAGATGAGGGATCTTTTTAATCTTTTTAAAACATGTTGGATCAGAAAAAAGACAAAACAAATCAATAGTGCTTTACAAATTTAGAAAAAGAACATGAGAGGAGTAATACAGCACTCAGGTTGAGCACATGGTAATGATCATTGCAGAATTTGTGGAGTTGACTTTACGATCACTCAACAAAAGTTAGACATGTACACTAGTTAAAGTGAGTGTTGTGTATATAAAATTTGTAAATATGTTTTGTGGTTTGTATTCTGGTACTAATCCACATGGATTTTGCCCATTTGTGACAAGAACTTTAACCAGCTGCAGATCCAGGTTAGTAGCAAAATTAAATGTACATTTTTCATAGTTTATTGTAATTATGGCATGTTATATATAGATTACACTTTTAATACTCAGATTACGCTTTTTTGCCACTTAGGTTATGCTTATACCTCTGTAGGGGTTGGCAGGTATGTACATGAATGAAGTTAAAACTGACTTCAAGCCACTGATCAAGATCTAGCCAAAATCTGTAAAAAAAATGACTTCAACAGTCTCATGCAAGGCAACAAAGTGCGATAGCTATTGTCGCAACTCTGACTGACCTAATTTCAAATGAATTGGGTTGTTCATCTTCATGTACTTTACCTATGAAGCAATGCTCAAATATTAGCAACATAAATCACCTTGTCAATCAGTCTGTGGAATGGTGATTGTTTATCTCTTACCACTTGTATCTTTTAATCATTTCTATGACAATTAACTATACAAACTTCCCAGGGGTGATAGTATTCCAAGAGCCTTAAGCATGATCTGAACCATTTACTGTGCTGTTTACAGATGTTACAAGTTACGGGTATATATCACGGTGCTCTCTCATTTTTTCTTTTTTAAACTGGATTTATTGAAAATTGTCTCTTTATAAACATGATCATGTCTGGAGGTTGATCTATTTGTATCCCCATGCTTAATAGTGTTGGGGATATTGTGATACCTACGATCCATCTGTCTGTTACTACATGGGGATATTGTGATACCTACAATCCATCTGTCTGTTACTACATGGGGATATTGTGATACCTACAATCCATCTGTCTGTTACTACACTGAGATACTGTGATACCTATGATCCATCTGTCTGTTACTACATGGGGATATCGTGATACCTACGATCCATCTGTCCATTACTACATGGGGATATCGTGATACCTACGATCCATCTGTCTGTTACTACATGGGGATATTGTGATACCTACAATCCATCTGTCTGTTACTACACTGAGATATTGTGATACCTACGATCCATCTGTCTGTTACTACATGGGGATATTGTGATACCTATGATCCATCTGTCTGTTACTACATGGGGATATCGTGATACCTACGATCCATCTGTCCATTACTACATGGGGATATCGTGATACCTACGATCCATCTGTTCGTTACTACATGGGGATATTGTCATACCTATGATCCCTCTGTCTGTTACTACATTTCCTAATCTGCTGGGTGGAATTTCATGAAAGTTTGTAATAATGTTGCCCTTGTGGCATCCATCTGCAAGATGGGTGTCACTCTTAACTCCCATCCCTGGGGTGCCTGAGAGTGGGTTAAAAGTTCAATAAACACAAATTGCAATTACAATATTTTCAAACATTTTCTAACCAAATCATACCAAGAAGAAGCATTATATCTGATGATGCCTGGGTCACTGTTGGGAGGAGGGTGTTGAGTGAGTGAGTACCATGGTTGGTGCGAGTTGGAATACACATTAAATAGTGTGAGAATCTGCAATAGCAAGCCATTGCAGTTGCTCTAGCTACAGTTTTGAAGAGCCAATTAAACCTTTATAAGACCATATTTATATATACATGAGGTATATTTAATATATTAATTTAAAAGATAACATTTTGACTGGGTTACCACTGGTTTTATAGTCACCTACTGCTGGGAGAATAACTGATCTCACAGTTTTGATGAAGCAATGAACAGAAATAAATAAATAAATAAATAAATATGAAGTCTATTTAAAGATGCATAAAGAGAAGAAAATAAAATGATACTTTTATCTTAATATAAAATGTTTGTGGTAATTTGTACTTGTATAAAATGTTTGTGGTAATTTGTACTTGTATAAAATGTTTGTGGTAATTTGTACTTGAAAAAAATGTTTGTGGTAATTTGTACTTGAATAAAATGTTTGTGGTAATTTGTACTTGTATAAAATGTTTGTGGTAATTTGTACTTGTATAAAATGTTTGTGGTAATTTGTACTTGTATAAAATGTTTGTGGTAATTTGTACTTGTATAAAATGTTTGTGGTAATTTGTACTTGTATAAAATGTTTGTGGTAATTTGTACTTGTATAAAATGTTTGTGGTAATTTGTACTTGTATAAAATGTTTGTGGTAATTTGTACTTGTATAAAATGTTTGTGGTAATTTGTACTTATATAAAATATTTGTGATAATTTGTACTTGTATAAAATGTTTGTGGCAATCTGTACTTATATAAAATGTTTGTGGTAATTTGCACTTGTATAAAATGTTTGTGGTAATTTGTACTTGTATAAAATGTTTGTGGTAATTTGTTCTTATATAAAATGTTTGTGGTAATTTGTACTTCAATAAAATGTTTGTTGTAATTTGTACTTAAATAAAATGTTTGTGGTAATTTGTACTTATCTTTCTCTATATTATCTATATTTTGTTTGTACTAGGAGTGGGATTATTATGGACCAACCACCATATTGCTCTTTTATAGTATATTCCTCATAAATTTATTCCAGCATGATTTATCTCCTTGGAAAACACAATTTGCAAAAGAGATGCAGCATTCTTTTTATAATCATTGCTTTCAATATTTGTCATCCTATTGCTATGAAAAAGAAATTACTGTATATACTCACTTATAAGTTGACATTTTTTTTACTGATAATTTAATTCATGCAGAGTAGGGTTTGTCTTATAAGCGCGACACACACAAAATTTTATAAATCTAGGGGTAATATTAGAAACTCTACATGTTTGCAGTACATACAAAATACTGTAAACTCAAAGTTTTCAACATTTTCATGCCACTATTCCCATCCAGAAATTCATATATGGTATGCACTGCATTTATTGATTTCAATATGGTATTCATTACACAATACTTGTATCTACATTTATTTTGTATTTTAATAATTTGAAAATATGAAATTAAATATTACTCATGACAAAATGAAGTGTCCATCAGTGTCATTTACCATGGGTGTTTACTTCTAAGTATACTGCTTCCATTTTTATATCAAGTCTGAACAACCCGTATTTGTATTGTATTTTGTGTTTTGCTGTATAAGCAATGTTTGTGTTTGATGCAGTCAAAGTTTTTAATTGATTTATATTTGCCTTTGTCATAAGCCAGATCTAATTCCCAAGTAATATTTCCTAAGTTATCTGCCGGGGCACATGGGCTGACAAGCCCTTATCTTGTAAAGGCAGCACCCACTTTGTTTTCCAGTTGACAATCCTTGGATCGAGCCGTGAATTTGATACTTGTTCAGAGCCAAGTAGAGTCCTATTTCAGTTAACAGAGGGTGTTAATTTGAACTCCGTGATAATGCTACACAAATGACACCTGTTCCGTTGTGGCATATCCTTTAATAAATTTCACAGACTGAATGATCAAACTTTCACTTACTGAGCCCAAGCTCAGTCTCCACATAAGCACCCGCAGATGACAGGAAAGATGAAGAATAGAAGTTGGATGATGTTTATGACAACCAGACAATTATGGAGGATTTCAGAACTTTATCTGGTGACTCAGACAATGAGGATGAATTCTTGGGCTTTGTACCAGATGACATTAGACAGTGACATTTATGGGATACTGCGAATCATAAAAGTTTGGACTTTACTTTAAGTTTTTTTTTTAAAGATGTATTCAATAACATATTATGGGATATTGTGAATCGGATCATTCTGGACTACTATTTTAATATTGGTATGTGATCTATAATAGAATTCATTTATCATATAAAAGGATTTCAAATGTCAAGCATTATGGATTTCTATGGATTTTATTACACAAATGTGGACAAAATGTAAGTTGTCAATTTATTTGTGACATATTCCATTCATCTTTTTTTCCCTATCTATCAATCTATTTATCTATCCATCCATCCATCCAGTTTAGCTTGTTTATTTTTTCAAAGTGCACCTCTGACCCACAGAAAACAAGTCACCCCTTACAGATGGATTCTGACCTGCAAAATACACCCCAACTTATAGGAATGCCAAAGAGAAATTAGCTTTTGCAGCTCTGAAAGGGAGGGTGGGGTGTAGACTTATAGTCAAGTCATCTTATAAGTGAGTATGTACAGTATATAAGTTATACTGAATTTTGCAATTTCCTATAAACACAAATTTCAAAGGATTGTCTGTTGCCATGCTTTCCTGTGCCTATTCAAAAAGTCAACTAATGATATATATGTATATAAAAATAACTGTGATGTCAACCAATGAAAATAGTTTCTGCATACATCCGAGTGATGGATACACAGGTACATAAGGGATGTACTTTGTTTTTTTCCAGTTGTCAAGATATAGACGTTTTTCCACATACATTTTTTTTCTTCTTTTACCTCAAATCCTGTATGCTTTTCGTGAAAATTTTAATTGCACTTTCATTTATAGACAATAAAACAGCGTACATAGCAAATAGACATAGTACATAAATGCAGACACACATATATATCATACATACCAAATAGATATAGTACATAAATGCAGACACACATATATATCATACATACCAAATAGACATAGTACATAAATGCAGACACACATATATATCATACATACCAAATAGATATAGTACATAAATGCAGACACATATATATCACAGCATACATAGCAAGTAGACATAGTACATAAATGCAGACACACATATATATCATACATAGCAAATAGACATAGTACATAAATGCAGACACACATATATATCATACATAGCAAATAGACATAGCACATAAATGCAGACACACATATATATCATGCATAGCAAATAGACATAGTACATAAATGCAGAAACACATATATATCATACATACCAAACAGACATAGTACATAAATGCAGACACACATATATATCACAGAGATTATTAGGTCTTACAAATCAGAGAACCATGTTTCATCTTAACTTATTCTTTGGAAAAGTACATGTTTTTTCACTAACTGGCACTAAACTGCAATATAAACCTATCATAGTTGTCATGACAATGTGGTCTCAATATTCTGTGTCAAGGAAATAAGCATAATACCAACATATTTAGGACTACACAATTCGCACACTTTGGTATCAAGGAAATATGCATAATACCAACATATTTAGGACTACACAATTCACACACTTTGGTATCAAGGAAATAAGCATAATCCCAACATATTTAGGACTACACAATTTGCACACTTTGTTATCAAGGAAATAAGCATAATACCAACATATTTAGGACTACACAATTCGCACACTTTGGTATCAAGGAAATAAGCATAATACCAACATATTTAGGACTACACAATTCACACACTTTGGTATCAAGGAAATAAGCATAATACCAACATATACTACACAATTTGTACAGTTTAGCAACATTTAATTTTCCACAAAAAATTACATCATTTATCTGTACACTAGTACATGTACTATTCTGTATGCATGTTAGCATTGTAGAATGCATGTGTCTGTCATCACCTTTGAGTGATGTCTATAATTTCATCTCTTTGTACATTATTGCACCATGTATACAATGCATAAAAAACAGCTGTGATAATTTCAAATGGCCCATTCAACATCATGTTTGCAAATGTCAATTCTTACAGTACAGAAGTCAACAAATGGAGAATATAGAAGAACTGTCCATGCCCTAAAAACAATCATCTGAAAATACAGAGCTGTTATGAAAATAACACACAGAAAATACAAAATTTTCCCACAGCATGTAAGAATGTTACATATCATTGTTCCTGTCTGAATTATGGCTGCCTTTGTTCTTTCTACTATAATAATCTTCACACTGATAATGGTCATCTTTGTAGTTGATCTTGTTGATAGTGATTTTGTATGTAAGGATCCAGGACAGAGTGATAAATGATCAAGCACAGAATGCACCCTTTCCTCCACTTGTTATAACAATCTTCCCATTACTCTGTTTGATGCTCAATTCCAAAACTTGTTTTCTTAATCCAGTGTCTGACATTAAAAATACATCCTTCTGAAAGACATATTCAACAGTCAAGGGCACAGAACAATATCTATAAACAATGTAAGTCTCTGTATCCTAGGTCCTTTCTTTTTGAGGCAAACTTTCTTTTCGAGTTGTCTCCCCTATTCCATTCTCCACAGAAAACAATGTTCCTGTTCACTGGTTCAGAACTGTTATCACATTAAGTTTACTTATTCAACTCAAACTCAGGCACAAAAGTCTATGGTTCTGTTTTAACAACTGTAAACCAGTAAATGATCGGGTCTTTAATGTCAAAATTTATAGTGACTAGGCTGCATTATAAAAACAGTACATAGCAAGTATCAAAACAGCAAGTAGCAATACTTAGTATGATATTAGAGATCTACTGTGTAGTGATCAATTTGACAATTGTATCAATGATTTTACTGCCACGGAGAGAAGTACATAGATCCATGTGTGGGTTTTCTATCTTGTCATTCATCAACTGGTCTACTTCAAGACGTAGCTCTTTCACCAACTCTGCCACCTGAAAAAAAAGTATATTTTGATTGTAAAAGATTGACCCCCACAAAAGGAGGTAGATGAAAGGACAAAGAAGGGGTAATCACTCATGTCATATGGTTCCAAACAGAAATATAAATCATAAAATGTTCCCAAACATAAAATGTTCATGAATTTATAAACAAACCTGCGATATCCCAAAAGCAATGTTATGTTAAAGACCATAGTGTGAAACATAGATTCTGCCCATTACATGTATTACTTGATTAAAAATTGTGTTTCAAATTTGCAGTATTTACTTTGCCTGTATAAATGTAAGATGCTAAGCTATTAAGACTGATAGCATTTTACTAATCTGTACCCTTCTTTTTCAATAAACTATTTGGAAAACAAACACACTCAAGTAAAAGTACAAGTATTTAGAATATTCTGTAAAATGACCAATGATTCTTGAATGGAAGTTAATAAATATTGTGTATGTTAACTGTGTTTCTCCATGCTTTACCATTCTGACCTCCACCCTGAAGTCTGAGCCTCTTGGGTAGGTCCCTGAGTGTAAGGACTGCCCAAAGGACAAAAAGAAATGTCAGCTGAGTGTGTGCAGTTGTCTTTACGTATCTAATAAGCATGTACATGGTTATAGTGTGGGCATTTCAATAGTTTCTAAGCTATGATCCAGGGGATATATTCCTTTAAGTGGTAAGGATGGATCATGGACCAAAGTTAGTTGCATGTATAAATTTGTATTTTCATGCCCAGTAAGTGTATATATGGATAAAGGATGGTGATTTTAATAGTCCCCAGGGGTCAGTATGGACCCTGGGGCCAATGAAAGTTGCATGTATAAATTTGCATTTTCATACCCAGTAAGTGTATATATGGCTAAAGGATGGGGACTTTAATAGTCCCCAGGGGTCAGTATGGACCCTGGGCTCAATGCCAGTTGCATGTTTAAATTTGCATTTTCATGCCCAGTAAGTGTATATATGGCTATAGGGTATGGATCTCAATATTTTTGTATGTGATGACCCAGGGGCTAAGTCATTGTGGGGTAAGGAAAGACCCTGAAGCATGACCCAGAGGTCCTAGTCTGACATGTGTTGATGCTTAGGTTATTGATCACACATTCAAGTTCTCAGACAGGTGAGACAAACACCTCTGGAGTTATTGAAAACATATGTCAAATTACCCCTACCCCATAGCCCCATCTACAGTGATGACATCAAAATTCCAAAAGTGTTGGCACACCCATAGGACTATCACTGACTGATGTTTCATATGTCTAGCTTTAACGGTGTAGAAGGAGTTCGAGGATATCACAGATGTACATATGTACAGACTGTATCACTATATCCTCGCACTTCTTTGAAAGCATGGGGATAACAAGTACAGCGACTGGCAATTTACCATGAACAAACAATGCCTGACACGTCATAACATCACAATAGTGGCAGAGGACAGATAGTTGTACCCACAGCTTATACAGTGTTGGCCAGTACAGCATTTGGGTTATACTGTCTCAACACCTGGTGAATTGATGTTAATCACCTGCCTGTACCCAGATATTAACTGTTTGCACCATTATATATATATATATACATATATAAAACTATGGATTCATGCCAATCAGTCCCTTGCCAAAACATGTTGTGGCTATATAGATGTGTGGCTAAAATTTTATTTGTATGACCTGTGAATATTAAGAACTGTGCAATACAAAAATGTGATTACTTCCTCTCATATGGAAAATGGGAGAATGTCTAAGAACATACTATTTAAATAATTTGCTGAACACACAAGATTATAAGACTGATGGGTAATCAGTTAAAGTCATCATAATAGCATGAAATGGAGGTCTTTTAATGGATCATGTCTCTCGACTATCTGTCTTCATACATGCATATTTTGTACCTAAAAACAGCACCCCTCCCATAAGACCTTTCATTATAATATGGTTCCTGTTATAAGGTCCTTCATTATAACATGGTTCCTGTTACAAGGTCTTTCATTATAACATGGTTCCTTTTATAAGGTCTTTCATTATAACATGGTTCCTCTTATAAGGTCTTTCATTATAACATGGTTCCTGTTATAAGGTCTTTCATTATAACATGGTTCCTTTTATAAGGTCTTTCATTATAACATGGTTCCTTTTATAAGGTCTTTCATTATAACATGGTTCCTGTCATAAGGTCTTTTATTATAACATGGTTCCTGTTATAAGGTCCTTCATTATAACATGGTTCCTTTTATAAGGTCTTTCATTATAACATGGTTCCTTTTATAAGGTCTTTCATTATAATATGGTTCCTGTTATAAAGCCTTTCATTATAACATGGTTCCTGTTACAAGGTCTTTTATTATAACATGGTTCCTGTTACAAGGTCTTTCATTATAACATGGTTCCTTTTATAAGGTCTTTCATTATAACATGGTTCCTATTATAAGTTGAGTATGGTTACTGATCCTCTCTCATCAAGTGGTAGTAAAATTATATGTATCAGTCTCACTATAAGACACTATGCTCCATGGCTCCCTTAGACAGCATTATAATGAGGGAGTACTGTATTTGGTTCGCCTTGGATAGAAATATGATTACCAGTATGAGTTTAATTTTATTTCTTAAATAATGCGTACCCTATTTTCACATGTATAATGCACATTCAACTGACAACTGCATATACCAAGATCTGTCACCGCATAATGTGTTGGCATTCTTTTAACAACACCATAGGTGATGGTAAATAATCAACTACTGGTGTCTTTCTGTGGCAATCATGTTTATAAACTATTTGTCTACAAATAAAATTGACATTAAAATTGACATCTGAATAAAATCAGCTCTACAATCTATTCACAAAGTAATAACTTGGAAAAGCTCAGCTTGGTAGGACTACACTAGGTTCTGATAGCTTATTAGAAAAAAAAATAATGACAGATCACATCAATTTTGGATGAGTTGATAAGCAGGGAGTGTTCCGGTTGCAGTGTGTGCACTATGGCATGTTCATGGTTTTGTCACCTACCAGAACAAAACCAGGCAAATTAAAATTGCTCTCTAATCTGGCAGCCATTTTTTATGCCAGAACCCACAACAAAATCTTTGTATACACCAATCACATCACAGAATGGAATTATTCTAATTATGGATATGATCACTTAGACTGGTTTACCTGAGCACATTAACATTAAGAAATAAATTCTGTTACCTCTCGAATACCACTGGGAAGACAAATTCTTTCCCCTCTATATATAACATGTGGACAAAGGGAAGAAACTCTTTCAAATTACCTCCCCTTTCCACTACAGGATGGTTATCCATATACCTAATGTAAGCATTAGCGTAAAAAACATCAAGGATGCTCACTCTGCAGGGACATATGGGAGGGCTTGATAATAATGTGATTTGTAAGAATTCTTGGAGAAATATAATTTACTAAAAAATGTACTTTCATGGTACTTTCACTGTCAAATACATTCCCTAATCACATTATTGTTAGGAGAATAGGTAATAGGAGAAGGTCATGCATGAGCATCCAACCTCTACTACTGGTATCCTTTGACGGAAATATGGACTACAGATTTTCTTTGATAACAAATGTTAATCAAACAGTCGTGAAACTTACCGCAATACGTTATTTGAAAATAATTTTTAATATTTTCATTGAGGCTATTACACTTCTAAGCCTAAACTGGTTCCCTGTCTCAAGAAAAATATATTGGCATACCTAAAGTCGGGACAGGGTACTGGTCTAATTCTAAACCTGGAAATACTAGGGGATATATCAAGTACATGATTATTTCCAGATAATCCATAGTTTTACATATATAGGATTAGGAGAATGGGGAAATTAGGCATGCCAAGCATAGGTGCAATCAGAAAAGATTGCTAGATGGAAAAAAACAATCATTGAGAATTTAAGATATTTAATGATTGGTTGGTGCAACCATATCAAATTAAAGATGAAAAACGCACCATGTCCATTTTATTTGCACCACTTTTGGCGCATTGAATTTCTCTTTTTGCGGGACAAGGTGTCTATTTTGCGAGAATCCTGCAAAGGCACTTCCTAGCTGAAACACTGCATTAACTGTGTCTGATTGTTATCTAGGCTGCAGCCACTGGACTCACTAGATTACATTTTCTTCTCTGGAATACAAGATTTTGGAGATAGAAACTTGAGACAGTTCATTGTGCATGTTAGCCAATGGCATCAATAATGTTTTCGATTGAAACATTGTGTTCGAACATGAGGTTTGCAGAGATCGTTCAAATCTCATGAGCTGGAATAGTCAAGAGACATATCTGGTCTTGTGAGACCTCTGACTATGCTCTGCATATCATTCAATTCAGTCAAGACACTATGGTTTGGGGTGGTAATATCATCTTTACTGACCTTTACCAGAACAAAGAGGCATTGTTGGGCTCAGCAACTTTTCTCCATGTATTTCAAGTAGTACTTGAGAACATGGACCATGTCTTGCATTGCTGCCTCTTTCAATTTATCAAGGAGAGCAGATGACAACTTTCATGTTGCCCGCAGATGGTAACTGCATCTTAGCTATGAAACCCGTCTGCATTGTTAGGGTCATGGAACCATCCAATCTAAACTGGAGAAAATTCAGGTCCATTAAAAGGGCATGCAACTCGCTCACCCTGCAAGACAAAGCTTGGTTATCAAATACATATTTTGTAAGATCGAAGCTTCAGCAATGTATATGCTAAAGGTTTGAATTTATCTGAGCTGAGCCATATCAAAACCCATAAAAGATTCCACCTAGGATACAATGTTATGTGGGTCCATTTAGTTCAAAGTTGGACAGCAAGTCTGATAGGTCCTTGTCGTGGTCTTTATCCCCTCAACCATGATGCCTGAATGTGTTGGAAATCATGGAGTAGTAATTCATTATAGTAATAGGAGCATCTTTTCTACTAAAAAAACTGGAGAATAAATGTTAGCCAACTGAGAGATTGAGACATTCAATGGACAATGTTATTGCCCCTGCACCATTCTCTGAAAACATGCCACCTTCCCTCATAAGCCTTTAAAGTGGAGGGCCTTTTAGCTTGTGCGATTCTCTTCATGACTGAAAGTTAAAAAAAATTTTTATGCAAGGCCCTCCTGACAAGAGATAGGTATGAAGGAGAAGCCTGTCCAGGCTGGGATGAAACACTTGTGACTCATGTTGTTTGATGCTGTGATTTTCCTGGAGACATCTATTGCTAGGTCAAGTACATTGTTTACCCAGAACTTGTCCCATCTGAAAGCGGTATCAGAAGCACTCTGCAGGTCTGGACCCTCTTTTTTTTAAATTACTCTCTGGATCAGAACAGTTGGAGGAAGGCATAGCCCCAAACCCAACCCAACTGATGTGCAGAGAATTCATGACCCAAGCTTCTCGATCTCGGACTCTAAAGACAAAGGTGGGCAGTTTGTGGTTCCACCTTGTAGCAAAGAGATTTATCACTGGATACCCCCAAAGTGTGTACATGTGAAGAAAGATTGAAAGATGAAGGGACAACTCTGTGTGAAAAGTCTAGCCCCTTGTTGACAACGAATTGTCCAGAACACTGACTCTGCTGGAAATGTGTCTGATCTGGATCATGATCTTGTGCCCGGAGCACCTGCGCAGAAAGTCCCACACCAGAACACAGCATTCATGTGATTTGGTTCCTTATCGCCAGTTTGAGGAGGTAGGTGACCACAAAAGAATTGCCAGACATTACAAGGATTACTTCTCTGCAAAGCTGATCCTTCCAGAAATGAAAGGCATTCATTATAGCCTTAATTTATAAAAGGTGGATATGAATAACCTTCTACAGACTCCAGCTGCCACTGACCATGGTGAAGCAGTGCAACAGGTGAACCACCCAACTGAGCTGGCATCTGTACAAACCGTAATCTCTGATTGGGGTTTCTCCAGAGGAATTCCTTCCACAACCAATGACTGTCTTGCCACTGACACAGGAACTGTTGTATCTTGGCTGAGATCATAACATGATAATCTAGATGACCTGAAATAGAGCACAACTAAGGCTGTAGTGCTATCTGTTGAGGGTGCATGAAAAGGTGACTGAGAAGAATCAAGTCTCTGCCACATTTAACAAATACAGGAGATGCAGAAACTCTCTCATGGAAATCAACTCCCTGTTGGATACTGACTGTGAGAGTACAATAATCTGTACAATTCAGAGAGTAGGGAGACGAATGAGGTTGAGATGGGTAAAAAGTTCCATAATCAGATGGATGAAGTGCTGGGAAGGGATAACATCTGATTTCTTCCAGTTCATTAGAAAGCCAATGTGGGAGAAAAGTGACATAAGGCTGTTAAAGTCCTTCAGTCTTAATTTACCATGTGTTTTTGAATGCTGTCATCCCAATATGCTGCAGCTGCCATCAACGAGGAAGACCTGAACAGGGTGACAATGTACTGGTAGTTTATTTCTTTTTGTAAATGCCCATGGGCTAAGATTGAGACAGAATGGCAGAGCATAAAATTGTTAAACTGTTCTTGGAATGCAAACTAAAGAACTTGTGCCAAACCGGATAGATAGGGATATGGAAGTATGCATCTGTCAGATTGAGACTGATTGCAAACTCATCCCTTCTGATGTAAAGCCATACCAATCATGACATTTCCACCTTGAACCTCAAAGTGGTTATGTATTTTTTGAGGTTGCTGAGATCTATCACCAGTCTGAGTTTGCCATTGACTTGTGGCACCAAAGAAAGTCTTGTATAAAACCTTTAGAGTTCAGTTTGTGAATTCTCTCTACCACCCACATGGAGAGTAAAGAATTGATCCCCTTAAATAAAATGTCCACCTTTCCAGGATAGGCCGGAATCTCTGTCATGGAAGGGGGACATGAAACAAGAGGGGTGGTGGATAAACAAAATCTGAAGCCCCTCCAAAACAATTTTTATCTCCAATTCATTTGTGTAGAAAGGTTGATCCATGACTGCTGACAATGTTGCGGTCTGGTACCAACAGTCAGGGTGATAAGTAATTGTTGGGAGGCTTAGAGGAGAAACTTGGTTTTCTGTCCCATTATATTGCCTCCAAGACTGAGAAATTATGATACCATTTGAAACTGGGTTGTAGTTGACACTGCTGTTGCTAAGTGGGATTTGGCCTTCTCTCCCTCTGCATATGATGCCTATGATCATCTCTCCATTGTGGCAGAGACTGATGTGGGTGAAAAGCCAGAGGATGAGCTAAGGAGAATTGTAGGGGCAGCTCTTGTGCTGCCTGCTTCTGCACATGCCCTATATGGCCATCAAACAGCAAAGATGACTTAAAATGCAATGAGCATAGGGCCAAAGGGTGATGCTGCTTCAATGACAATGAGCAGAACAAGACATCTAGTTTATCTAAATCAAAGTTGCAAGAAACCATAAGGGTATTGGCCATAGAATGATGCACTGCCCTATTAATCAACTTGGCAATATGGACCATAGACTCCCATGCATGCTCATTGCCTGATTTTTTAGGCCAGATGAAAACTCGCTAATGATGCCAATTCAAGCATCAACGATGTGGCTACTATATTCCCAACCAGCCTGGAAGTCATGTCAAAAACAAGGCAATTGACCTTACAGAACTGTGGGGTTGACATGTTTACTGCCACAATGTTCTTATATATGCTTAGAATGTCTGCATTGTATGTGTCCATGTGCGGTACCCAGTGTGATGAAAAAGATACTGGTAATAGACTTTCTAAGAAGAAAGGCTTAGGATCCCCAGGGTCTCAGATTTTTTAGAAGATGATTTGAGATTTTGTTTTTTTTCACAGGCTCTGGGAGGTGATGAAAAGAGGAGTTTTTTCCTTAATGTCTACAGAGGCCCTGACCTTATAGTCCTGGCTCCCAAATGGCGGCGGTGGGCACTCAGACAGTGACGATATCCAGTTAATTTCGTCAAATGCAGCTTTTAAACTAAACTGCAACATTGGATTGGAGTCAGACAATAGAAAAAGGATTTCCCTGAACTCACTATGGGGCTTGTCCTTGTCCAGCATCAGTTACATGTCTACTTATAACATACCCAGTGGCATGGAAAGAAGCAGTACAATCATCCCATGGGCATAACACAGTATTTCTCCACCAGATATGCCAACAACATTGAGCCTGCCAGCTGGACTGGTGGTCAGGCAACTGCAAAACTATGTGTCACAGGGATGGCTGGCTGGAATGCTGGCTCGATGGTTGGCTAGATGGTCAGCTGGACAGCAAAATGGACAGACCAGTTATACCAGTCCCCATATGGTTCTGCATATAATGGGATGGTCAGCCATTGTGTAGCACAGCCCAATGATACAACTGACCTTTGGTCACTATTTGGTATGTACAGCCAGATGGACAGCTGGACTGGCTGATTGGCAACAACAAGAACAGTGGTGATGACTGATAGATCATGTCAAGGAGGTCAGTATCATACCCCAGGCGCACGAACTTACAAGCACTAAGGCAATGCACAGGCATGCTGGGGGACTTGCACCCAATGGACTGCCAAAAACTGGGAGAAAATCTCCATTCAATTCCAATGCTTGGGATGGGTGTAGCAGGGACATATCTGATGCCAGCAGATTCTCCATCTCTAGCTAGCCAGATATAAGTCACTGACAGCAAGCCTCAAAGAATCTTAGGAGGAGGAAATGCTATCATAGTAGCCCCCATGACACTAGCTATAGATGAGGCTTTTGGATGGAGACTCAGGATGTTGCTATCTGTTGACTTTGACTTCCCCTGTCTCTCTCTCCATTTCAAACTTTTCCAATGAATTGTGGGCCATGTTCCCTTTGACCACCAACTGCAAACAATACACGTTAATATTGACCTATATTATGTGCAGGTGTCATGATTGTCCTCACTCACTTTAAACTTCTTGCATTTAGCACATTTCATCCCCATGGTGTATCTGAATTGACACTCAACGAAAAAAAAGGAGAAATTACAACTTGAAAGTGTCAGCAAAATCAATAACCACACTTGTTATAAATACAAGTGAGAAATTCAACAAGTGTTCACAATTAAAACATACAAACTGCAATTATCAATGATACCATCTGTGATTTACTAGGTCAGAAAACTGCAATTTACAAACTGTGAAAAATAATGTATAAAAAACAACAATTTACAAATAAGGTTACCAATAACTTGCAGAAACCTCAATTAATAATACTGTACCACACTTTTTGACTAATGGTTAGAAATAATGATGATCTTGATGGATATCAAGAGTCAATACAGTGCAATTTTACTTGTACTGCAGTGAAAGCTAAATTGGTAAGTATTTGGTATATGAGTAGCCACCTAGTGGTGGAAAGGGGAGGTAATTTTGAAGATTTGTTTTATCTTTCTAGGAAGGCTGGATTTGAGTGGTAGTCGAGTTTATTTCCTAACGTTAATGTGATTGGCAAATGTATCTGATGGAGAAAGTATTAAAGCTGAATTTTTGTGCAAATCTTTTGAAAAACTGAAATTATGCTTTTTGAAAGAAACAGAAACAAATGCAGATATAAGCTCATCTTGAGTGTACTCAAGTAAAATTAATAAAACAGACCATGATCTACATACATATTACATGAGGAGAGATTTATATTTATGCAGTTTTGCAGTTAGGTGTGCATTACACATATGTATGGTATGAACACTTCACAAATGATGTGTAATATGATATTAAAGATGGGAAAACAATGTAACTGTAGTGTGAGAGCTACAAAAACTAAAAGCAACCAAAGCAAAAGAGGGTCAAAATGATTCACCTGATGTGAAGATGCCATAAACCTGATCCAGCCATCATCCACTGACAAAACAAAATTACCCCTGTTTAGGTCCACTGATATATTACCACCTCCAAACAGAAGGAGGGGATACACAGACACCATGGTGCAGTCACGAATAAATACCTGAACAAAAAAATAAAAATGAGACAGTTATTCTTAAAAATGCATTTAAAAATAAAAAATGTTCCTATTCATTGAATAAATTGTCTTTATTACATTAAACTTCAAGCTTTGTAATTAAAATACCTGTTTTCATTAATCACATATAGGTCAGGGGAAATTCCCTAGTGGGAAAAGGAATTGTTTTATAACTTAATAACTAAAAACTCATTAACTGAAGTTATTTTCTTTACCTAAACTGGTACCTGAGGAGTAATACATAGTTATTCTACCTGTGTCTAGCTTGTAAGTCAAGTATAAAATCCACCTTAGTTTTAAATATTTCTCTGTACTTTTCAACCATTCATTCATCAATCAATCTTTTAAGTGATCTCTCTGCTTATACATTGATCCATTTATACATCCAATTTATATGTGTGTGTGTATATATATATATATATATATATATATATATATATATATATATATATATATATATAATATATATATATATATATAAAAACACACACACATATATAATGACACAAATACAAAACAGTTTCCCAACATTTCGAGCTAAACAAGCTCTTCGTCAGGGGAAGAAACAATTTATATCCACAAAACAAGCATTAAACACAAAAGCCAAAAAGAATTCTTGACTCTTACATATTTAAATGATGGGGAAATAAACAAACAAAGGACAAACAATAGAAGAAAGAAAAAAGAAACAAATTAAAAAACGGTCTAAAATAGGTAAACAACATATCTATGTTATGCTGCCATCAGCCCATCAAAGTTGTGTAGAAATATTCAAAGAAGTGTTTATTGTGCGTATCATGCAGAGGACCAAGATGTTTTGACCTAATTCCAGGCTTATAATAAAGGACTGACACTATGTGCAGCAATAAATCAATGCCATCATCACAATGTGCAAAGGAAATTACATCTCGATAAAGTTTTGCATGGAGGTACTAAGAAAGTACGTCAAGAGTATGGTCTAGCGGGATAATGGACAAGAGTTCAAATAATATCAACAACAACAACAACAACAACAATAATAATAATAATAATAATAATAATAATAATAAAAATGATTATAATAATGGCAATAAGAAGAAGAAGAAGAAGAAGAAGAAGAAGAAGAAGAAGAAAAATACCAATAATACATGTAAAGAGTTACAGAATATTTATTTGGGTAAATATTACCGCAAAAAATGCATATGTCAGATAAACTGATGCCTGGCTGTAGTTTTGACAAGATTGCAATAGGAAGGTTGGAGGTTAAACTTTTTCATTTAGGCTGAACTCCCTATGAGTTTTCAACTGAAGTATCCAGTATCGTTCTTGATATATATATATGGGATTTAATAACAAATCAGCACATTCCTGGCTATATAGTGCTAAGTAAGTTGAGGTATCCCCAAAAAGGCAGACAAACTAAGATAAAAGGCAAAAAAAAGTAAAATCCTTAAATATAAAATCACTTTTGTTATATAAACCAAACTCTTTTAAAAAGTCCAAGACCTTCTCAACATGAACAGCATCACCTGAAACATCACAGGTCAAAAAAGTTAAGAGAGAGAAAGAAAAAGGTATAGACTGATAGAGATGTCTGCCACCAACAGAACAAATCATATCCTCAGGAAACCATGAATACTGGCTATGGTTCAACACAATGGCATTCCATCTATTCTAATAAAGTTTATTTATCTGCCAAAAGCAATATCAATGTCTTCCCTGCATTTAAGCAGAAGCTATGCAAACAAATATTTAGAACATAAGAGCAAAATGTATTGTCAAAAAACTCACCTTGGAAGTCTTGACCTTCTCATGGTAAACCAGGTATGGACTCTCATAGTGGCGAACTTGGAAATTTACAGAAGATGGATGCACGTTCACCTGGGAGAAAAACAACAATAAAAAAATCACAGATGTAAGGAACAATTATGTCGTCAACTTGATTTTCATAAAAACCCAAAATATGCAAGAAAAAGTATTCTAACTTAGACAGGAAATTCATGATGACAGTGAATGGTCCCATGGTGGCATAACATACAGCAGAAAATGGCAAATCATTAGCCCAACTAACCTTGATAACTAAAAATAATTGTTGGGGAAGTAAAATTTCTGGTAAGAAGCCCAATTTTTTTACAACAACAAACAAAACAAACATATAACAAAAATTTGAATGTCAAGAAGCTTTTCCTAACATCATACTTGTTGGGCTTGCAGTTCAAAATTGGAATTGTCACTCCCTGATGAAATACACAAGAATTCAAAATTGGAATTGTCACTCCATGATGAAATACACAAGAATTCAAAATTGGAATTGTCACTCCATGATGAAGTACACAAGAATTCAACAGAATGCTATGTCTCTCTACTCCACTTATGCATGATCCAAAAAACCTAACATAATCAACACAAGTAGAAAAGTTGGTCACTGTGACCTACTTATTGTGGGTTGTAAATTAGTTCCTGCAAGGAATGCAGTTACATTGTATCACATTTTATTACAGTGAAAGAGTTAGTTCCATTTATGCTTGTATGGTGCCAGCTGTTGTTTAGTGCATACGTCAAAGTTAAAGGGGCTATAACCCTTGTAAATATTGCTGTAATATGTTGAAATTAATCTGGACTTATCATTAACATAAATAGGTTTCCAAATATAATATCTATCTTTTTAATATTTTTCCAAAGCTACCAAATAGAGGAAAATAGGTGTCTGATTATAGATCTTGTACTAAACAGGGACAAAAACTTGCAAACATCACAAAAAAAAAAAAAAATTAACTTCACCTAGATATATTTTATATCAGACTTTGTCAAAATTTGATCTTAATCCATCCGATCATTCCAAAATCATTTATTTTGAAGTTAGTGCAATAAGAGATGCACTCGTTCACAAAGTTTGTACAGGAAAAAGTAAAACTATATATTCAATCCATGCAATACAATATCAATAAAAAAAAATAAATAGGACCAAACCTTCAGAAAGTTCAGCAATAATTATAAAAGAATGACTAGCACGGTAGCTATGCTGAATGTCAGATTTTACTGACCTCATTTAAGATATGCACAAGCTTGAAGAGGAAGTTACAACTAGAAAATATTCCAGGCTCAAAGAAGCATCAAAACAGCACAATGTTTTTTCCAGGGACCATAACTGTTACAAGATAGGCAATTAAAGGAAATCATTCAAAAATAAAAAAATGATAAGCAAAACTCCTAGGAAAACTTTAAAAACCTGATGAGGGTTGTTCCAGGACAGCACACTTGGGACCAGGGAAGACACTTTCACTGTGGAGTAGTCATCCATAAATACAATTTATAATTTTTTATTTAATTGTCATATGAATTCTTTGAGTAATCAGAGTACCCTTGCATATATTTTTTTTTTAAAACTGCCTTCCCTGGGTACCATTTATGTTTAAATGGAACAGCCCAGATAGAAGAACATGTGGACTGGTTGTAAACTGATGCTGGTTGCTTCAACTGAAGATGAAACATGGGCATTTAACAGACAAAGGTCATAAAATCTGTTCAAAATGGAGGTAAACACAGGACAAATTAAAGACCTATTAGAGAAAGTTAGATACCAATAGCATAAAAATATGTTAATGGGTTGTTCAGCTACATGGGTTCATAAAGTGGTGGTGGTGGTGGGTATATGGTATATAGTATACAGCTCCTCATCTACATTATCCACTGTACAAGATAAGTATCAATTTTTAACTGTCAAACTTACCTAATCTTCACTTTTGGCATGCTTGACTTGGATATAAACTATGACAGTCTATAATTTGATTATTGTCCATCTTAGTCAATGGCTAAAAGTTTAAGAAAGATTCATCATCAAACGCAGTGAATTCACTATTTTTCATTGGATACAAATTTTTGTGGATTTCATGGTTGATACAAAACAATGAATTGAAAGACCCAATGAATAATGATCCTATTATGGAAACATCAGGACCTCCTCTCCAGTCAATGGAAACATCAGGACCACCTCCCAGTTCATGGAAACATCAGAACCTATTCCACAGTCCATGGAAACATCAGGACCTATTCCACAGTCCAAAAATGTCATTACCCATGAAAATTTATTTTTCACAAAACCACGAGCATTGAGATCCATGAAAATTAATTAATTCACAGTACGGAGTTGAAATATCAAAACTAGAGTGATTTGTCACTCCATGATTCCTTAGAATCTCTGATAAAGTTGAGCCAATAAATTATGCAAAGTAGGGTCAATATATTGGGATTGTAATGTTGTGTGCAAACATTTACCAGAGTATATGGGAAAAGTTTAAGCCCAGAGTTCAAAGTTTTTTCCTCAAGCTCCAGCAAACATTTACCTGAGTATAGGGGAAAAGTTTCAGCCCAAGAGTTCAAAGGTTTTTATTTACGATCCAGCAAACATTTAAATGAGTATATGGGAAACGTTTGAGCCCAAAGGTTCAAAGTTTTTCTCTCAAACTCCAGCAAACATTTACTAGAGTGTAAGGGAAAAATGTGAACCCAAGGGTATACAGATTTTCCCTGAAGCTCCAGCATACATTTACCTGATTATTGGGGAAAAGTTTCAGCCCAAGGGTTCAAAGGTTTTCATTTGTGATCCAGCAAACATTTACCTGAGTATAGGGAAAAAGTTTCAGCCCAAGGGTTCGATGGTTTTCATTTACAATCCAGCAAACATTTACCAGAGTATATGGGAAAAATGTGAACCCAAGGGTATACAGATTTTCCCTCAAGCTCCAGCATATATTTACCTGAGTAGTGGGGAAAAGTTTCAGCCCAAGGGTTCAAACTTTTTCCCTGAAGCTCCAGAAAGTACCTACACACAGGAAACCAATTTATGATCATTATTCTTACTTAATCAATACCAAATACATGCATTAGATGCACAAATCAACAAAATGAACTTTTATACACAGGAAAAGCTTGTACTCAGCAGTGCATTCAGTTCTAATGTTTAAGTTATGGCTGACATGTTTTATACACAGGATAAAGCTTGTACCCAAACAGTGCATGCAATTCTGATGTCTGAGTTATGGCTGACATGTTTTATATGCAGGATAAAGCTTGTACCCAAGCAGTGCATGCAATTTTGATGTCTGAGTCACAGCTAACATCACAGAAGCATATGCCAAGCAGAACATGCAATTCTGATGTTTGAGTTATGGCTGACATCACAGAAACACATGCATCAACCCAGCAGGAACCAGATCGATTGTAAAAGAATACATGTAGATCTCATCAGTAAAGTTATGCACTTACATAGCCATCTGACTTTGTCTTGAACTTCAGTTCCTCAGGCTTAGGAGCTTTTGGTACAGATCCTGGAATAGATACATTTAAATATGAAACAAAGAACCTTTAACAATTTTGCCTTCACTGTAGACAATTTCATTTTTTCCCATGACCATTCTGTATGTGTTGTAGAAGATCTATCAAATCTTTTCACACTAAAAGTGTAATAAACAAAGGAAACGCACAAAGGAAAAATGATGAAATACCAACCTTTTCTAGTAAAATATGTTTCTTTGATAATACTTACCCAATCATAATACCTTAGGAGAACTACTACTACCTCGCAAATCCAGCCCTCCCAGTCTAAACTTTTTAGCTAAGAAAGCTAAAAGTTACCTGCCTACGTAGGTGGCAGTTAAATAGAGTGATCTCCCCTTGATAAAGGGATTGGTGCCAAATCCTGTTAATACTTCAGTTACTACTGGAGCGGAATACACACTCTCTTAGAAGAATCTCATTACAGGGAGACTGGGAGGGTGTATCCGTATTATGATCAGGTAAGCATTATCAAAGAAACATTTTACTAAAAAAAATTGGGTTCTTCTTCAAATATGTTACCTGATCATAATACCTTAGAAGAATAGGTAAAAGGTGGAGGTATTTACATCTCCTTACCCCAGAGAGGCTACCTCTGGTCCCCTAAGGTATGTGAGGCAGCTTATCGATAGATAACCCAGCTGGAGCATTGACTCCATATGATGAGGTGTGACTTTTACGAAAGGGAACATTTTTCCCTGCAAATCCAACAGAAGTCATCAAGCCACATTCTTAGGAAGTGCCAAAGAAACTGGGAAGGTAAGCTGTTTTGCTGTGGTGATAGGCCCCACCTGGTCTATCTGAGCCTTTTGTGATGAAAGATTTCTGAGGTAGAAGTTCGAGAAAGTTGACTCTGACCTCCATCCCAAGGCTTGTATAATGTCAGCTAGGGAACAGTTTCGCTCGAATGCTTGTTGCCCTAACTTCATAAGCTGAAATTCATAGCAAGTTCATTTGATCTTGGGTTAATTCTCAAAATGCGAAGCAGATAACTCATTTTATCCAGGACAAGAGTGCCTCTATTGATATGTCATCCTTTCCTTCTTTTAGAGGTAAGAATAGATCGGATCTCCCTCGACACACTGACTCAGTTCTTTTCAGGTACAAATTCAGAGCTCTCACTGGGTCCTGTCGATGATCTCGAGATGAAGGGTCCAGGACAGAAAGAGGTCTGACTACAAAAGACTTATTTCCCATGAGCAGGAGCCTGTTCTTGGCAATGAAAGCAGGGGCCATCATGAGTGACAATGACCCATCCAGTCGGAACTGTAAGTAGTTTGGGTCAATCAACAAGGAATGTATTTTGCTAATTCTGCCTGCCATCACTAGAGCAAGTAGGTAGTAGGTCTTATATGAGAGGTGAATCAATGAAGCTCTCGAGAGTGATTCAAACAGTGTCTTATTCAGCCAGGTTAGCACCCATCATTGATTCCACTTTGGGCACAGAGTCAACATTTTTGGACATGTGAAATTGAAATTTTACAGAAGATCGGATAGGTCTTTCTTGTATCCGATATCCTCTCTTACATGATGATGCAGCGTGTCAGAGATTGTAGAATGGTAGCCTTTTATCATGACTGAGCTAACTGTTTCTCCTCAAAGAGCAAAAGTAGGAAGTTAGCTATTTGAGGTATTGATGTCTTCAGTGGTTAAATGTGTTCATGCTCACACCATTGTGAGAAAATTCTCCATTTCCCCTCATATGCTTGCAAAGTTGAGGGTCTTCTTGCTTCAGTGATTCTCTCCACTGTTTGTTCTTGAGGGCTTGTTTCATATGATTAAGACATGCAGGTGCAACAACTCTGGATTGGGATGAAATGCCTGCTGTTGTGGTTGCTGGATCAGATGAGGAAATAACTATATTTTCCATGGGATTTCTGCTACCTCTTGTCCACTTTCATTCTTGAGAACTGTGGCCATCTACAGGTATAGGATTGGTAGGACTGCTTCTCTTTCTGTTGTGTCCTAGGGGTATACTTTATATCCTTTTGTTTACTTCCCTGAAAATCCCTTCTCGGTGCCTGAGGCTGTGTGTGAGGGAAATTTGTCTCTTTGGTGACTTGTTTACGTATTTCCTCAACCTGGCCATTGAAGAGGAGGTTAGAAGAGAATGGATGCAATCTTAGCTTGGCTTTGTGGTGGTCTTTCAGAAAGGTGGAAGTGGAGAGCACTGCATCTCTTTCTGCTAGGTACAGGTTTGTCGCTGCTGTCACAGTATTGGCCAGGGCATGCTGAACAACTCTGTTTAGGGTGCACACCATTCGAGAAGCATGTCCTGTGGGATCTGAGGTGGGAGATGATAAACTGTTTTCTGCTTGCTGGAAGATTGCCATCGAGACTAAGTCCAACACAGAACCCAGTTGGGCCACGACATTCTGCACCAACCTGTGTTTCATTAAAAGACTTCAAATCCATGCATACTGAGTAGCGTTTTGACATCCCCAAGACTGCAATGTCTCTGTCTACTGCTGGGGTGTCCATGTGAAAAACTGAAGTGTGGGTCTTACAGAACTTCCTACTCAAATTTGATGGAAAGTGTCACTGCCAAAAGAAGAGTCTGTTGATGCTATAGTCCTGTAATCATCTGCAAGCAACCCAAAAGGTCAGCAACTCAACCAGACTGTGGTAGTAGTTTGAATGTGGGTTCATCCTTCTTAATTAGTAAGTCAACTGAAGCTGGAACTTTATACCAGGCTGTTGATGGAGAAGGAGGAGGACAAACTCCAGTGGCAACAAGTGAAAGACTTCCTCGATTGACATCCGGAGGGCAGAGTCTTCTCTTGTCATAGTGAGATCTAGCAAAGACAATGGAGCTTGTGAGTATATTTCATCATTTCTAGATAAATGTGGTGATGCCAATGCCTCCTGTGCGAATGGAGATGTAGCTGGAGAAGATTGTCTAAAAGGGCGACCCACAATACTCGTTCAATATTCTAATTGGGATACGGTCACTTCCAAACAATCACTAAATAAGTGCTTCCTTTGAGTGGCAAAGGCATGAGAATGAAGTGAATCCATATCCAGTGTGTATTGGGGCACTGAACTGGGCACCAGATACATTGAGTGACTTGTGGCACTATGCTGGGAATGCTGATCCATGAGAGTGCCTGTGTGGTGTTGGGTAGGAAAACTGGACAAAGACCTTCTGTCGTTTGGCTGAAAGGGTAAAATCAACCAGTTATGATCTAAGATGTATAGGCAGAGTCTGGTCATGATGGAACAGTGCAATTTTATCTTGCATGATGTTGTGTAGTTCTTTATGTTGGGATGGGTTAAGGGATATTTGATCCACAGAACCGGTCCATACTTATGATGTGTGAGACAGTATCCGAGTTGGCATCATTTTATCTCAATCTTGCTCAAATGTAGTCAAAAAAGATGATTGGCTGTCGAACCTGTGCAATATCAGGCCTGCTAGTTCCACCAAAAAATGTTGAGGTGGTAAGGGTGGATCCGGAGCTGTCACTGACCGGGATAACTTGGATTGCTTTGTGGCTGAAGAGCTTTCTGGAGTGCGATACCCTTCTAAAAGTAAATCATTCACCAAAGTGATGTCAGTATGTATACTAATGGCATCCTCATCCCTTAAGATGCACTTCTGCACATTCCCCTTTTGTGCCCCTAATAATGCATGCCACTGATCTTCAGTCCAAGAGGTGCATATCTGACATGTATTTGTGGAATGGCAACCGGAGCAAAGTTAGACATGTAGAATGGTTGTCATTCCTGTGTTTCCAATGTTTACATAAGTTACACTTCATCCTGGTCTAAATCTGTAAAAGAAAAACAGAGCAGAT
This sequence comes from Margaritifera margaritifera, assembly GCA_029931535.1. Classification (NCBI taxonomy): domain Eukaryota; kingdom Metazoa; phylum Mollusca; class Bivalvia; order Unionida; family Margaritiferidae; genus Margaritifera; species Margaritifera margaritifera. Next base: position 361,482 of record JAQPZY010001392.1, on the reverse strand, counting down.
AATATATACAGGTGTTGCCAGGCATGCATCCTGCTTTATGAACTCAGAGAGTAGACATACAATGCTACACACTATGTGAAAATTTACTTTTAAGAAGGGCCCACATGGCAGCTTATACAGGTAAAAGTATTGAAGCATCACTATTAATACTTATACAGGTAAAAGTATTGAAGCATCACTATTAATACTTATACAGGTAAAAGTATTGAAGAGCCACTATTAATACTTATACAGGTAAAAGTACTGAAATGAAACTATTAATACTTATATAGATAAAAGTTTTGAAGTGTCACTGTTAATACTTATACAGGTAAAAGTACTGAAGTGCCACTATTAATACTTATACAGGTAAAAGTACTGAAGTGCCACTATTAATACTTACACAGTTAAAAGTACTGAAGTGCCACTATTAATACTTATACAGGTAAAAGTACTAAGTGCCACTATTAATACTTAGACAGGTAAAAGTATTGAAGTGTCACTATTAATACTTATGAAGTGGATGCTATAAAATAAATTCTAATATAAACTTACCTGTCGGAAAGGCCAAACTGACTGCCTATACAGGCTTCATCTCTGAAGCATCGTTTTTAATAACTACGAAATGGCCACTATGACTAAAAACTATGTATAGAAAACTCACCTGTTTGTATCTGACCACAGTAGAAATTAGACACAATTTACTTAAGTTTTCTAAAGCACACACAATACCTGCACATAAAAATAAAACTACCCAATGTGAGAAGACACATTAGTGACCCATGGAGGTATGTAAAAAGGGCTCCTATGTGTGTGAGTATGTCAAAGTTATAATTCTACCAAAGACAGAAAACTTTGTCATCGAAAGAAAAGAGAAAAAGTTGGAAAATTATAGATGGAGTACACTTCCCTTTGAAGAGAAAACTACTCCAACTTGCTTTAAGGTAGAATAACTTCCAAAATTCTTGTATATGGATTACGAGGCCTCTCATCAGTAGAGGGCGTGTTACTCAGCATGAGTGGAAGTTGTAACTGAAGTATTCACAGGATTTGGTGCCAATCCCTGTATCAAGGGGAGATCACACTATTTAACTGCCACCTATGTGGGCAGGTAACTTTTAGCTTTCTTAGCTAAAAATATTTAGCCTGGGAGGGCTGGATTTGCAAGGTAATAGTAGTTCTTCTAAGGTATCATGATTGGATAACGTATTTTTGAAGAAGAAACATGTATGTTTACTGCTGAGGAAGAGGAATACTGAACACAGTGAGTTGCATAATTCATCAGCTATGTAGGGAGCTTCTTTTGATACATTGTATACATGCAATACCAGTTTACTGCATTGATTTTCTTAGAGCGTCATTCAGTGGCCGTCTCTCCTGCATAGGCAGGGCATCTATGGGAAAGCCAATGAAGATGACCTCATCTGATAACATAGTTTGGAGTACTATGTTGATGATTTCATCGAGTCAATACACCTTGGCCTTAACTCCTTTGAAAGGTAATTATGTCAGTTTATAGGCACAAATAAGGCCTCTTTGAAGTACCAATAAAAACCACACCATGTTAAGATTGATACAGATCTTAGAAATATGTACAAAAGGCTGTTAATTACCAAATTCATGCAGGTTCGATTCCCACCATCGGATCAGCCTGGATCAGACACCATGATGCATCCTTGGGCAAGGCCCTCTACTCTATTTGCCTAGGCATGGTACAATCCTAATTAAGTGTTGCTATACTATAAAAGACAGGTACAAAACACAAGCCTGATTGTACAGGCTATGTATTAGAATGGTCTGAAGCACACTGTCTTCACTTTATGTCTTCACTCGATACATACTATTTTTATGATTATGACCCATTTCAATATCAAGCTTGAGTCTAGGACCTGTGCCATGGGTCTAACAGTACACATGTGAGATGAATCTCTATTATCAAACGAGAAAGAAAGAAAACCCCACTCTTAAAAGACTAAATGTCACAGTGAGTCTGCTACAAAGATGGGAACAAATATGAGTTATCTAGTTCCCTAGTAACTATTTAAATATGAAAGATACATATTAACTTTGAATTGTCATTTTAGAGTTGGTTCACAGAGGAGAACTTGCACTATTTATGTTTCTTTTCTCTTTTTTCCAAGAAAATGACAGAATCCTAATTTCCTAGTACCTATATTTCAATATATTATTAAAACTATTTCTGAAATGCATGTATTATTAAAACATTATTCCAATAAATTTGAATAGGCATTTCATTAAACATGTTTTTTTTATAAAAAATTACCTCTAACTTTGTTACAACATGATGGTCAGATATATGTTTATTGAAGATGTACAGCAATCTATGACCTAATTTCATTACCAATATTATATGTATAACCCAAGTTGTACAGCAATCTATGACCTAATTTCATTACCAATATTATAAATTTAACCCAAGTTGTACAGCAATCTATGACCTAATTCCATTACCAATATTATATGTATAACCCAAGTTGTACAGCAATCTATGACCTAATTCCATTACCAATATTATAAACTTAACCCAAGTTGTACAGCAATCTATGACCTAATTCCATTACCAATATTATAAATTTAACCCAAGTTGTACAGCAATCCATGACCTAATTCCATTACCAATATTATAAACTTAACCCAAGTTGTACAGTAATCTGTGAACTAATTCCATTACCAATATTATAAATTTAACCCAAGTTGTACAGCAATCTATGACCTAATTCCATTACCAATATTATAAACTTAACCCAAGTTGTACAGCAATCTATGACCTAATTCCATTACCAATATTATAAATTTAACCCAAGTTGTACAGCAATCTATGACCTAATTCCATTACCAATATTATAAACTTAACCCAAGTTGTACAGCAATCTATGACCTAATTCCATTACCAATATTATAAACTTAACCCAAGTTGTACAGCAATCTATGACCTAATTCCATTACCAATATTATAAACTTAACCCAAGTTGTACAGCAATCTATGACCTAATTCCATTACCAATATTATAAACTTAACCCAAGTTGTACAGCAATCTATGACCTAATTCCATTACCAATATTATAAACTTAACCCAAGTTCATGCACAGATGGATATTTTTTAAATGGACTTCTTCTGTTTGTAAAATACAGCCAATCTAGACTTTACTTTTTTATTTGAAAGATGTTACTGGAGTAATTTTTAGACTTGCTTATTTATATCAAGCTTTTGTCTTAACGTGATATCAACCAAACAGTATTTCTTTAAATTGCTAATTTCATTAATCGATATTACTAATCTGGCAGCATATACAATGTCCCACACTGACCACTTCATTTGGTCTAGACTGTAGAGGATTATCACCTGGCATTAGTATCTTGAACTCTTGTACTTAAAAACATGTTTGTTTTTATAAATGAGTTTAGGTCGAGTTGTAACACATGCAATAATTACTGAGTATACAGGGTTTTTTTTAGGAACCAGGGACATTGTATTGTTTAAATAAAAGCTCATTTTAAATGAAAATGTTTGCTTTTGTTTCATCATAACATGCTCTCTCTCACTGAAAAAGGATACTATCTCTAACTTTCTCTATATTTATACGGCTTTCAGCCTTGTAACCCAATCCTTTTGACAGAAACAGATATGCACCGACTTGCAGAAATTTGCATTGATGTACTGTAGTATCATTTATTTTTGGTGGGGCTCAATTTTCATGGTTTTGTAGAAAAAGACACTTTCGTGGGTACTTAAATTCATGGTTTTGCCTGTCAAAGTTTGCATATTCGTGGTTTAACCTCCACAAATACCCAAAATAAAAAATACAAAATAATAAAACTATTCCGACACAAACAGCGGTCATTTGAATGTTTAAAACAATACTACCAAATGTATGAGCACAAATCAAAGACCTAACAAGTTCAATACTGACACTGTTTTTTCGTCCAAGTAGAAAACGTCAATGGAAGCCGACGCAGCCAACAACGCTAAAACAATACTATCACCCATATGAACACAAATAAAAACACTTGTCAAGTTCAATCACTTACACCGTTTTTTTGTCTGGGTGCTCAACATCAAAGGAAGCCGATGCAGCCAACAACACTATGCCAATCGGTTATTAAAGTACATACGTTTAACCTCTTACTCAAACAACTGTCCATAAAGTGAACAAAACACGTGACCGGCTGCCCCTTGCTCAATGCAAGCAGCAGGCAGTGGCAATATTTGATGTGTTTAGACCACACCAAAGTGTGAAGATACTGACTAAATTGAAAGATAGTGGAATCTCTCATTTTTTGTGCCTGCTTCATGTACAAACTTCAACCACTAAACTTGACAATATATAAAGAGTACAAAGAAGAATTAAAATCACACTTCCACAACTGGTATGCTAAACATTTCATGGAAGCAATCACGGGAAAGCAATATGTTACTGGTGACGATCACTGCACTGTAATAGTGAACCTTGCAACCTCATTAATCAAGCCAATTTCACGCCGAATGGATACTTGCAGCTCACGCGACAATGAGTGAAAGATCGGACCTAATTATCAGTGGTTTTGAGAAAGCTAGACTTGTTTAATTCTGCAATTTGGGGATTATTTACCTGACAAGCATTTGTGTGTACCATGAGACTTGATTGACATGATGTTGATACAGTGACTTTGTCCGAAAATCAGTGAAGTGTGAGCTATTAATAACAGTGCTTCAAGCAAAAGTTTTTGTATTTTACAGGCTTTTTGTTCTTTTGGATTGCATGGATAAAATGAAATGTGCCTTGAGGAGGATTTAAATCTTTCAACAGCATTTGTACTCAAATGAAGGATTGATTTGAATAAGTATAAAATTTAATTATCATATATTAGTATTTTGTATTTTTTTCTTTCTTTTTCAGTATTACTAGTGTTTGAATACCTTATGCTTTTTCTCATTTCTCTCTATCCTTACTTGTCTCACATATCAGTTTAAGGCAGTGAGTGGAATTACAGCTATCGGAAAACTTATCTATATGTGTGCATTGATACAATACAAAATGCTTTACAACTCTTTTTTTAAAGGGTTAAAATTAAACAAACACATGTAAAACCTAATAGTTTATTACCAGATTACATTATTGACGTTGATTTCTCAAATACTAGTAGCTTTGTTAATCTCTAGGAACGAAACACAATACAAACATTGGCCGGGGGGGGGGCGGGGGGGGAATCATCATATGTGGCTAATTTTTTGTTAGGTATTTAAATTCGTGGTTCGGGGCAACAACGAAAACCATGAAAATTGATCCCCAATGAAAATTTCTGATACAACAGTATTCAATTTTCTTGCCAATAAAATATTATTACTGTTATTACTATTCTCTCTCCTTAAGAAACATGGGTACTAAATTGGTGAAGAGAGTTAAAAGTACTGGTATATTGCATGCTTACGACAAAAAAGGCAGTAAAAAAAGTTTGGGACAAAATATCATTGTTTTTTAAAGCATAAGGCTCAATATGTTTCTGAACAATGCTCCAAAAGCAAGAACTCTCTTTAAGAGGTGTGAAACACTTGTGATATAAATTTTATTGAAAATGTTACTGTTTTCCTCTAGTACATGTAAACCACTAAATTAAACACATAAAAGTAAATATCTTCATATTTTATTATATTTAATTATAAATGCTGATCTTGTTACTTGTGGCTTGAAAATTAGCACCCTTGTAACTGTAGCAAATTAGTCACTCTCTCTCTCTCTTTTTTTATCTGCATACCATTCAAACTGATTACCTTAGACAAAGGACCAAGATCACAACAGAACAGACAACAGGTAATTAGATCCTTGCTGAGACAAACTGAGTAAATATGTGCATCCACACATCAGTTGCCAATCAAATTGGATAATTCCAGCAGTTTAAGTCTGAATTAATTTTAGTAGGGGTGGTAAGAGCCTATAACAACAACACAAACACACTCTTCCTTATTCAACCTTTTCCACTTGCCATTATCATTTTGTTTGACATACAAAGAAATCCATTAAAAAAAAAACAGGAGTTTATTGTTAGTGAATATGATATTTTCCCCTTTGACATTGCATTTCACTGGTAAAAACAATAGAAACTATGATGTGAATCAATCTTTATGGTGAATACTTTTCTTTAATACAAGAGATAATAACAAAATACTGTTATAAAATACAATTTATTAGAAAATGCATGCATGGAGTTGTAGATTAAATCTTTTTTTCAATTAAAACATGAAAAAATGGTTCAGTAAAGAAAATTGTCTGGGGTGAAATATTAGATGGAAAGGGTAAAACAGCTGCCTTTAAGTCACACTGCCAATTATTGGATGGAAAGGGTAAAACAGCTGCCTTTAAGTGACACTGAAAATAGCAGAATAATTTCTGGGATTTAAAAGATATGGCCACTATGCAAAAATTACTGCATTTTTTAGTACACAGTAAAAGTGTTTTGGAAAAATTGATTACATGTAAGGTAAAATACTATTAATTATATTTCCTAATTTTCATATCCATACAGTTCAACAATATCCACATTTTCTTAGAAAGAATGAAGGTAACACAGAATATGGAATAGCAGACAATACCATAACTACAGCAAGTTTGGTAAATTTCTATGTAAACAATATTCTTGTAATCAGCTTTATATATAATTCTGGAGAAAAGGAAGTCAAGCAATTGCTCCCAACCCCTTTTTTGAGTCACTCGACCTGCCTCTGATAATGAAATTCAGTTGTCAATAGCCTAGCAATGATTAACCAATCAATGTTAATAGCCTAGCAATGATTAAACAATCAACATTGTCAATAGCCTAGCAATGATTAAACAATCAATGTTGTCAATAGCCTAGCAATGATTAACCCGTCAACATTGTCAATAGCCTAGCAATGATTAAACAATCAATGTTGTCAATAGCTTAGCAATGATTAACCAGTCAATGTTGTCAATAGCCTAGCAATGATTAACCAATCAATGTTGTCAATAGCCTAGCAATGATTAACCAATCACCGTTTCTCTGTGCATAAAGTGGATTGATATGCCTCCTTAAAGAGAGGCTCTATTTATGATATACAAAATACAAAATATCCACAAGACATGTTGTTAGCACCTCTTGCACTTCAATTGCCCATTACCTTACAAGTACATGTCCATAGCTCGAAGTGTTAATTACTTTGAATAACTGACATATTGTTCAAGAAAAGCAACTATACTGCAGCAGGGTAGCTAACTATGCCAGTAACATGGATTATACTCTGTGCGGTTATTTGGGTCAAGTAGGTGTGACTTAGTCAGAGACACCTCATTACAAACCAATCAAATTGCTTGTTATATCTCACATGTAAACTACAGTAGCTTTAGGGAATTCCCTAGATAGGTATGTCAAGGTATGAAATATATTTTGCAAGTGTCAGCATTTACTCTTTCCCTTCCTCAGCAGCAATATTTGGATGGGAGTAACATGTGCTTTACTAAAGGAAAGATATTATACAGATAAAGATCTTGACAATTTTCTCATGCACACTAATATTCATTTTAATATGCTTAAATGTCATTTGATTGCTAAAAATCTTTACATAATGACAATCAAGCACTACAGGATAGTTGTATATTTAGCAAATCATATTGGTCAATGGTATTGCTAAGACAACCTCATTTTGATAAAAACTAGGTTTTCCAAACTGTGCCAGACTAATGGTATTGCTAAAGTAACATCATTTTGATAAAAACTAGGTTTTCCAAACTGTGCGAGACTAATGGTTTTGAATGATATAACTTCTGTATCACTTTGATAAGGAACATTTTCAACACTCTCATGATGCAGTACTGTCTCAAAATGACCTTTTACCAGTGCAGGGGCAGACATGTCCACTCATTAGCATAGAACATCATATAGATCATTTGCCAGTGCAGAGGTAGCCATGTCCACTCATTAGCATAAAACATCAAAATGACCTTTTGCCAGTGCAGAGGTAGCCATGTCCACTCATTAGCACAGAACATCAAAATGACCTTTTGCCAGTGCAGAGATAGCCATGACCACTCGTTAGCATAAAACATCAAACTTACCTTTGGCCATTTCAGAGGTAGCCATGTCCACTCATTAGCACAGAACATCAAAATGACCTTTTGCCAGAGCAGAGATAGCCATGACCACTTGTTAGCATAAAACATCAAACTGACCTTTGGCCAGTGAAGAGGTAGCCATGTCCACTTGTTAGCATAGAACATCATATAGATCTTTTTTTTTCATACAACAATTACCCTCAAGTGAATTGGAATAAACGTTGAGTTAATATTGACAACATAATGAAAAATAGTTAGAAAATATTGAAGTTATGATCGTCTGAATTTATATATGATAGAGAGTAGCCATCGCCTTGGTGTCGGAGTATAGCCTTTGTTGTTCCAACAAGCATTCAATGTGTCTGTGATTACTAAACAGGTCACAAGTTCCTAGTGATTATACTGGTCAACAGTCCATCAAATTCTTTTAGAGTTTCATTGAGGTTAAAAGTCACAGAAATGCATTTTGTATTGAATAGATAAATATATTTAGCTTATCAAAAAGTAGGTACGCATTTTGCATTGAATAGATAAATATATTTAGCTTATCAAAAAGTAGGTATGCATTTTGCATTGAATAGATAAATATATTTAGCTTATCAAAAAGTATGCCTAGTCTGTATAAGGTATAATGGCATGTAAGCACAATACTGGCTACATGGTGCCAATTAAAAGGTAAGTTCTAAAAATGTAAAGGTAAATAATTGCATATAAAAACTTTTGTAAGATAAACCCTGCCAAATAAATGTAAACATGTAGTGCTACAAGATAAAAGATAAAAAGTAAAGATGGTGAAACTTGTAAAATGTATATACAATAAAAGATAAAGGTAAAAATATCAAATCTATACAATATAGGGTCACAATTATTTTATATAAACCACATTCCTTTAAAAAGACCAAGATTTTCTCTGGTGGTACATCATCATAATGCTTCTTAATTGAGTTCACAACACAAACTTGTCTCACAGGGTGGAAGTCAATACACTCGATAAGAATGTGTTCCACTATCAGTGGAGACTGGCAGGGTATGCACTCTGGTTGAGGTTCATCCTATATGAGGTATGCATGAGTCAGATATGTGAGTCCTATGTGCAATTGGTACAGTATCACCACATCTCTTTGATTTGTTCTATATGATGGATGCCATTCTCCAATGATGGGATTTGACAAAGCAACATGTGCTATGAGGGTGAAACAATACCTTGTTTGGCAGCCCAGAAAGAACAACCAAGTGTGACTCACCCAGAATTTACATATAATATGATACAAAATCCAGATTCTTATTCATTTTCACACAAATCTTAAATCTAGGCAAGCAGAAAATTGTGTGATTATTTACACCACCTGAAACTCTGATGGAGGTCATACTCACCTGCACTACTCTGACTATATTTGGACTCGGGTGTGAGAACTTGAACCACATTGGGGTAGAGTGCCCCCACCAATATGGCTGCCACCAGCTTCCAGTTCTGAGAGTTCACATTAGCCTAGTAATACAGCCATAATTACATACATTATATTCAGACCATTTCTCATCATATAGGATCAAAGATTCTCTCAAAGAAACCAAGCTATCATTGTCAAGATTGTAATTATAACTGAATTTTAGTCTAGTTATATTTATTTTCCAAAAAATAACAGCATCTTTTGACATCCATAAAATATCTACAAGATCTTGTTCAATATTTACACCAGGACATTTGATGAACCAGTCGTATAGTTTGAAATAAAATTGACGAATAAGCACAATGGCTCGGGATTGACAATGCTTACTATAGATTATTAATAACTGAATAAATTCCTGCTAACTGATAAACTGATTGACACTGGAAAAAATATTAACTAGTACAACAATCTGCATAGATGTATCTATATCTCTAGCTGACTAACTAGTACAATCTGCATAGATCTATATCTCTGGCTGAGTAGATAGTAAAATATGCATAGAACTATATCTCTAGCTGACTAGATGGTAAAATATGCACAGATCTATATCTCTGGCTGACTAGATAGTAAAATATGCACAGATCTATATATCTCTTTGACTAGATAGTAAAATATGCACAGATCTATATCTCTACCTGACTAGATAGTAAAATATGCACAGATCTATATCTCTACCTGAGTAGATAGTAAAATATGCGCAGATCTATATCTCTACCTGACTAGATAGTAAAATATGCACAGATCTATATCTCTACCTGACTAGATAGTAAAATATGCACAGATCTATATCTCTACCTGGCAAGCTAGGTAAAGTTATTCAAAGAGGTCTTTGACAGAAATAAATAATTATGTTCCTTGGGCATGAATGTATAGTAAAGCAGATATCACACCATTCCTGTTGCCCTAGCAACTCCATCAGTGCCATCTTCCCGAGCAGCCATTTCTACATCTCTGACAGACAATCCCTCTTTGACAAAGCCAATATCAGACAGTAGTTCCACAAACTGCTGTTTCATGCTTGCTAGCATCTGTAGAAACACAAAGAGTTAATTATTTATTTAATTTATTTGATTTCTTGATTAACTAATGATTTAATTGATTGATTAACTAAATGATTCTATATGAAAAATATCCATTATGAAATATTTATAATTCATAAACAGTCAAAGTCTCTGACATAACTTCACCAATGACACTTGATCTCATTTCAATGGATGACACAGAGCCAACTGCCCATGAAAAAGTTAAAATTTTGATGCCCCATACATGGAGTGAATTTTGTATGCCTATATTTCAGAGCCATGGCTACATGGAACTGTGTGACTTGCACAGACCCAATAGCCTGATTATTTATCTTTATGTCAAGTCATTATTACATGACACCTCACCAAGTTTGTATTTGGCCATGTTTATTTTCTAAACTGCTGTTATGTTCAATGTCAAACCAGTTCATAAATCAAAGACAAACACAGTGTGAACAATTCCTTTTATACTGAATACTAATAATCGTGTCTTTCATTCATGCATACCAAATACTAATATTTGTGTCTTTTATTCATGCATACCAAATACTAATACTCATGTGTCTTTTATTCATGCATACCAAATACTAATACTCATGTGTCTTTCATTCATGCGTACCAAATACTATTTCTCATGTGTCTTTCATTCATGCATACCAAATACTATTTCTCATGTGTCTTTCATTCATGAATACCAAATACTATTTCTCATGTGTCTTTCATTCATGCATACAAAATACTATTTCTCATGTGTCTTTCATTCATGCATTCCAAATACTATTTCTCATGTGTCTTTCATTCATGCATACTATCATAAACTCATCACACTTGAAAACTATATCAATGCAGGAACATCTATTTATATTTATATGACCGCCCACATTTTGATTACTTTCTTTTTTTCATACAATTATATTTTGGGTGATATATCACAAATATAAATTCACATGACTACATTGTTTTTAGCAATCTGATACACCCAAAATTAAAGTAAAATGTGAAAGCTAATGACCTCATTTTGTAGTGACTTAGTCAAAGTTTCATCGGATCTTTTCCACCTCTTGTTAGATGTTTGGACAATTATGTTGGGGTGGGAGGTCAGAGTGCATCCCCAACTGAAAACATGATATTCTCTAAATCTATATAGGGTAGTTGCATTCTACAGGGAATAGTGTATTTAAGCAACCTTGTTTTGAACCACTACCTGCCTTAAACTGATATGTGTAATTAAGCAACCTTGTTTTGAACCACTATCTGTCTTAAACTGTTGTGTATAATTAAGCAACCTTGTTTTGAACCACTACCTGCCTTAAATTGATATGTGTGTAATTAAGCAACCTTGTTTTGAACCACTACCTGCCTTAAATTGATATGTGTGTAATTAAGCAACCTTGTTTTGAACCACTACCTGCCTTAAATTGATGTGTGTAATTAAGCAACCTTGTTTTGAACCACTACCTGCCTTAAATTGATATGTGTGTAATTAAGCAACCTTGTTTTGAACCACTACCTGCCTTAAATTGATATGTGTGTAATTAAGCAACCTTGTTTTGAACCAATACCTGCCTTAAATTGATGTGTGTAATTAAGCAACCTTGTTTTGAACCAATACCTGCCTTAAATTGATGTGTGTAATTAAGAAACCTTATTTTGAACCACTACCTGCCTTAAATTGATATGTGTGTAATTAAGCAACCTTGTTTTGAACCACTACCTGCCTTTAATTGATGTGTGTAATTAAGCAATCTTGTTTTAAACCACTACCTGCCTTAAATTGATACGTGTATAATTAAGCAACCTTGTTTTGGTCCACTACCTGCCTTAAATTGATATGTGTATAATTAAGCAACCTTGTTTTGAACCACTACCTGCCTTAAATTGATGTGTATTTAAGCAACCTTGTTTTAAACCACTACCTCCCTTAAATTTATATGTGTATTTAAGCAACCTTGTTTTAAACCACAACCTGCCTTAAATTGATATGTGTATAATTAAGCAACCTTGTTTTGAACCACTACCTGCCTTAAATTGATATGTGTGTAATTAAGCAACCTTGTTTTGAACCACTACCTGCCTTAAATTGATATGTGTATAATTTAGCTTCTCACTGATAACAATTAAAACAATATCTCACCTCTTTAATACAAGCCAAGTTTACAGTGCTTACAACTGAACCTCAAAGTAGGCCATTTCTCACATTGCTTAGTCATGTGATCCCAAATCTCATGACTTTCATTTTCCTTGGCATCAGAAGTCAAATGATCTCCTGATACAAATAACCTATGTCTCATGATACAAATAACCTATGTCTCATGATACAAATGATACAAATAACCTATGTCTCATGATACAAATAACTATGTCTCATGATACAAATAACCTGTGTAGGGAATAGGTCAATGATAATTTGATTATGTTGGCCATGAGATATTGTGATCATGTGACTAAGAGTTGAATCTGTTTGTAAAATTCTGGATAATTTATTTATATGCTGACTTGTTCATGTTACAAAATATGTTTCAATTGTTATGTCTGAGATGATAAATGCACTACTTATTAATTTCAGGCATGTAAGGTTTGATACAAGGTCACTTAATTATGCTAATTCCTGTGTAAAGAAAATTCCATGTTTCAATAAAAATGTGCTCTGACCTTCTACCCTGACATAACTGTCCATATATCTAACATGGGGTGGGAAAATTCCACCCCAACATAACTGACAATATATCTAAATGGGATGGGAAAACTGCATGATTTGACAAATCCTATGCTTTCAATAAAAATGTGCTCTGACCTAGCATCCCAACATAACTGTCCATATATCTAACATGGGGTGAGAAAACCACATCCCAACATAACCGTCCATATATCTAAATTAGGGTGTGAATAATAGAATCCTTCATATGCATTGGTGTAGGATAGGAAATTCCACCCGAGGGTCAAAATTTTGCATCAGACTTAAGGCTTTGTCGAGTGTCTGATGCAAAATTTTGATCCCTAAGGTGGAATACCGTCAAGTATTCACAAACATGGAAATGTATACATCTTCAGGCTTATCATTATGTAAACAGAGTAAATATTTTTTAGCGTCTTAAACCCGAGGCAGCATTAATTTTAACTCACATTTTTGTCTCAGCTGAAACTGACATGTTACTTTTCAAAACACATAAATTTCCAAACATATGGTAAATAAATACTTATTGTCTTAAGCCAGATTTCACAATAATTACTATGGAAGAACTATAACAACACTGCCTAGAGTTATAAAAGTGATGACCATAAACTTGACTAGCATGCCCACTAAATTACCTCCAAAGTCCTCTGCGAGAGAAAGTTTTCCTGGCAAAAACAATGAGTAGCATATGAACCATCTTTCCTTGCATCCTGCCATTTCTGGAAAAAAAACAAAAAGATTACTGATCTCAATAGAGTGAAATATCTACAATACAACACAATTATTTTATTTCTAGCCATTATGGGGTATAATACAACACAATTATTTTATTTCTAGCTATTATGGGGTATAATACAACACAATTATTTTATTTCTAGCTATTATGGGGTATAATACAACACAATTATTTTATTTCTAGCCATTATGGGGTATAATACAATACAATTATTTTATTTCTAGCCATTATGGAGTATAATACAACACAATTATTTTATTTCTAGCCATTATGGGGTAGCCACGGAAGCTCAGTTGGTAGAGCATCAGAATTGTAATCCAATGTAGGCACTTAACTCTCATTTCCTAGGCATGATATAGCCAATAATGCGTTAAAAGTGCCGTTAAAACAATAAACAAATCCTGCCATTATATGTCACACAGATCGAAGTTCCTTATTTATAAATTAGATCAAAACTGACTTGAAGACCATTTATGCAATTTTAGTTGGTGATTTGAATCATATATACAAATGTAGGCTCTTTGAAAATTAGTATAGGTCAGGTAGGCAAAGAACATTATCTACTTTAAATATTTGTATATTTGATACTCATAAACACAGTCATAGTAGTAAGGAAGTAATGTTACTGTGACCTACTTTGGTACTATTTAGGAGAAATGGACCCATCATGGCTCACACTTATATATGCATAAGTGGCTGAGAAACAAAGTTATGGGTAAATTCAAAGAACTTAATAAAATTATTAGAGTATATTAAAGTAGGTCACATATTTTTTTATAGCAGTGAGTTGTTCTTATTAACATGAATGGAGAAAAGGTAGTAGTAGTAGTAGTAGTAGGGTTTTATGGCATGTCAGCACAATACTGGCTCTATGGTGCCAACTTAAAAGTTCTAAAAAAAAATAGAAACAACTGCCAAAAAAGAAACTAGGAAGATAAAGCCTTCAGAATGATCATAAACATGAGAAATTAAACAATAATGTAAAAAATGACAATGAACTACTTTGAATACTGAAAAGTTAGAAGCATAATGAATTTGCACTTGTCAATTTTTGATACCATACATACAACTGTATCTGATAGAGATACTTACAATTTTTGAATCCAACAACCTCCACAAAAATGTTGTCAGAAAGACAACACTTGTGTCTTGCCAATACTTTACTTTCAGAAAGACAACACTTGTCTTGCCAATACTTTACTGTCAGAAAGACAACGCTTGTATCTTGCCAATACTTTACTGTCAGAAAGACAATGCTTGTGTCTTGCCAATACTTTACTGTCAGAAAGACAACACTTGCGTCTTGCCAGTACTTTACTGCCAGAAAGACAACACTTGTATCTTACCAATACTTTACAGTCAGAAAGACAACACTTATGTCTTGCCAATACTTTACTGTCAGAAAGAGAACACTTGTATCTTGCCAATAATTTACTGTCAAAAAGACAACACTTGTGTCTTGCTAATACTTTGCTGTCAGAAAGACAACACTCGTGTCTTGCCAATACTTTACTCTCAGAAAGACAACACTTGTGTCTTGTCAATACTTTACTGTCAGAAAGACAACACTTGTGTCTTGCCAATACTTTACTGTCAGAAAGACACTTATGTGTTGCCCATGCTTTACTGATGAAATAACAAAGAAGCAGTAAATGGTCAGAAAATAGAAGCACAGGTATGCCTACATGACAAAACAAAGAGAAGCACAGGTATGCCTACATGACAAAACAAAGAGAAGCACAGGTATGCCTACATGACAAAATAAAAAGAGTAGAAAATAAAGTAGTAACCTGGGTATTGATTTAGTCTAATCACACGGCAGCAAGACCAGACAGAACAAATTTAGTCACATTCTCTGTTCACAATCTTTTTTTGTTTTGCTATCAACTGTATCAATAAGATGGCTAAGGTAGTCCGCTTTTGTAAAATCAATACACAGTTTTGTGTAGTATGTCATTGATTTGACACAACTTTTCATCTTGGTGTATCATAGCACTATGAATTCTGACAAGGATAGGATTTAAAATAATGTGGTTGTGACTTGTCTCATTCAATAATGAAACAGAAAAATGCTTTCACAATTTAAAAAAATTGATATAACAGTCGTATGAAAGAAAATGATAAAGTCAATGAAAAGTACACAAGACCTTGGGAAATCTTCAGCAATGTATGACCTGCTTTAAATCAGTCATGCAGGATTGCTGTTGTTGAAAACTGATGTGATCTCAATAACTGTGTCATACTGAAAAAAAATTAACTTGCCAACATTCCCTATTCGTTGTGTATTGGATAAGATGAGTCGCAGATCTTCAGTTTGATGAATTTTTAAATACTGATTCAGCTAATATTGTATAGACAACAGTGGCAAAATAGTTTTTCCCATACTTTTTTATGTAATGATTCTTACTTGGGTATAGATATTCCCATACTTTTCTAATGATTCTTACTTGGTATAGATATTCCCATACAGTGACAACATAGTTGTTCCCATACTTTTCTATGTAATGATTCTTACTTGGGGATAGATATTCCCATACTTTTCTAATGATTCTTACTTGGGTATAGATATTCCCATACTTTTCTATGTAATGATTCTACACGGGTATAGATATTCCCATACTTTTCTATGTAATGATTCTTACTTGGGTATAGATATTCCCATACTTTTCAAATGATTCTGACTTGGGTATAGATATTCCCATACTTTTCTATGTAATGATTCTTACTTGGGTATAGTTGTTCCCATACTTTTCTATGTAATGATTCTTACTTGGGGATATATATTCCCATACATTTCTATGTAATGATTCTTAATTGGGTATAGATATTCCCATACTTTTCTATGTAATGATTCTTACTTGGGTATAGATGTTCCCATACTTTTCTATGTAATGATTCTTACTTGGGGATAGATATTCCCATACTTTTCTATGTAATGATTCTTACTTGGGTATAGATATTCCCATACTTTTCTATGTAATGATTCTTACTTGGGTATAGATATTCCCATACTTTTCTAATGATTCTTACTTGGGTATAGATATTCCCATACTTTTCTAATGATTCTTACTTGGGTATTCAACTATGAGTTGTGCACACCAACTCATAAGTTATTTTGGATTCCTCAGAATTTTAGCTCTGTAAGAATATTCGTTTAAAAAAAAGTTAAATACTCCAATGTTTCACAAACAATCATCTTTAAAAAGAACTCAGTGGAGCATAAAGCAGCTCATTGTGTAAAAGCTTTCTCTACCTCTGCTATAAATTGTGTATTATAGCAACATTTTTAAACACTGGTCCCTTGTCGTGCACACAGGTAGTACATTTAACCAATAGGTTCCCCTTAATGAGTGGCCACATCCTTTATTACCTACTTCCTCATATCAGAAAGGGTGGTAACAGTTTGACCTTACCCTATAAGCACTTAACATTGTCAGATGATCAGAGTTTCCTTCTGCAAACTCCAGCTTCTTCTGTGTGGCTTCTTCTTTCTTTCCAAATGGAGCAACCTAATACATAAAAAGACCACAATAAACCAATTTAAAAAATGTTCTCGAAATGATGTTTATTGCAAATAAATACTGTTTAAACCAATCAGTTATCAAAATTATGATTTTTGCAAATACTGGTTAAAACAATGTTACTGATATGATGATTTTTGAAAATAAATGGTTTAAACCAATCAGTTATCGAAATGTTGATTTTTACAAATAAATACTGTTTCAACCAATCAGTTATCCAACTTATTATCTTTACTTTTAGCTGTAACACTATTGGAGTGACATAAAATCTCCCATATGTTCTCTACATTATTATCTGCTGCAATTAATCATACAAAATCCATTAAAAATCTTTAGGCATTGTTGAATTAACAACAAAGTAGGCCACAGTGACCCAATTTTGAATTGTACAATTTCTTCATCTGTAGATGCACCAAGACTTTTAAGTCTGGTCTTATTAGGTGTGCTGACTTAAGAGTTACAGTCTGATAAGAGAGGACAGACAGCAGGATGGATGGAAACAAACACAGACAGATAAACTGACAAAGCGAATCCTACATACTGTACACTTCTTAAAGAATAGGTGTAACTAAAAATGTGTTAATTGAACATAGATATCCCACACAGTACCTGAGAAACTGACCTAAATGCAAAACTTAACTGGACACAGATAGATGGATGGACAAGAGTGACCAAACCATATTCATAGTGGGCCATAAGAAAAAATTCGGGGTTTATAGTATAGATTAATTTTTGTTTATACCCATACACCTTGTCTTTGGCTAACACCGACATCCCAAGATCAAACCTGCATATTCTATATGTTTCTTATCTACTTTCAGACTGTATCATTCACATTTATGTTGATATACTCATTTTATAAGAGTAAAGTATATTTGTATATCTCTAAATTCATTAGTACATATTTAACATTAGAAGATACATGTTTCATGAAATATTTCTCTACCTCCATGACCATCTCATAGTGCTAACTGAGCTGTCAAAATACTCAATTTTGAATTTATAATGAATAAAATGTACATTTTCAAATTGATTTAAATTCATATTTATATTATGTATATTCTTTATTTTTTCCTGTTAGATTTTCCATCAGGTACGTGTATCCATGAACACAAATTGCAACCCAAAAGTTTTCTGACTACACATTTTATCCTGCATCAATACAGACACGGAAACTGCACAATATTAATAATTATATATGAAAATTTAATATAGCTATATTATAGAACATGGAAAATATATTTGCTTTAATTCATATGTAAATGATAAACTGATTAATAATCTGCTTATTGCAGATGTGACTCACAAATGGAGACTTAAAACTGAGACAAGCAGCAATGGTTAGTGCTGAATCCAGGCATCTGAAAATGGCTCCAAGCAGCATCAGCTTGCCAATCCTGAAAGGGTAAGTACAATACACTTTGCAATTATTTATTCTGAAGATAAATGCTCACTATATACATTACTTTTGATAATCACTGCTAATATTCCAATATAAAGAAACATCTATTTATAGGACATAAATGTTTAAAAGATGACAAAAATATCACACTATTTTTAAAAAAAATTTGAATGTACTGATCATGTAGTTTGTACGTCTGTTATGCAATATTTTCATTTAAATATTTTGACAACCAACCTGACATCAACTGGCAATGATCCAAGATGGTATCCAAGGGGAGTTAACTCCTGCAATGAAAATGATAAAAACAGACTTATCTTTATGAAGTTTTCTTTCATTCTTTGTAGAGTACAGACATGTTAAGAGTCACAAAAAAAGCTTGAGTCAAGAAAAATGGCTCTGCCTAATGACTGATGTTTTATTTTGTTGAAATATCACAACAATTTTAGTCGGCATGAAAAAAAAAAATTGCGGGCATATTTTCTGTACTACATACTGTTCGTTGTCTGCAGAGAATTTCTAATCTATGAAGTAGTTGGTTAGGGAACTTGCCTAAAACTGTAATTGGTCTCAATTAGCCAGGTGCTTATATTCAAGAAGGAAGTACAATCAGCCACCTTTATGACTAAGGGTGGTATTACAGTGTTGCATCCAGGAATGTACAAGAAAGGGGGAACTCCAAAAGGGGAATGGGGGTGGGGTGTACCACAGCTTTGGGAGGGGGGGACTAACTCATCCAATTACTATTGTTTTTCCTAACTTCCAATTTAATGGGGGTTCTGCGTAAATAGTCTTTTTTCTTTTCTTGATCTCAAGTGTCTGATAGCTTCCCTATAATCAAAGGATTTTGATGCACCCCCTTCTAACTGGATAAGCCCGTTTCTTGAATTTGTGTGTGTACTGTATCATCTTCAGTAACATGAACATCATGTCATCTGCCATGTTCATCTGCTTCAGCAGCAGTCTCCCTTCTGTCATTTCAAGTTCAACCAGAGAATTTCCGGCCTGTACATTTGCACCAGGCACTGACATTATCAGAAGGACATTTATATCCTTCCCACCGCCAGTAATCTGCCAGAAAAAATCAGTCATCCATTTCATTTAATGAGTTATAAGTGCTAAGTACAGCAACTACTGTCCCAGCCATGGCATAGCCATTTCAATACCTCTCTAGGTACAAATACATATGCATGTACATTGGCTAATTTCTGAGGAATCTCAGTTCTAAATATAACACATGCTGAATGGTACTGACTTATGGAAAGGAGACTGTGGTACATTTCGATGTAAAAGATAAAACTATTTGAATATACTACATATTGATTATAATTATTGTGCTACATTATATAAAAAATTGTATGACCTCTCCCCCTTTAAACTTGTATTCTTGTGAGAGTTGCTCACAGAATGGGGGGAATCCTGCAACTGCGCTGCCTGGATGTAACACTGTATTATAAGATAGCCTCAGTTTCAAGATGTCAAAGAGGAAGGCAGTTAATATGTGTTTGACTCTACCCCCCAAAAAAGAAACACATCGTATCAAATGAAATACAACTCTGATTTGGAGAAGAAATGGGACTGGGTAGGAAGTGACAGTGGACCTACACAGGTGTGTAGATGTTGTAACACTTCACATATCTAGACACAGTTAATTTGCTGTGACCATGTTTGGATATTTCCAAGCAGGCAAGATTCAATAATTTTTTCTCCGGAACTTTATCTCAAACAACATAAATACAGTGGGAGACTTTAAAGAAAAGAAATAATTACTGATTAATATATCTGGATGTAAAATGCTTTGAACACTCTGAAGAAGTTGAACTAAGTGAAGTAAATTATCTATACAAATTACAATTAAAGATGCAGACTAGTTACACAAGAGTAGAGACAGGATCTCGGTTCTATAAGTTTAAATACAAGATACATTAACATGCCCAATCGTATGTCTCACAATAAAAGTAAAAGAAAGCAAATTTTTAAGCAAATTATGTTTTTTCTGAGAATTCTTACCCGATCACATTAACAGTAGGGATATAAGCCTGCTACCTCCCGAATCCAGCCCTACTAAAAAGACGAAAATTCATCTTTTCTGTCCATCTCATATAGATAAAGAGCAATAACTCTTGCCCATTACCTCCCCTTGCCACCACCAGGTGTTGCTAGTTTTTAAGCTGAGCAATACACTAAAAAGGATGCTCACATTGCAGAGTGGTGGGAGGGTTTTTAAGTAATGTGATCATGTAAGTATTCTTGGAGAAACATAATTTACTTAAAAAATTTGCTTTCTTCTTCAGATACGTTCCCTGACCACATTAACGTTAGGAGAATAGGTAACAGGAGGAGGGAATGCTGAGCATCCGACCTATACCAGGGAATAATGGCTGGATTCCCCATGTGAACGATAATCCATTCTCCTAATTTGATAAGCAACACAGTCTAGGGTCACGTGATATGTGATCCCTATATCCAGTTAAGAAGATGATCACTGAAATCTTCTTACTGACAAAATTTCACTGGTGAATCCAGTGAAGCTAATAGGCTGTGTTGACTTTTAATTGGGTCTGGTGGCCAGTTGGGCTGCCACTGGACACACCAGATTCAAAGTTTGTGTCAGTGAAGCTAAATCTCTAAGATAAAAACTGGAGAAGGTAGACTAAGCATGCAAGCCGAGAGCTTGCATAATGTCATGGATTGAAACATTACGTTCAAACACCAGGCTCTCAGATCTCTCTCTAATTTAATGAACTGAAATCTTCATGATGCCACTCTGACCTTTTGAGACTTTAGAGTATGCTTAGTGTATAACCCACTTCAGCCTTGAAGATAGGGCTTGAGGGGTGATATCCTGCTTCCCAGCTTTCACCAGGGGAAAGAGTCGTTTGTGTGTGCCATGACTTGACTCTGTGCGCTTCAAGTAGTGCTTAAGGGTATGAACAGGGTCTTGCATGGCCACTGCTCTCAATGAGTCTATGGAAGAGAGGGAGTGTATGACAACTTTCTGATTGCCGACTGATGGTAACCATTGGGCCATTAAGGTCATCTGTAAAGGGTGCATGAAAAGATGGCTGAGCGAGACCAAGTCTGCCACCACATTGAGTAATCCAAGAAGTTGCAAGAAATCTTGCTGGGAAATCCAACTCCTGTTACAGAAAAGCATCCTGCTCCCAATCTGATGGTACGTCCATGAAAAGGTGAGAGGAGGAGGCTGAATAAATGAAATCTGAAGCCCCGCTGAAATGACCTGGATCCCCCATTTGTTCTGAGGAAATAGAGTGATCCGGTGTGCCTGGAATTGCAGGAGTTGGGCACCCACCAGCAGGCCATCTGTGGGTGGTGGGGTTGCCAGATCAATGTCTAGAATTAGGTGGAGAAACTTTGTTTCTTGCCAACCCTGTAAGGTTGCCTCCTAAACTGGTTAGGTTGTTGCCTCCTGCCATTAGGCTGGGATCTGAACTGAACGTGTGATGGAAAAGCTCCCTGGTCCCTGGCCCTCCTATCGTCCATCCGCTGTGGCAGCGGTGGATTGGTCCTAAAACCCTGTGTGGGTTGGGTGGGGAGTTGGAGGGGCAGTTCCTGAGCTGCCTGCCTCAGAATGTCTTTAATTTTGCCCCCAAAGAGTAATGGCAAGCCAAACTGGGTCATCCATAATGCCAGGGTATGATGTAGCTTGAGCAATGTGGAGCGCAAACATGCCTCACATCATATCAGGTCAAGATTGGCAGAGGCAGTCAGCATATTTGCCATGGTGAGCTGCCCTGTTAATGACCCAAGCAATTCAGGCCACCGCCTCCCAGGTGTGTTCATTGCCTGATTTTTCCGCGAGTTGGAAAATTGCCAATGAAGCGAAATCTAGCATCAACAATGTGGTGACAATGTTTCAAACCAGCTTCAAAGTGGCATGGAACATATTCTTGTCCACTTTATAAAACAGTGGGGAAGATGTGAATCACTGCTAGATTTTTATCCAGAGCTGGGAGGTCAGTATGGAAGATGTCGGAGTGGGTTTTGTACCAGCCAGATGAAAACACCGGTACCGTTACCGGCCCCACTGATGGCATGGCTGGACAGAGAGATTATTCACTAAAATCCCCATCATAATATGGGTATGTTACCAAAGGCTTGGCGAGATGGACGGATCTGTCGCTAAGATCCCTGTAGAGGCAAGAGATGGAAACAAGAGTAAAATTTGGCCTGAATTTAATAATTGTGTTGTCATCTCCTGAACCAGACGATGCATCTGTTCAAAGGTGGTAGATTGCAAAACCGCAACATTTTGTTCCCCCATTTCCACTGAGGTAACGGTAGCTGACAGTTGTAAATGTAACACTTGGGGGGGACCTAGCGACATCCCCCACAAGGCTCGCATGAACTGCTGACTTTGGATATATACTTAAGATGTTGGTGTTATCTTTGCAAGATTAGCTTCTTTTCTCTTTCCTTTGCCTCTTTTCTGTAATACTGCAGTCCAGACTTCTTCAGATCACATAGCGCACACTCTGCAGGGAAGAGATGAAGTTCATTTGGTACACGCTAAACAGGACTCATTCTGTATCTTCCCTTGCCTCAAATTTCTTGCACTTGGTCAACATGTTTTTAATGAAATGACACAAGAAGAGAAAGCGTAAATTAACAATTCAGCATGTTAAGAAGTCGCTAATACAACACCTGTTACTAATGGAGTAAGTGAAAATAGGCAGTGCGCACTAAACCATGAATGACAACATGTGTTCAATGATAGCGAGTCGTATAATTGGTCTAAATAGACGAAATCCGAGAATGTAAAAAATTCAGACAAAAATTGGAAAAATGTAAAAATAATGTACACAACCTGTTGAGGAATGATTATTTGTTAAGACGCACAGCTTAGACCAATTCCTGGATGTATGGCGAATTTTTACACTGATATTGGTGGGGATTTTTGGCAGGTATCACAACAGAAGCGAAGCTTAAATACAAGTGACACCTGGTGGTAACACGGGGAAGTAATGGGCAAGAGTTATTGCCCTTTGTCTATATGGGATACACAGAAATGATGAATTTTTGTCATTTTAGTAGGGTTGGATTCAGGAGGTAGCAGGCTTATATCTCTAAAATTAATGTGACTGGAGAACATATCAGAAAGAGAAAGGCAAATTTGACATTGCTCGTTAGTAGTTTTTTATTCTTTACCCCTTTCTCATCCAGTGCTCCTAAATCTTGGAGTCGTCTAATGGCTGCCAATATAGATGTTTCCTCTGGTGGTTCAATTAGCTTGTTCAGCACTTCCTGCAAAGCATGGTTGTAGATGACATAGTTAGGGATATACATGAAGGCTGTTTGTGAGTTAATGTCATATATTTACATGTAATTATTGATTATTATAAATGTGCATTAGTTTCTTACCACAACATGCACTAAACTCTATAGTCAGTAAATATTAAAATACTTTAAAATGCATATACAATTTTGAAAAATTATTCATTATATATTATATATATAAAATTTGTTTAGTTTTCTTTTCATCTAAACAAATGATAAAATTTCCAGCTGGATAACAGTATCTTTATTTCCTAAGCCCTTCATCCCAGTCCTCTCTAACCACAACACCCCAAACCTATGCCATTATATTCTGATAGTGAAATAAAAAATAAAACTTTTTTTAATCATCTAAACAACCTGGTTTCTATTAATTAACAAAAACCCATATAAATTTTATGCCATCTGAAACTACTATTGGATAAAATGCATTGTTTTTAAAAAATTCTTTAATCAAATTTTGCCTCCTCTTCTCTGAGCTACTTAAGACTCTCCAAACCACAGAGGTTTGTGTAAAATTCGTTGTTGGCATACTCTTTACCCCTTAGAGCTTTTTTTAAGTCATCTGTTGCTGACTGTTAGTTGTACCCTAATAGCTCCTATTTTTTACAATAATAAAACTCAATCACAAATGTCTTTAAGCTGACCTACGACATGTACTTGATTTTCAAAGTCCAAAATTGAGACACAATGAAAGTTTGCATGAAATGAAATACTAAACTTAAATGCATTTTATATGATCAAGTCACAATCAAAAGCCTCAGATTAACTTCCTCAGATCTATACCATCTATACATTTATTTTTGTAGACATCAATTTTCATGGTTTTGTGATCATTACTTACATTCATGGATTGAAGATCCTATTTTGCCATAGAAAGATCATTGTTTGTTGGGTCTTGAAATTTGTGGTTTGTAGCAAATAAGAAATGCATGAAAACTGCTACCAGATGAAAAAAATTTAAAATGGACAGAATTCTAAACTTTGATATTTATTTTATGGAACATATCCCTTTAATTCCATAAATGGGAGATGCAAGAAAATTTGTGTGGTAATCAAACTTATGTGTATCATGAACAGATGAATGAATACATTGTGATGGCCAAGTTCTTTATTTTATGGAGAAGCATCAATGGGTGATGAAAACAGAATTGCTGAAAAGTGTTATAAAAGCCTCTATTTGTGAAATGAATATAAAGCATCTTCCATGCTTTGAAAGGAGAATACCACAACTAACTGTACATAATGGTCTTACCACTGAAAATACAGGAAACTCATTTTTTTAGTAAAATGTTTCTTCAACAATACCTACCTGATCATATTACACTGGGAGATGATCCACTTCCTCACAAATCTAGTCTTCCCAAGCTAAAAAAGGATGTTAACCATGTCTTATGGAAACTTTCAGCATGCGAAAATGTTGTCTGCTGAGAGAAAAGTCAGATGAGAGTGGTCTCCTCTTGGATTGAGGTACTGGCACCAAATCCCATCATTCTTAAGTTATTACTTGCATGCAATTCCAGGATGTAATGGGTAGGTGGGGCCCACATTATATTTGGGTAAGTATTATCAATCTTTCAATACATTATCCAATCATAATCCATTAGAAGAATTGGTAAGAGGTGGAGGGAGTTACATCCCTTTAACCTGGAGGTGGCCCTGGCTCCAGTCTCCTAACACATGCAAAGCAGCTTCCAGTCTCATGTAAGATACAGGCAAGGATTAGTACAGATCAATGAAGGGATATGGTTTTAAGGAAAAAAGTTTTGTTCCTGCAAATCCAGCAGAAGTAGATCAACTTGCATCATTACGAAACTGCTGAGTGACCTGGGAAGGTAGCATGCTGCACAGCTGATATAGGTCCTACTAAGTCAAACTGAGCACTTTGGAATGAAAGGTCTCTGATATAGAAGCTGGAGAAAGTCACATCAAAGCTCCATCCAAAAACTTGAATAATATCAGCCAGGGAACAGTTTTGCATAAATGATATGCTGGTAGTGATGTTCTTTGGACAATTCTTTGTAGACTGAGCGGATAACCCAATAAATACAACAAAAGAGCCCAAGTGGAAATATCATCCTTTGAGTGTTAAGAACAAGTGAGATCTCCCTCTTTGGATCAGTACATTCAGGCACCACTTCACTGCCCTGACAGAGTTCTGAAGACAACCTTGGGAAGAAGAGTCCAGTGAAGACAGCAGTTTTAAAATGAAAGATAGATTTCCCTTGAGCAGGAGCCTGTTCTTAGCAAAGAAATTGGGGGCCATCATGAGAGAAACTAAACCACTGTCATAGAACTGCAGGTAGTTTGGGTTGAGGGGCATACACTTTAATGATTCTTCCCCCTAAAGATAGGGTGACTAGGAAGCAGGTCTTGTACAAATGATTAGTCAGTGAGGTTTTAGATGGTGGTTGAATGGTGATTTGTTCAACTATGTCAAAACCCATTGCAGGTTCCATTTTGGACAAAGGAGCAAGGCCTTCAGTCTAGATAGGTAAAAGGTGGAGATGTCTTTATTCTGGCCTATGTCTTCCTTTCCACAATGGTGAAATGTGTTGGAAATCGTGGAACAGTAGCACTTGATAGGAATAAGGGCTAACTTCTTCTCACTGAAAAACCACAAGAGGAAGCTGGGAATCTGCTGCACTGATGATTACAAGGGTTTTTGTGGTTTTGTAGGGTTTAAGGCTATTTTTCAGCACATGATAGGCTATACATGGAAGCCAGTATATTTGGTGGAGGAAGAACCCGGAAAGGCCCTGGGAAGAACCAACAACCCACAGAAGTTATCCTCAAACTTTCTCACATACCCATGATGGTCAAGCCAAGACTCTAATTCATGTGGACAGAAGTGAGATGTGTGAGTGATTTGTTAAGGCGCACACCTTAGACCACTTGGTTATCCGGGGCCCCCAAGGCTTCCAAGGGAGAGATGTTTCTCTGTACACACCACTGGGATAAGACTTTTCCCCTCATAGGCTTTTAAGCAATTCTGTCCATTGTCACAGAAAAGTTTCTTTCTGAGAGGTTTTTTGATTCAAGCCAAGCATGCAGGTTCAGCATTTCTCGGTTGATATGGGAAACCTGCATGTGTGATTGTTTCAGAATATCTGCTGCTAGTTTCCAGAGTTTTTGCATCCAAGATTTTTCCCACTTACAGGAAGTGATCAGGATAAGTCTGCACTCAGATTCCCTTGCCTTCTGAATGACCTTGGAAATTTGAGACCATTCCCGATTAGTGAAAGGCCATTGACTGACCAGGTCTGATAGTAGGGAACAAGGGTTGGGGAGTTTGATGTTCTACTGCACTGAAAGGAGGTCCACTATGGGTCAACCCCAAATGACACCTCCTGGAGGATCCCAAACAAGATGACAGAGTACTAAGGATTTGGTTCCCCCTTGCCTTGAGAGGCAAATGACAACAGCAGAGTTGACAGAAAGAATTTGAATATCCTTTCTAGACTGTGACTCCAGACATTATCAAAAGGCATTTGCTGAGGCTTTCATCTCCAAGAGGTTGGTACACATCACCACTTCTGAAGGGACCAAATTCCACTAATTGGGAAGGAGGGCTAGGAGGTGGACACCCCAGCCAGTCATGCTGGTGTCTGTGCTAATCGTTATTTCCAGCAGCTGATGCTAAAGCAGAATACTTGCTATAACTTACAAGAGGTCCTCCCGTTTGTAGTGCAATCTGAAACTTTGATCATTTGGATGAGTTGGCAAGGATCTCGTATGCAGGCAGCCCAAGGCAGGAAGATCCATGGCTGTTCTGAGGAGACACAAGGGTTGAAGGAATTTCCAGGCTGATATTCAGCTCTCCAAGGTGATAAAAGACACCACAAGGTGATTGTCAAGGCACAATTCTGTGATTGTAACGGCACATTTCTGATTGAGACAAGCTCGACTGAGAAAGTCTGTGAACTGCATGTCTATGTGACTGGAAGGCTGGGAGGAGACACAACTGGATCTGTCTTTACTGAAAAAGAATCAGAAGTAAAAAAAGAAAACAGAGAAACCAGAGATTATGTATCTTATACAAAAAGGTGACAACCTTGTGTTTTTGGGGGACATTGTACATAGAGTTTGATGTCAAGGATGTGGAAGTGGTCCTAGAGTGTTACACAACTAAGTCCATGGTTAAGGTAAACACACAGAGACTGAGATCCAGACAGGAAGAGAAAGTCCTGAACTGCTACATGGGGTCTCTAGGTGCAAGTGTCTGGAATTTCCAGGAAGACATGGAAATATGAAGGCACACATCTTGGAGGTGTAAGCTGACTAAAGCAAGTCCTTCTCAGCTGGTGTTGAGGGTTCACCTCAGGGGCTCTTGGCTTGGGTTCCCATATGTGTTATGAGTAGAATCCTGGTGTGTTTCTGTTGCAAATGATTTCTAGCACCCTGTTCTGGAAGAGACAGTCTATGGTTGTATACTGAAATCTTTCTCCCACCAAGATGTCAGAAAAGGGCAGTATGAACATGGTATCATTTTCTGTGGAAAGGATGGCAGAAGGGAGAAAAACTGTGCCAAAATTAGTCATTATCTCCCTGCACTGTTGTCTCTTGCTCTGGGAAAATGGATCTTTGCCAAAGAGTAAAGTTTGGAAGAGGGTTTCCCTGTCAGAAGTGCTCTGGGATGTGAGGCTTGCCTCCTTGGTGACCTGGTTCCTGATCTCCTCTATGTGTCTGAGGAATAGATTGGAATACAAAGGCTGAGATCTGAGGGCTGTCTTGTGGTGATCTTTAAGCAGCATGGATGTGAATAGGAAGCTATCTTGCTCAGCAAACTGGAGGTTAACAGAAGCAGCTAGGAATTGTAAAGTTAGTCTTGAGCTGTTCTGTTCAGTACACAAGCCATGTGCGAGACTGACCCCCAAGTGTATCTCTGGAGGAAGTCTGCTCAGCTTGCTGAAAGATAGCCGTGCAAACTCAATTAAGCTTTAAAACAATAACTATGATGTTGCAAACCAGCTGTTGCATGTCTCAAAAAGGTTTCCAGTCCATGTATATGAAGGACAGTTTTGACATTCCCAGGATGGCAATATCTCTGTTGACAACTATGACTTCCGTCTAGAAAACCAGTGTGTAAATTTTGTAGATAGCCAGGCTGAAGTTAGACAGGAGTAAGCATTGGGCAAAGAAAGGTCAGTTGATGCTTGGGTCTTGAAGTTGCCTTCCAAAGCATTGCAGGATGTCAGCAGCTCAACCAGATGATGGCAACTGTTTGAAGGAAGACTGGTCATTTTTGGTTAAAATGTTGACAGATGCAGGAATTCTAAAGGTGGCCACTGATGGAGCAGGAGGGGGGGAATTAATCTGGAGAAGTATCTGGAAGACTTCTTCAATGGATGTGTGGAAGGCTGAGTCTTCCCTGGACATTGTTATATTAAGTAGAAAAGAAGGGGCTTGCGAACATGTCTTTGATGTTAGAGGGTGACAAAGAAGCCTCCTGTAATGGAAGTGAAAACTGGATAGGGAAAGCAGGTACTTAAGGATGGTACATGAGGCTGGGATTCCATCCATGTTAGGAAATGATAATCTCCAAGCATTGGCTTCAAGCAGTGTTAAAAGTCAGAGATGGGTACCATGTATTTGGGAAAGGGAAATTACCATATCAGTACTGGGTCAAGATGATGCTGGAACCAATTATGGAATGGTCGATTGCTGGTCTGCATTGCCTTCACAGGTTCAATAGTGGATATTGTGGGAAGCCTGATCACCAAATCCAGTCCTGGTTGTGTTGTGTATCCATGACAGTGCCGGGGCTGGAAGTGGTGTGACTGGGTGCCAGATGCCATCTAAATTACTGGGTCTGGGAGCTGTATGTTGGAAAGACAGATCACCAGAACCTGTGATAACAGTGGGCAAAGGTCAAGATGATGCCAGGACTGGAGTGGATGAGGTACCAAGCTGTCTGATGTCTTGTCCCAGAGCCTGGTACTATTATCAAGGAAAAGATTACCATAGCCAATACTGGAGTGAATATGTAGTGATGGATTTTCTAGGACTGGTCAATGTTGGCCACCATACCATTTTGGTATGGCTCATTAGTCTGTTCAGTGCTAGCATGACCAGAAGAGAGTGGTGGTAAAGAGGGCAATAATGATGCCGCAGTCATGAGTGGGATCCACAGTGGACAACAGAGCCAGCCTTTTATATTCATCAATGACTTCTCAGCCTCAAAAGACTGTGACATTAGGAAGTTCACTACTGAGGCATCAACAGCTGCAAAATTGATAGCATAGGCATCCTTTGAAGACAGCATTCTGTCTCTCTCACTAGTCTAGGAGAGATGTTGAAGCAAAACCATCACGCGTCTGTGCTCTATCAACTGAGTGAAGATTTCCCATGTAAGGCCTAATTGACACTCCATACAGGTAATGCAGGTGTGGTGATTATCTTCTGACAGCTTATACCTTATGCATGCCACACATCTAATCCTACCCACTGTTACCTGTAATTAAAGAGAACAAAATAATGGCATATACAGGCAAAATCAGCCAGGCTTAGAGTGAAGAGGATGCCACAAAATGAAATAAATGCCATAGAGAATTAAAGAAATGTTAATTATTGAGAATAAATTATCATTACTTGAAATAAGAAATCCAGCAAATGCTGTCCCCCACTTTTCACAGGAAGTAGAGGAATGTAGTTCCATAGCAGAAAGGGCTAGGTGACAATGGTGATATAGTAAATGAGCTAGGGTACATTTGTAAAGAAAGACACTATTGATGACAGAGAAGACCGACAAAGCAAAATGTGGGTCCAATATTCAGCGGCCATAACTATATCAAATGATGAGAGTTGCATATAAAACTTTCTTGAAATTCAATAATAATTAAGGGAATTATTGTGTGGAAACGAAAGTGGGCGTGTCCAAAAATCAGGGGCCACAACTCTCCCAAATGATGAAGTAGATCGAAGGCTGAAAAACCAAAGTAAGTCAAGGTATCATCAACATAAGATGCATACCAAGGGAGTTTTTGCACAGAAAGGAAGGGGCAATAACTCTGTTAAAAGATGATGTTGCATGCTGAACATATACCTAAGAAACACTGACAATGTGATGAGAAAACTCCTAGGATTGCTCAAACTTGAAAGTAGTAAATGGCAAATGACAGAATTATGCACCAATCACTCTATCCAGAGGAAGAATATCCTCATATGACTTCCATCCTGGTAAGCATTGTTTAATACTAAAACAAGCCAAAAGACATGGTTAACATCTATTTTTCTATCTTTACTTGGGTGAGCTGAATTTGCAAGGTAGTGTATGATCTCCTAATGTACTCTGATCAGGTAATGTATTTCAAGAAGAAATTACAATAGTAACTGAAAGATTATGTAGATGGTATTTGTTAATTTGTTTGCTTTAGATTTTTAGTTTTATTTCATGTGGTGTTCTTGATTTGTTTCTTGGTGTATAACCTGTGTCTTTCTGAAGCAAAAATCGAGCATCAATTACCACTACACCCACCATTTATCGTACATAAGTTACCACTACATCAATTCAACATCAATTACCACGACATCAGTTACCACTACATCAATTCAACATCAATTACCACTACATCCATCTTTTTGAAAATATCCAGCATTCTGATTCTCAGGACAATTTGTTCTAGTGGTGCCCTCTGGATCTCTGAAATAGAAACCATGATGTAAAATAAAAAATGGACATTATTTGTCATCATGTAATGTTTACATTTATTAGCATTGCAATGTCACATAAAAAAAATGCACACAACACTGCAGCATAACACAGCAATGTTCCTTAGCAATGTCAACAAGTAATGTCACTTAGGAGTGTCATTCAGTAATGTCACTTAGCAATATCACTGAGTACTGTCACTTAGCAATGTCACTGAGTAATGCAAAGTCTTTGCAGTTATGTGATAAACAGAATCTCAAACTCATGTTTATCAGACATCAAATTTATGAAACGTGATGAAGGATACAATATTCCACTTAATGCAGCATATAACACATTTAACTTTCATATCTGATGAATGCTAAATAGATGAATAAGATCACCAATTTATACACAACAAGAAGGCCTAGGCTGGCATGCTGAGCCCACTGTTATATCGTTGCTGTGGAACATGTTACCTTGATCCCAAGGTCCAAAGGCCGAGTCCAGTGTGTCATAGAATTAATCATCTTAAATTCATAATCTAGAATATGAAACATCCATCAAGTGGATAATGAAATATAAGCAATGAAAAAACTTTAACTAAAACCTTAATGCAAATTTTCTATGATTTTGACACTGACCTCAAGGTCAAAGGGGCAAGCAATTATGTTGCTGAATTAATTGTATTAGCTTCATAATAACTTATGCTTAGTATGAAGAAAATCCATCAAGGGGTTTAGGAAATAACAGCAAAAGCTTTA
The DNA here is from genome assembly GCA_029931535.1 of Margaritifera margaritifera. Taxonomy (NCBI): domain Eukaryota; kingdom Metazoa; phylum Mollusca; class Bivalvia; order Unionida; family Margaritiferidae; genus Margaritifera; species Margaritifera margaritifera. Next base: position 328,944 of record JAQPZY010001392.1, on the reverse strand, counting down.
ACCAAAACCTTAACACAAATTTCTATGACTGTGACCTCGACCCCAAGGCCAAAGGGGTGAGCAAGCATGTCACAGAATAAATTGGCATAGCTTTATAATGATTCAAGCAGAGTATGATGAGACTCTATTGAGTTTAGGAAATATAAGCCAATGAAAAATCCTAAAGCAGTCTTAAAAAAGAATTTCTATGACTAAGACATTAACAATCAATGAAGCATGCAAACATGTAGTAGAATGAATTGCCTTAGCTTCATGATGATTCATGCCAAGTATAATGAGAATTTGTTAATGGGTTTAGTATATATATACCAATGAAAATGATGCTGATGCCACTGCCAGTGTCAGAAAAGTGACTAACATAGACTTTATAAAAACAAGAGAAAAAGACTATGCTGATGATGATAGCTATGCTTTACACTAGAGATGTTTATAATTATAACTATGCCTTACACTAGAGATGCTGACAATGATAACTATGCCTTACACAAGAGATGCTGATGATGATAACTATGCCTTACACAAAAGATGCTGATGATGATAACTATGCCTTACACAAAAGATGCTGATGATGATAACTATGCCTTACACAAGAGATACTGATGATGATAACTATGCCTTACACTAGAGATACTGATGATGATAACTATGCCTTACACAAGAGATACTGATGATGATAACTATGCCTTACACAAAAGATACTGATGATGATAACTATGCCTTACACAAGAGATACTGATGATGATAACTATGCCTTACACTAGAGATACTGATGATGATAACTATGCCTTACACAAGAGATGCTGATGATTATAACTATGCCTTACACAAGAGATACTGATGATGATAACTATGCCTTACACAAGAGATGCTGATGATGATAACTATGCCTTACACAAAAGATACTGATGATGATAACTATGCCTTACACAAGAGATACTGATGATGATAACTATGCCTTACATAAAAGATTCTGATGATTATAACTATGCCTTACACAAGAGATACTGATGATGATAACTATGCCTTACACAAAAGAATGCTGATGATTATAACTATGCCTTACACAAAAGATGCTGATGATTATAACTATGCCTTACACAAGAGATGCTGATGATTATAACTATGCCTTACACAAGAGATACTGATGATTATAACTATGCCTTACACAAAAGATGCTGATGATTATAACTATGCCTTACACAAAAGATGCTGATGATTATAACTATGCCTTACACAAAAGATACTGATGATGATAACTATGCCTTACACAAAAGATGCTGATGATTATAACTATGCCTTACACAAGAGATACTGATGATTATAACTATGCCTTACACAAGAGATGCTGATGATTATAACTATGCCTTACACAAAAGATGCTGATGATTATAACTATGCCTTACACAAGAGATACTGATGATGATAACTATGCCTTACACAAGAGATGCTGATGATAACTATGCCTAACACTAGAGATGTACATGTACTACAATGTGGAAATAAAAATTGTAAGGGCATTTTCTGTCCATTAAATGCAATGCATTAATTTGAGATAAGGTATGATACATAATTAAAATGGGGTAAAGTTCCTCTAGCAAAAATAATCTATATTTTGGAAAGCACAGTGGTGACACATTCTCATTGTACCTCTGTTGTCTCTGATTTTATTTCTGATTCCAGTGCATACAATGGAAGAGGCTTCTCTTCCAAGGTTTTTTGTTTTGTCAGGGTTCTCCAATTGCTTTTAACAAAAGACAAACTCACCTCAACATCTGAGCCAGTAACAGTATGTTGTACAAGTTGTAAGAACATGTAGTGTCACTGACACCTAAGCCAGCAACAATATGTTGTATGAGTTGTTAGAACAGGTAGTACAACAGCATGTTGTATGAGTTGTTAGAACATATATTAAAACTGATGGAAAATATATTTAGAGATCAATTTTTTTTAAATAACAATGTATCAAAGGGAAATTTGGTGGATCAGTACCTGGTATAGGTTGAGCCTGAAGGTGGTGTTCAAACCTGTGACCAGTGAAGAGGTGAAAGCAGACCCCCTCTTGTACACGACCAGCTCTTCCCATCCTCTGTAGTGCATTTGCTCTTGACACCCAAATGGTCTCTAGACTCTCCATTCCCTTAGACTGGTCATACCTGCAAAGAAGTACCATCATAACTATCTATTCATTTTTTCTCATCCTGTTAAAACTACTTGATCTCAAGGTGCTTGGAGTAAAACCCAAACAACAATACAGAATTACAACTTCTTGCCAGAAATGGCCTGAAGCCTTTTCCATATTTTTCCCCAACATAAATATAGCAACAAGAATACTAGGGTAAATATTTGATACAGGCATTTAAAATGCACATGAAAGGAAGCTGGGTCTTTAAATCAAGCATTAAAATGCACATTAAAGGAAGCTGGGTCTTTAAATCAAGCATTAAAATGCACATGAAAGGAAGCTGGGTCTTTAAATCAAGCAAGTGCACTCCTCTTTTGACAAAACAAGATTTTTTGGTATAATGACAAACATAATGTATAGAGATATGGTGCTACAAAGACTAGAGTATGCTAAAGGTAAGCTTATACTAGCATATGTTTAATTTTTGTTGAAAGACACAACAATTCCCATTTGGACAAAATTGTACAAACCTTCAATATTAGTATTTTCCAATACAATGGCTAGTATAAGAGATTATATCAATAATTTCAATAATTCCATTCTGCAAAATTATCTAGGTATATGAAAATCATCCATTGATTCCAGTACAAAAACAGCAGCCAGTTTGGAAAGTAACTTCTGATGGCAGGCTTTTGTCCCAGTAGGTGGTGAGACCATGAACACATTATAGCATGTACATTGCAACAAGAACACCCCCTTGTTTACTGACTCATCCAACACTGATGTGATCTGTCATTATTGTTTTTCTTGTAGACTATTGGAAACATGTTGTAGTCTCCCTAAGCCTAGCTTTAATTTGCGAATAGATTGTAGAGCTGATTTTATTCAGGTATACAATGTTTATTACTTACAAAAATTGCTTATAAACATAATAACTACTCAAGAACATTGACATTGGATTTAATTATCTACCATTTAAACTACATGTGAATAAAATCCTGCAATTTTATGTAAATCGACGACATAATAATCAACATATTTTCCCAAATATCTTTTCATCAAAAGAAATTTATTCCAATTAATCTTCAAAGTTGGTATCTATAGGATTTAATGGCATGTAAGCACAATCCTGGCTATATTGTGCTGATTAAAAGTATAGTTGTACAAACATTAACAGAAGATTGTGAAAAACTTTAGGAAGATAAACCCTTCCAAATAAACATAAATGTGTAGTCCTTCAAGATAAAAAGCAAAGTTCTTAAAAAGGTTGTACAAATATAAAGGTTAAAAATTGCTAAAATCTTCAGAAAGATTCATCCTTCCAAACAAAAGTAAATATATTTTCTTACAATATATACGGTAAAAAGATGCCAAAGTTCTGTAAAATATATTTAAAATAAAAAAAAAAGGTTAAAGGGGTAAAGTCCTTAAAACACAGAATCAAAATTTGTTATATAAACCGCATTCTTTTAGAAAGTCAAAGATTTGTTCTGGTGGAACATCATCCAGAAGCAGCTTGATCAAGTTGACATAAAATTTGTCTTGCAGTCCGAAAGTTGATACACTCAACAAGAATGTGTTTAATGTCAGTAGTCACTGGCATGGTACACACTCCAGTTGAGGTTCCACCTTCAGGAGGTATGCATGTGTCAGGTATTCGTGTCCTAGATGTGTGTGACACAATACCTTCTTATTTATGCAATTTGCGCTATATGAATCATGCCAATCTGCAATGGTGGCTTGATTGTTTCCAAGCTTATTTGTGAATTTTCATTCAACATATTTTGCAAAGTATATAGAACATACTGATTGCTATAATGCTTTAAGTCCCAATATGGGATCTTCCATTCAGAAATGGGTGAAAGCAGGAATTCTTAGTCACTTTATTAGCTCTCTCATTACCCATAATACTGATGTGACTCGGTAGCTAACAGTACACTATGCTTTTTCAAGTCTGTATAAGCAGATCATGTTTCTGTAGGACTTGGGATATTAAGAGATTGTAAAATGTAAGATTCTGTATGGTCTACAGTGTGGAAGGTAATGGAAAATGAGTTTTTGCAGAGGTCTAAAAATACTGGATGAAAAGAACTGTGGATGGATATTAATATGCTTTGTTGTAATTAACAATATGCTTTATTGTAATTAACAATATGCTTTGTTGTAATTAACAATATGCTTTGTTGTAATTAACAATAACTGATAGCAAGCAACAATTTTTTCAACATATTATGATTTCATGTTTTTTTTTTTCAACCCCCCAAAAAACACAACAAGAAAACAATAATTTTGTTTGTAAAACACATATGCCCCCACTACAGACCAAAAGAAAGTCTAAATACAATTTTTTTTGACAAACTGCTATAATGGCATGAAAATCTAATCAGGTTATCTACCATATCAAATTTCATTTGTGTTCCTCAAGTGGTTTTTGCTAAATTGTGCTATCGAGGTTTTTGTCACAAAAATCCAAGTCCAAAAAGTTCAAAAATGTGTAAAGGGAAATTAAAACATGCCGTAATTACCTGAAATCTAATTTGTTATCTACATATAAATGCAAGTATGCCTACCAAATATAATTTGTCTACCTCAAGGAGTTTGTCCTTTATCATGCTAATAAGGTTTCTGTCCAAAAAAAACAATTCCAAACAATTCGAAAAATTGAAAAAAATTGAAAAACTACTAAGAAATTTCATTTGTCTACCTTGAATGGTCTTTACTTAACTGTGTTAACAGGGTTTTGGTAAAAAAAAGTTGGAAGTTCAAAAAGTTTATAAATCTGTTAAAATGTGAAAAATTGCTGTATTGGTCAGAAAATCTAAGCAGGCCATCTACTTATAATCATGATAAAGTGTGTAAAATTTCACGGCTTTAAGTTTAATACTTTGTGTGCTACTGTACTAAATCAGACTCAGGACAGAGGAATAGATGTGGAAATTCAGATAGATGGCAGAAAAACAATATGCCACTTTTTGCTATCACATTAGGGGCACAAAAAAGATCCACAAAAATTAATATCATTTAATAATGAGCCCGACTTACTAAAAGCTTCTTCCTGAAGCATCTATGATGAAAGCCAAGCTTACAGGATAACAATTTAATAAACATATAAGGATCTTATTACTAATTTTTGAGGCTATTCAGAACATGTAGAATAATAAAAGTGCAACACTTTCTTTGAACAAGGCAATAATAAAGCAAATCACGAAGCAAAAGTTTTTTAATATATTGCTCATGTATCAAGGAACCAACATGGTTGTCATTATAATGAAGCACCTACAAATTCTTCACTTTCGCTTTGCATTTTCCAGTTAGGATAGCTATAAAAAAAAAGGTTAATCACAAAACATAAAAACATTACAGACTGCCACAAAAAAAAGATTAGGTTAAATTTGAAATCTCCTTAAGAAAAAAAAAAATGAACGATTTTTATCTACCAAAAGTTATTACACATTCATGCTGCAGTATGTGTCTTGTCTGATATGACTGGGTGAGTAGCAACTACAATCTAAAAATGTTTCTTCTGTGGAATTTTTTCCTTCACAATGATATTCTGAACTGGGTATTGATAGCCACATATATGTATCATGATAATTGTCTTTAATATAATACATATCATGATAATTGTCTTTAATTCAATACATATCATGATAATTGTCTTTGATACAATACATATCATGATAATTGTCTTTGATACAATACATATCATGATAATTGTCTTTAATACAATAAATATCATGATAATTGTCTTTAATACAATAAATATCATGATAATTGTCTTTAATTCAATACATATCATGATAATTGTCTTTAATACAATAAATATCATGATAATTGTCTTTAATACAATAAATATCATGATAATTGTCTTTAATTCAATACATATCATGATAATTGTCTTTAATACAATACATATCATGATAATTGTCTTTAATACAATACATATCATGATAATTATCTTTAATACAATACATATCATGATAATTGTCTTTAATACAATACATATCATGATAATTGTCTTTAATACAATAAATATCATGATAATTGTCTTTAATACAATACATATCATGATAATTGTCTTTAATACAATAAATATCATGATAATTGTCTTTAATACAATAAATATCATGATAATTGTCTTTGATACAATATGTATCATGATAATTGTCTTTGATACAATATGTATCATGATAATTGTCTTTGATACAATACATATCATGATAAACTGTAAAATATACAAGCGAGTCTATGCAAAACCAACATTGCTTATTTCATGGCATAAATCTATTGAAGGATAAGCTGAATTCCTGGAATGAACCAAAACAATATTTTTTTCTTTTCTTTCTGTCTTTCTTTATATGTTTACTGAACACTGTTCAGAGACACTAAATTAATTATTTTAAAAAATGGTTATTATGCACTTTTCACAGTTAGATTACTACTAAATCTATGGGGTAAGCATACAAACACAAACAATTCTTGGGTGGAAAAAACTATTTACCTGAACAAGTCAAAACATTAAAAAAACGTACAAGCCTCTGTAAAGCAAATAACTGTTAACTTGTGACAGACTAAAATTCTTTGTAAAGTGGAATTTTAAATAGTGTGTGTGTAGCAGTTAAATAGGAAGATATAGCAGGGATAAGGACAGTTTGAATACATGTTCTAAGTAACCTTATTTGTTACTTCATTCAAAGGTATAAAAAAATTACAAGAAAATTTAATGTTTAGCAGTATATAGCATTTTTGTTTCATTCCACTATCATTCTGTATCAAGAGATGCATCTGTTGAAATACACTACTGCCAGAGAAAATATTGATGAATTGATGTTGAGCCACCTGTAGTGATATTCTCACAGAAAATTATAAACAAGTTATTGAATTCGTATCCTGAAAATATATAAATGGACTTCACAGTTTGTTCAAGTCAACAAGTTATTGTATCCTGAAAATACATAAATGGACTTCACAGTTTGTTCAAGTCAACAAGTTATTGAATTCATATCCTGAAAATACATAAATGGACTTCACAGTTTGTTCAAGTCAACAAGTTATTGAATTCATATCCTGAAAATACATAAATGGACTTCACAGTTTGTTCAAGTCAACAAGTTATTGAATTCATATCCTGAAAATACATAAATGGACTTCATAGATTGTTCAAGTCAACAAGTTATTGAATTCGTATCCTGAAAATACATAAATGGACTTCACAGTTTGTTCAAGTCAACAAGTTATTGAATTCATATCCTGAAAATACATAAATGGACTTCATAGATTGTTCAAGTCAACAAGTTATTGAATTCGTATCCTGAAAATACATAAATGGACTTCATAGATTGTTCAAGTCAACATGACAAAAAATACCTCTTTTCTTTCATCTTTCCAGAGTCAATAACCCAGACAATATCATCGATGGTGATAGATGTTTCCGCAATATTTGTTGATATAATGATCTTCCTCATTCCCTCTGGAGGTCTCCTGAAAAAGCAGAATTTGTTCTTTGTTTAGAAATACATAAGCAAAATCTTCATGTTATGAAATGATTCTGCAATAAAAGTCGGAACTTGAAATAATTTTAACTTTGTATTTTATGTCAGAAGGGTATTATGTCCCTTTTTATTTATTCCTCAGTTTTTGAAGCACTACACAATGCACAACAACCAAAAACCAACACTGTGACATACCACCACCACCACCATCAGCAACAAAGAAGAACAATAACAATAAGGAAGCTAATGTACACAAGCATAACATCTAGCTGATATTTTGAGGTGGGTGCTAATCTAAATTCTGAATAATGTTGGCAAATTTGCAAGAAATGCAAAATAGAGTTCCATGTAATATTTCTTTAATTTTTTTCACAGCTATAGTTCAATGTTCCAATCTCACACTCTAAGAATAGACCTTTTCATCACATACAAAACCTTACTATCACAGAAACTATCAATAAATGTACATGACTGGCAATGATGGTGTTACATTTTTCCCTGTCATGCTGACTTTTATTTATGGTTTTGTTTTATTTGTAGCTTTTCCTATTTCTTCTGATTTATTGCTATGAACAATACACATGTATTGATAGGAACGAGGCTTTAGGCATTTCAAAATGTCTTTAGATGTATAAGTTTACTATTGCATACATCCAACAATATTGTGCATAAACTTTTGCCATAATAAATCTTTATTCTGAACATATACAATCTACCAAATTACCCCCCCCAAAAAAAACTATGTAATCCATTAAAATCAGAAGTTAAAATTTAGATTTTATTTGTCAAGATTGCAAAATCTTACAACAATTAAACTCCCGCTTAAAATTTCAAAGACTCCTTCAAGAATAATACTAACCCTAGTGTCCTCAAAGAATAATTTGAAAATTTTATTAATATATGAAAACAATTCAATTGTTCAGTTTGTGTGTGTCTGTGTATATATACATACCAATGCAGTGGTGTCTATGAACAGTTTAGTGCTTCAAGTTATTTCTACAATTTCAAACAAGTAATCCTTCAAATGATACCATGTTAATTTCTCTTTTTTTTCTTTTTTCTGTAAGGTTAAAACTGATGTGTGGTCAAAGTCATTTTTTCATATCTGAAGGAGTAAATATTGATGCTGGCACTTCATCTTCAAAGCTGAGTTTTTGTTCATAAAACTGATATGAAGGGCTGTTATAAGGGGCAGGCAATACGCGCAACCACCTGGGGCGCCAAGTCCTGGGAGGGGGGGCACCATTTCGCTGAGTTTGCGGTATTTTTTTCTGAATGGGGGCGCAAAAAGGTGATGCTCACCCAGGGCACTGTTTCATCCAGTGGAAACTTGCGACAGCCCTGCTGATATGCCCCACAACCACAGCGCAGTGGAATGTAATTTTCTTTCAGATATCTATTCAAACTCTAAAACAGGTCAAAACTCAATCAAAGTTTCCCAATGAACATAGCACTTGATGGAACAGCAAGTCAGTCTAACAAAATTTCCTTGAACGACTAGGTATTGTTTAATTGTATATTGTATATAAAAGCAAGTCTATGATAGGCAGAAATATGGATGGATAAGCAGAGAACATAAGCAAATATATATGTCAATACTTTGTCCAGCCAGAGGCTTACAAGTACTATCTAATTCTAGTAATTAAAACAAACCTCTGGATGTGTTTACTAGCACCTGACTGATGGCATATTAACATCCCGACTATAAATCAAAAGTTATAGATAACAGTATTAGTGAATGAATTTTACTTACGAAAATACTGCATGCTGTTCTTGACTGGATAATGTTGAATGAAGGGGAATAATCTTGTATCTAATTAAAAAAAAGAAAAAAAAAAGAAATAATTCAAATTAAACTGGAAAAATTAGCTGAATAAATTTTCTTATTATTAAAAGTAAACAGCATTGACTCTAATCTACCATGGCAGTTACAGTAGGATGCACGTCTGACATGAGTAAATATGATAAAGACTATGAATTTAAAGAATGAAGACTTCTAGAAGTAAAAAAAAGCCTTGTAACACTAATTTTACTCTATGATCAGACGACATCTCAGATGGGTTAAGTATTTGTGCATATTTCTAGGTAAGTGTTTTTGCATGTCTCTATGTCTACATTACTGTATACATGCTAGTGTGTATGCAATGTGCACGTGTGCAAATGATTTCAGCTACCTCTGTACATTCAAGTATATGATGTGTATTTTAGAACAGTAGTCCCACTCTTATATGGTCACCCCTTCAGCACTGAATAATTGGCCTTATAAAGGGGGTGGCATCTCTTGAGAGAGATAAGGTAAAATATACTATTTTAGAGTCAGGCAATGTGGATTATAATCAAAGGATGGCCTCTGTTGGTAGGGGCCTACCAAGAGGGGGACCGCCACAACATTTTAAGGGAAATTTTTACTCATTGCATTGACAGAAATACCAACCAATACCATTATGTTTCTAGTATATCATACAATTATAAAGAGGAAATACAGAATTTAAACTGGCCATTACCAGACAAAATATTCTGAAAATAATGATTTATGGAGTTTTCCCCTTATAAAAGTTCAAAATATTAGAAAGTAGAATGAACTTGTATTTTGAGAGCAAAAACATATGCCCCCCCCCCCATCCCCACAAAACACACACACACACACACAATTAAACACAATTAATGTTATTCTTTGACACTAGTACTTGACAGAAGAATGGAAGAATCTAGTATGGTGAATACAATTTAGTTAGGAGTTTGATACAGAAAGAATGGAAGAATCTAGTATGGTGAATCCAATTTAGTTAGGAGTTTGATACAGAAAGAATGGAAGAATCTAGTATGGTGAATCCAATTTAGTTAGGAGTTTGATACAGAAAGAATGGAAGAATCTAGTATGGTGAATCCAATTTAGTTAGGAGTTTGATACAGAAAGAATGGAAGAATCTAGTATGGTGAATCCAATTTAGTTAGGAGTTTGATACAGAAAGAATGGAAGAATCTAGTATGGTGAATCCAATTTAGTTAGGAGTTTGATACAGAAAGTCACTTATTTTTCAGGTCCAACTTCCTCTCATAAAATCAAAAGAGTTCAGTCAATTTGAGTAGCATACAGAATGCTTCAGGTCTGCAAAAGTTAGTACAAGTTTGACACTTGTCCAAAAGAGAGGGCAAGGAGGATGAAATCTTGGACCAAACGGAAACAGAAGAATAACATTTGTAAAGCACTGAAGACCAAAAATATAATTCCAAACAATTTTGAAAAATGACTTTCATGGTAACAAAGTCTAATTCATCTACATACATATGAATATAAACATAGATGCAAAATTTCATTTGTCTACTTAAAATGGTTTTTGCTAAACTGTGCTAATGTTTTTGTCAAAAAAAGTTTGCATACACATTGTTCAAAAATATGTGTAAAACAAGAGGAAAAATAGCGATAATGTCCTGAAAATGTAATCAGGATATATAAATACAAATATATCCACCAAATTTTGTTCTCGAGTAGTTTTGGCTCAATCATGCAAACAAGATTTGTGTCATTGACCAAAAACAGTCAAACATCTGTAAAAGATGGAACAATTGCCAAAATGGCCTGAAGATCTAATCTGGTCTTATACATACAAATACAGATATGTCTACCAAACTTCATTATTCCACCTTAAGTCATGCTTGCTTAATGTTGCTTACAAGGTTTTAGTATAAAAAAATGTCAAAGTCCAAAATGTTAAAAAAGTCTGTAAGAAAATATAATTAAAATATAAAGTCACAGTGACCAGAAGCTAACCAAATCTTGGAACCCACCAAGGTATCTAAATATCAAATTTGGTTTGGCTCATTAGATTTTAGCTAACAGACACATGGATGGTCAGCAAAAAATCAATATGTTTCCATAAATGTTCCAAACATACGATTACCACAATAAAAGCTGAACAAAATAATGAGACACAACTCTCTTTGATTAAACAAAATTTATTTGACAAAAGTCCTACTATAAAATCTTAAATACCAATACACAATTTTTAAGATGTGCAAAAGATAGGATTTGAGGAATTAGAAATGTAATTTTTGTGTGGAATCTTTTCTCAATTATAGCTTGATGCATGAGTGATCAATTATTCTAAAATATCTGAGAGTTTTTCCAGACAAAATGTGTACTAATCTGATTCTGTGTATTGTTTTGTGGCACTAGCCTTGCTGAAATCAATGTCTACCCCGACTACTGCCACTAGCCTTGCTGAAATCAATGTCTACCCCCGACTACTGCCACTAGCCTTGCTGAAATCAATGTCTACCCCTGACTACTGTCACAATGTTCAATTAGGGCCTGGTTTTTTTTGCAGTAGCATACCATATCATCTTTCTTATACAAAGACATACGATGTCAAGTTACTCTGAGCTACTAAACTCCAATTGGGCAGAATGAATAGCAGTCATATGGGTTATCTTCCACGATGGTTTGTACTAAAATACACCAAAGAATATTGTTGCATATCAAGCACTCTTAAAGACCATATTTAAACAATTAGTAAAGTTATTTAAAAATAATTTATTTGTAAAGCCTGTCCCAATTGAACTCATCCATAGATTATATTATTCTTCCAACATGCAATTGTGTAGTTGAACTTTTCGTTCCCCATTTCAAAAAATATGCTCATGAGCAAAACTTTTGAAACAGATAATCAATCTAGAAATACCTGAGTACACTAATACCATCTAAGAATTGACAATAATAGTATCTAAACTGAATTAAAATAGCTATTCAGAGCACTGGGATAGTCTGATTGCTTTACTCATTTCTACGAGCTATACAGCAAATGAATAAGAACATTTGCATCTCCTTTGTCTTCTTTTTACTGCTCTTATGATGAAATAAAAGTGTTAGCATTCAAAATTTCCCAACTAGGTTTAAATGAACAGTCATGCATTTCCGTTTCAACTCACTTTGCCTTTTTACGATGAAATCCAAACATTTTATTCGCCTGCAGCATGTCAAATAAGGTCTGAATCTCTGCATAACCTGGCAGAAATATGAGAATGGCACCAGCTTCTGGAAACTGATGGATCAAAGAATTAAATAATTTTGTATTGTGGGCAGCTACATATTAAATTAAAAATTCTGAAAAAAATGTGTTTGCTGACTTCTAACTATTTTAGAAAGTCCTTATATGTAGTAAACATAATGTAAACACTATATTGATACAAACTAGAGTTTATCAAGACATCTTCAGTATATCATGTAAACACTATATTGATACAAACTAGAGTTTACCAAGACATTGTCAGTATATCATGTAAACACTATATTGATACAAACTAGAGTTTATCAAGACATTGTCAGTATATCATGTAAACAGTATATGATACAAACTAGAGTTTACTATAATGATACAAACTAAAGTTTACCAAGACAATGTCATTATATCATGTAAACACTATATTGATACAAACCAAAGTTTACTATAATGATACAAACTAAAGTTTACACAGATATTGTCAGCATATCATGTAAACACTATATTGATACAAACTAGAGTTTACCAAGACATTGTCAGTACATCATGTAAACACTATATTGATACAAACTAGAGCTTACTATAATGATACAAACTAGAGTTTACCAAGACATTGTCAGTACATCATGTAAACACTATATTGATACAAACTAGAGCTTACTATAATGATACAAACTAAAGTTTACCATGACATCATCAGTATATCAGGTCAACACTATATTGATACAAAATACAGTTTGCAAGATAATGACAGTATATCAGGTCAACACTATATTGATACAAAATACAGTTTGCAAGATAATGACAGTATATCATGGAAACACTATATTGATACAAAATACAGTTTGCAAGACAATGTCAGTATATCAGGTAAACACTATATTGATACAAACTAGAGTTTACCAAGACATCACCAGTATATCAGGTAAACACTATACTGATACAAACTAGTATACTGATACAAACTAGAGTTTACCAAGACATCATCAGTATATCATGTAAACACTATACTGATACAAACTAGAGTTTACCAAGACATCATCAGTATATCATGTAAACACTATACTGATACAAACTAGAGTTTACCAAGACATTGTTAGTATATCATGTAAAACATTATACTGATACAAACTAAAGTTTATGAAGATATTGTCAGTATGTCATGTTAACACTATATTGATACGAACTACAGTCTACCAAGATGTCACAAGTTTTTGCACAAAACACTTTATGTATTTTATTTTTTTATTTCTCATTTTAGGCCTTCATGCATAAATTCATTCATAAACATATGGAGTCAATTCAATTAATTTATTTTAGAAATTAACACATTAAAATACAAACGATAGCTCTTTCTAAATTTTCTAAAATTGTTCAAATAGGAATTACCTCTTCATCTGGATGTTTTTCCTGGACTATCCATTCTAGCAACTCCACTATCAGATCATAGTTTATTTTTGTATGGTCCATAAGTGCCATGTTCTTCACTGTTAATTTACTGTATTCTGCAAAAGTAATAACACAAACATGCTGTGTACATCATCTTATCTTTCTGTACCAAAGTATCCTGAAAAAAGCTATATTTTTTTGTTGTTGCTTGGTTTGACCTTCTCGATCTTCACACAAAGGTGTCAAGGACTAACTCAGACCAGATTAGGTCAGGACGGCTACTATCACTGACAATTAATACATATTTTATCATTACAAAATAAAAACAACGCAAAAGGTAATACACATTTCTCTTTTCAGTGAAATTTTATACTAAATAAATAATAAGTTTTGCTCTTAAGACAAGGTACAAGTCTGTGCAGGTCCAAGTCACCTTGTCAAATTAAGGTTACACAAAGAAAATGGTTCCTAAATTATTCACTATTGTTCAATTCAAATCACTACAAACTGTTATTTTGAAAATTAATGAGGAAAATTGTCTGTTTAAATTTATCTCTTACATAATTAACATAATTTATTCTTTGAGATAACATATCATAAATTCTGATGCACATACATATTTCAAAGTCTTTCATAGATAGATTTATAAATAAGAACCGTACAAAATTTGAGGTAGTTCTCATTTCAGGGTCAACATTAGGAAGAGGGGTGATTAGGCACAATTGCCTATTCACTTCAATACACAGAGAAAGATAAGTTGATTTGTCTTTCCCTAACTTTATGAAGACCCTCCTCCTTGTTTACACTGAATGCTATGAGATCATTGCTCCTATCACTTAAACAAATTTAATGAATTAAAGAAACAATACAATGAGATGTGTTCTTTATGCAATAGGGTTCTCCACATAAATTGTTTAAGCTGTTGGGGTATGCGTGAAACAATGTTTTCAGTTGTTCCAATGTAAATTACTGTTAAAGAGCATAAAATATTCAGGTTTCTTACCTAAACTACAGTATCATAAAATACATAAAGGGTTAAAAAAAAAAATTCTGAAATGCTGGAAATGGAATTAAATATCTTAAAGTTATATAGAAATAATCTACATGTCACAACTGAGTTATTTAAAATATATAAAACTGTAAAATATGAACTTTTCTTGATTTACAGAACTGTCATAAAAATATATATATTTTTTGTGAAAAGATATGGCAATTCAAAAATCTTTTTAGTCTGTATTATTTTTTGTTTGTTATATTTGTTCATTTTATTTTTCTTTTATTCATCCATTCCCTTTTTCTTTGATTGGCAGCGGAGTTGCCATGTATTCAAATAGAAATTATATTTCTCTTTATACATATATCTACAATAAAAGTGACCTCCCTTTCCCTTGGGATTCTTTTCTACTGGATTTTCTATAGTTATCCCTCATTGAAACCCTTTGCCTTGGGATTACTACTCAGTATAGAAAACCCCAACAGATAAAATCTGTGGTAAAACCCCTAATGGATTACATATACAATGGGTGTAGGAATGATTGTTGAATAATAATGTATTTTTCATTTTCTTCAAAAGTAGAAAATACAATAAACTTTATAAGCTTTTATTTGAGATTATACCTTGTCCAATCACTTTAAATTATGACACTGATACTTATATGACTAACTGCCAAGAAGAAGTCACTGTTTTCACCCTAGTTTACATAATGAAAAATGGTGGAAAGTGAACCATTGCTCGCTGTCCTCAAATCTGCTATCAATTTGGCACACAAATTAGTACAAGTATCAGATGGTAAATACAATACCACTTTGTTCCATAAATCTAAACCATCTGAGTTGGACATTTTAAAATGACATATAAATACACCCTCCAGTGAAAAGACGTTTTCGAGAGCGATTTCACGGGAGGCATCCATAACCACATATGACTCTAAATTTTAAATCAAACTTCATCATAAAAAAAACAATAATATCATCAATGGAAAGTATGGAAAGGAAAGATAATTTTCCACCATAAATTAAATAAAGTTAGAGTTTTCTTTACAAATGAAACTTGGTTCAACTTTGAGATACCATGAGCACTGGTATACCACAATCACTGGTTCCCCCCACACTATATGTACAATATACAATGACAATGGTATACCACAATCACTGGTTCCTCCAACTATATGTACAATATTTCATGACAATGGATTACCACAATCACTGGTTCCCCTACACTATATGTACAATATATCATGACAATGGTATACCACAATCACTTGTCCCCCCATGCTATATGTACAATATATCATGACAATGGTATACCACAATCACTATTTCCCCCAACTACATGTACAATATCTCACTATAATGGTGGTTCCCCCACGCTATATGTACAATATCTAAGAACAATGGTATACCACAAACACTGATTCCCCCACACTATATGTACAATATATGACAATGGTATAACACAATCACTGGTTCCCCTGCAATATATGTACAATATCTCATGACAATGGTATACCACAATGACTGGTTCCCCCACACTATATGTAAAATATTTTATCACAATGGTATACCACAATGACTGGTTCCCCCACACTATATGTACAACATTTTATCACAATGGTATTCCACAATGACTGGTTCACCCACACTATATGTGCAATATCTCACGACAATGGTATACCACAATCACTGGTTCATACATGTGACAGAACAGAGAAGTCAGTTTAGGACAAATCAGGATATTTGCAAAATTTGGTCAGGAGTTTTTACTTCAAAAGAGGGAGGATTTTCAATGAGAATGGCAAATATTTCCATTGTGGCACATGTCTTTGACTTTCCTATCCTAATGAGGACCCAAAGCTTGGGTCACTATGTGAGTCCATTTGTGTGATTTCTGAGTCAGGGAACATTATTTTTTTTTACTAGATCTGAAAAATGTCTGCTACCATAAATGGGAGATTATGTTTGGCTATAAAGTTGGCAAACAGTGTCTCAGCATGTATATCTTTATCCACATTTGATGCAGATTCTGCAAAAATGGATTTCAGTGATGGAGTTTTGTTGTTGCATTTAATATGCTTTCATGTGACGAAGTTTCTGCATGATGTGTAATGTCAATCTTGGCACCAGAGCAGATTTGAAAATCAGCTCTACGAGAAGAACAGAATGCTTATTCATGTCCTTTAAACTTGATTCCAACCACTGAAAATCCTGTTTCCATCCATCACTGAATTTTGTGTGATATTTTGGTTGCTTAGATTTTGGTGTTTTAGCATTGGGAGATAGCACACGCTTAGACATCTCAACAAACTTTTAACAATGAAGTCAAACCAACCCTGTTTTATGCCACTTGAGCTCTTTAGTAATCCAACCATAATCAATTAACATCGTTAATCCTGTCCGAATTACTTTTGATCACACATAGTGTAGAATCTAATCAATCTCAACAACTTTAAGCACCGAAACAGAACCTACCCTGCAGAGAGAATCAAAGTAATGTTAATTGTTTTATGCTAATTGAATGCTTTAGTAATCCAACCATAATCAAATAATGCCTTTAATCCTTTTGGAATTACTTCTGATCACATAGTATAATCCAAGTTGACAAACTTCAAACACTAAAGCCAACTGCCCCTGCCAACAGAATCAAAGCTATATTAATTGTTTTATGCTGCTTGAAATTAGCAACTAAATTGTCTTGCCCTGCATAAACCAGTTCAGTCATGTGATCACAGGCAGTATTACCGTAAATATACTACACTGGAAGCAAGGTATGAAAAAAGTGGAAAAAATGAAAATTAAAAATTAAAAATGACACATACAATATCGTAGTACAATGGCATACTACCATTACTTGTTCCTCTAACTATCAGTACAATATCTCACAACAATGGTATTCCGCAATCACTTGTTCCCCCACACTATATTTACAATATATCATGACAATGGTACACCACAATCACTGATTCCCCAACACTTTATTTACAATATCTCATGACAATGGTATACCACAATCACTTGTGCCCCCACACTATATTTACAATATCTCATGACAAAGGTATACCACAATTGCTGGTTCCCCCACACTATATGTACAATATCTCACAACAATGGTATATCACAATCGCTGGTTCCCCCACCCTATATTTACAATATCTCATGACAATAAATGTCAAATCTAAACTATATATTACCAAACTTCTGGATAAGCTCTCCACAGATCATCTATTTCTAAAAAAGATCAGGTATCACCTTTCTCAATACATAAGTAAATGAAAAGCAATTTTTCTTCTCTTTCTGAGACCATATCTGTGTCTTAGTTCATTGAGTGATGATACATTTTAGGCTGCATCTATTTACCTCTTCTTTCTACGTTATTTTAGTCAACTAATTTATTTTCATGGGTACCAATTTGCATTTTTTTTAAAACTCACATTTTCATTGGTACTTAAATTTATGGATTGGGGAAGGGGTCCTATTGTTTACAAAGAAGGATCTTTGTTTGCTGGGTCTTTAAATTTGTGGTTTGTAGCAATCATGAATTCCATGAGTACTCCAAGAAAAAATAGTGTATTCATAGTTCTTGCATTTTAACCAAATTGGAAAAGAAACATTTCAGTGTTTTAAACAGAACCAGAAACATTTCAGTGTTTTAAACAGAAACAGAAACTAACTTTATCACGTTCATTCCAGTCAAAACATTGGGTCACCAGCCTCTTGTTGATGCATGCAGTGCAATCATGCATATCAGTGTTTTAAACAGAACCAGAAAACATGTCAGTGTTTTAAATAGAACAGGAAACATGAAAGTCTTTTAAATAGAACTAGAAGCTGACTTTATCATGTTCATTCCAGTCAAAACATTGGGTCACCTGCATCTTGTTGATGCGTGTAGTGCAATCATGCATATCAATAGTGATACATGTACCTGTACAATCAGCACACTGTGATAAGCAGTAAAGTGGGCAGTGTAAATAGTAATCTTGCTAATCATTTGGAAAGTACTGGGTAATAAATGACTGTTTTGACATGCTGTATTGGAGCCCATTAGGAAGGTGTAGTGGGGCTGGGAAGCCAAAGCCCATTTGGATGGTGTAGCGGGGCTGGGAAGCTAAATCAGGGCCCATTAGGATGGTGTACAGTGATCTCCCCAGAAATTTTTGATAGCATCAGGTAAATGCATGTTTGCATCATAAAATGTTTTAAAAAATGCACATTATCATCATAAAAGTAGAAAAATTATTGTCAATGATATATAAGTACATATATTTACATAGTATTCTTTGTTTCCCTAAGTTATAACATGATTTAATGTAAAAGTCATATGTCTTTGAATTTAAATATATGACATCCTTTATTTCTTCACTTTCCATATATTTTGGTTACCACATTAAAATGAAAGTCTTTTAGGCAAAGTCCTTTTGTACTAATTGTCATTAGGTAATTCAGCACCCATTGTGTTAACCTGTTCCTAAACACACTCCTGATTCTATTCATCACATAGAATGACCCTTCACAGTCTGGAAAAAATGGAACATAAAATTTATTAACGGATGTACAAAAAGATACAAAACTACCTGAATCCTAAGTTAATCACCAGGGACAAATTTTCAAGAGTCAAGACAGTGATGTGATTTCAAATAATCATAACAGTATAACTAAGATAATATATATTCCTTTCAATTAAGAACAATATATCAATGTGTTTGTCATTGTTTAATTTATTCATTGAATATTTTTCAAATATAAATAAAGGAATAATTCAACACTTTTTATTTACATGTTTTCAAAACAGGTAAAATTGGAAGACAAAAATTGATTCTTTTCTTACTTGGATAGAGAGAAAAAAGAAATGAGAAATCGAGTTAAGGTCTACTGAATAAACTATTTTTACGATGTAAACATAAGAGCAAATCATGGATAAAATGCAACTTTCGTTCCTTGTCACATTTTCCAAAAAATAAGAAGAACGACAACAATCACAAATACAAGTACTGCTACTACTATAAAAACAAAAATATTATATTCTAATGGTGCCCGAAGAATTGCCCTTCCCCCCACCACCACCATCTCACCTGTTGATACTTGAGATCTAAACCAAAATTTAGCAAAATGGTAAACTTACCATATGATTCAGCAAATTCCACCAATTCCACCCAAGGATAAGAAGTCTTCCATTCAGTGTTGAACCCCGTCCTTCATTTCTTAAGCTATTTCTTTTGGGAAATCACGTTATCTGAATTGGAATCACCATTGGAGACACCAATCTCTGATCTTCATAGCCAGGCTAACATCGGGCTTGCCGGGTGCTGGGTAATTTTATGTATTTGTGAAGATGTTGTGTCCATTTTTCACAAGAATTTGCTTAACTTATAACATAATATTAATATGTGTAACTTTTTTTTATCTGGTAGTGGAATTGTCTAATATATATATATATATATATATATATATATATATATATATCAGACACTACCATCAGATTCCATCATTGCCAACAAATCATGTGACTATGTCATTGTAAAGACAAACCGTGCATCAAAGGTATCGCACAGGCAGTCAAGTCAGCCATCAGCCAGGTACAATAGATAACAGCTAAATGAAAGAGTAACTATCCATTATTATCTCAATTAAATACCCAAGACGAGGTAAGAACAGGTATCATTTGAGTAGTGGGGCTTTGAATTAGGTAACATGATGTTTTTTTAACAGATTAATTTTATAACGATAGTGGGAAACAAAAGCATAGCGGCACAAGATGATAGCATAACAGTGGGTTCTAAAGCATAGTGGGCTGAAATGATAGCATAGCAGGACTATTTGGTAAAAGGCCCTGGGGAGAACACTAGTGTAGTGGGACTAGGAAGCTGTATTGGCAACCTACAAGTTGATATGAAGCTGTAATGTGACCAGTGCATCTCACTGGCCTGGGGAGAACACTGCATGCTTTGTAGTTAATGTTGCTGATCAAATTTCCATTGCTGCCTGCAATTATTATTTGAGCTACTTGATTTTTGTAAGAATTTGCACAATTACTTCTCTGAAATGAATGATATACCCCAGAATGGTATTCAATATATTTGTAGTCCTAAAACGAGCATATATCTCAACAAAATTTTTTTAATTAAGAATTAGTAAAGATAAATAAATCTATTCATTACTGAATCTTGTATATGGTGCTGGAGAGTGCTGGCAGGACAATTATGAGTCATCTATTTATCAGTCATCTATATCTTTCCTTTAAACTATTCAAAATTTTGTTATCTTTGTCATTAAAATAAGTGCACAATTTAGGGATTACACAATTGCCACAGCAGCAACAACAACAATAATACATGTAGCCAAAATAATGTACTGCAAAATCATTTGACTCCACTTATTTGTGATTTTATTGAAAACATTTCATTATTTTCATTGTGTATTATTATAGTCTTATATGCTGATGCTTATTTTCAGAGAAATTAGGTTATTCTGGGAGTTGACCAGTGAGTATTGTGCAATACTATATAACCAAAGATGTGTAATAACCTGGCTAACCTAGGTTAATAGGGACAGCTTTACAGAAACAAGTACACACCATAAACCTTTAGGAAAGACACTCTGAACAGTGTTTTTACCTCTATTCTGTAAGGTTAACTTTGTGGAAATAGATCGGGGACAGTTAATGCCAGCAATAATGGAAAGATTATTGCAATCTTTTTGCAAAAGTTGAGAACTACTTCGAAACTACTTAAAAGATTATATGAGGTCACTAACAATTTTAATATCAACACCAATTACACTGCACACATCCCCTTGTATGCACAATTCATATAATGCAGTGTTAGTAAAATGTCTATGCATACAAGATACTACGAATGTACTATTTTCATGGGGTACCAATTTGTGTGGATTCTGTGGTGTCTGGAAACCGCGAATTTAAAGCCCTATTAACAATTATCCTTCTGTGGAAACAACTGGACTTCCTTTTCAAATCCATGAACTTAACTACCAATGAAATTGTTTTTTTCTTCAAAAAACCATGAAAATTGACACATTCGAAAATAATAGAATTCACAGCAATTGTACACTTAACATGAACACATATTTTTAATGTTTATACCTGTATCTTTTTAAGTTACTAATCTCAGATGGGTTAAAACTAATTATCAGTATGTTACATACCCCCCCCCCATCCCCCATCTAAATGTAGAAAATCTATTGGTAAAGAATCTTATTACCATACTGACCTGAATATCTCATGTAAAGTTGTTTGATAGAGAGATTCTGGTCATGGGCTTTGTCACTTGGAAGCTTGGATGGATCTATATTCATATCAAGCATCTCATCATAGTCATCCTTTGGATTAAGGCCCTTGTGAATGGCATTCATCTGTTTAAAAGGTCTGGCATAGGGAGAGTTCTCATCCATCACAAATCTAAGTAGGATATAAACATAAATTTTGGGTGTTCTTGAAATGGCAATTTGAAAATAGTGTCTGGTTTAGTGTACACATAAGTATTTCATGCTTGTTTAATCTCTGACTGCATGCAGACCTACTACAGTTATTACATAGTAGTAATTTAGTTTATCTTTAAATAAATACATCTTCTGTAATTTAATGAAGTCAAATACGGTCTCTGTCTAACATGAATCGAAAGAATCAAATATCATAGTTGTGTAAAATGAAAAACAACTTTTCTTTTTACACATGTACAATTAAAATATTACATTTATAAAAATCTACCAAAGGTTTTTGATTTTCAACATAATTTGGTTTCTCTATCATCATGATTTAGCACAATAATTTGGGTGGGACAAGCAAGCAACCAATTAACAAACTTTATCAACAGAAACAGAAGCACAATATACATTGGATTTCAACACAAAACTTACCCTGTAAACTCAATGACATCTTCTAAAAAGTACTGCTGAACAGGGAATGTTCTTCCTAAAAAATATTACATGAAATAATGAAAATTTTGTTTCTGCCACAATCATCAGAAATCAATTAAGTGTAGTGTGCAAATACATAAAGATTAAAGTGTCACTAAAATGTAAATGAAATAAAACATGAAGCAATATACCAAGTTAAATATTTGCATCAAGAAAGACTAAAGATTAAACTACAATAATTATGTTCACAGTTGAATGTGTTTCTTTCAGAATAATGTACACTTCAACATATATAGATGAAGATCAAAAAGAGGTTACTTCTAATTAAAATATCCATGTCTTGAACTTAATTACTTTTCTTTTGAAATAAACACATTCATATGATACAAATACAGTGATTAAACAAGGTTAATTTCCATACAGTTTTCAAAGTAGTTTTATTGAAAGTTACTGGTTCTCTACTTCGAATGAAATCTCAAGAATCAGCCTTTTAAATGTCTGAAATTGAACAAGAAAAGACAACTTTGTAGTAAAAACAATAGCAGGATTTATTTAGCACTGACTGACTGATAACAAGATCTGCCAACTTCTATGATACACTCTTGATGGCTCAGGAGTTTGCATAATGTGGTCTGGAGGTAAAAGAAACAGGAGAATCTGAAGAAAACCTTGAATAGGTGACCATTTTATCCTTGCACACCAGAACTGGCGATCAAACCCAGGAACAAAAAATGACAAGAGAGTGCATTACCACTGTGCTATCCAGGCTCCATCAAATTTTGTAAAAGCCATAGATTTAGTAGATCAGATGATATGTCTTCTATGGGGCTTGTGGGTAAGACCTGATGTAGATCACTTTACCTGGGATGTCTATTAGAGAGACAAAGGTGTAGATTACCTGGGATGTCTATTAGAGAGACAAAGGTGTAGATTACCTGGGATGTCTATTAGAGAGAAAAAGGTGTGGATTACATTACCGGGGGTATCTATTACAGAACAAAAGGTGTAGATTACATCACCTGGGATGTCTATTATAATAAAAATGGTGTGGATTACATTACCTCGGACATCTATTACAGAACAAACAGTGTAGATTACTGTACCTGTGATGTCTATTACAAAAAAAAATGGTGTGGATTACATTACCTGGGACATCTATTACAGAACAAAAGGTGTAGATTACATTACCTGGGATGTCTATTACAGAACAAAAGATGTTGATTACATTACCTGGGATGTCTATTATGGAACAAAAGGTGTTGATTACATTACCTGGGATGTCTATTACAGAACAGCCACTGAAGTAACTTGAGAAGAGATCAGAATTCAGAGTGGCACTCATCATAATGATTTTCAGATCAGGACGTTTTGGTAGCATGTCACGTAGATACATCAAAAGGAAGTCACTAAAAGAAAAAAAATCGCTTGCCACTGTTCTGAACAAACAGAAACCTTTAAATCAAAACAGATAAATACACATTACCTTTAAGCATTTACTGGAGACAGAAAGAATACAGATATAGAAGCATGAAAAATTAATGAAGAAATAATCTCAAACAATTCAGTCACATGTCCAATTTCCTTTTATACATTAATTCAGAAACTTTAGAGACATTTTACGTAAACTCCAAGATGTTTCAAATTTTATTTCAGTACGTCCTAGGTATGGTTATTATTGCAACTTGTTCATTAATAATTTGTACATCAAGTTTCTGTATGTTTTACCTAAGGCAATATTCTGACAAATGAGAAAATAAAGATGCAAAAAACCTGAAGAATAATTTAGTTCTCTCAAAAGGATATATGCATCATATTATTCTAAGAAAAAGAATTTATAGATAAAAAGAGAATGGGGACGTAAGCAACCATAAGGACCCAAACTTTTCATGCACCACAAAATAATTCTTTTCTAGCATCTGAAAATGTTATAAAGCGGTGCACAAGGTTAACATGAAAAGCTAACTGTGATGATGATGATGAAGAATAAGCAGCTAAAAAAAACTGTGATGATAATAGTAAAACACTTCTGAAAGTTGAACTTAGATGGCCAGGCCATGAATTCATCAAACTTTAAATAATTTGACTGAGAATTTACTTGAAAAGATATTGGTGATAACTGCATCAAATTTTAGCTCTGCCTGTTCAATTCCTACATAATATTACTGAACACTTTGAAAACGTTTGTTCAAGTTCAATTATGAAAGAATTATGTGTCTGTCACTTGAAAGTGTGTACAAATTCACCTTTCTTCTGATCGTTCATGAACCTCATCCAGTATGATATGTGTGATTCCCTCTAGTGTTGGATCTCCCTCTAGTCTCCTCAACACAATACCTGTGGTACAGAACATCAGTCTGGTTAAGGAGGACTGAAACAAAGACACAAATAATAATAATAATAATAATAATAATAATAATAATAATAATAATAATAATAAAATGACAATGAAAGCAGATAAACCACAAAACACTGTTAAATTAAGCTGTAAAGAGCTAGTTAACAAAAACAGTACTTGCTGTATTTCCAATTGTAAGCTAATATATAAAAAAATGTGCAAGATAAACTTAAAGGCAACTATAAAGGCCACAAACAGATTTTGCCCTACAGAAGTTCTAACAGTACAATTTTGAACTTGGGTCTGGTGGCAAAACAGTTGGGTCTTTTCATCTGGACAAATCTTGTAAAGGGCTTTAGAATGGCAGCAACTGATGGAAATTAAAGCACTTCGTCCTTAATTTTTATTGCTTTGTACAGGGTCAAAATTACAAAAGCATGTTTTTACAGCGTCAAAAGTACAAAGCATGTTTTTAAAGGGTCAAAATTACAAAAGCATGTTTTACAGGGTCAAGAGCACCAGAGCATGATTTTACAGAGTCATAAGTACTACAAAAGCATGTTTGTAAAAAATGAATTCCATGAGACTGATAACTTTTAAATAGATCCTGTTACCTGTCTACTATTTAAATCACATACATAGGAAACTAGAATTGTGTTCGTTTTTGCAAAACTCTACCCTCTACCAATGTTGAACTACAAAATGTCCCATCCCTCAACCCCCAACCCATTAAAACTTGCAAAGTTCATTTAAATGGCACAAAAATGTAACTAGGGTCTATTCTAGAACTGAAATTTAGGAGGGGAGGGGGCAGAATTCACTACTCCATTTGAAAAAAGGAGGGAATTTTCTGAATATAGGATTGATTTAATGAAATAAAGGTAAAGCCTGAAAATATCATCTTTGATTTTTGGCATTTTTACACATTTGGTTGATATTTTTATATATTTATTTTTAGAAATTAACATGAACCCTGCAATTGTGCATCCTACAATAGACCCTGGGTCATCTATATTGCCATATACACAGGCCTACACATTATTATTTGCATACATTGAGAATTTTCTGAATAATTATGCAGGAGCTGTGTGGGCTCAGTGGTTAGTGTGCTGGACTCACGACCAAAAGGGTGCAGGTTTGAATCCTACCATCAGACCAGCCTGGGTCAGATACCGTGGTGTGTCCTTGGGCAAGGCATTTTACTCCAATTGCCTTGGCACTAAATAACCTACTTGTGTTGCTGTGCCGTAAAGCACCAAACCAAACCAAACTGAATAATTATGCAATAAGGTTTTCATTACAAGTTCACACTCAAAAAGTGCAAAATACTGATAACAAATGCAAACAATCACTTACATCAAAATGGCCCAAAAACCTAATCTACATATTAACATTCATACCAAACCTCATTTCCCAAGGTCAAGGAGATTCTGCATAATCATGCTAAAATTGTTTTGAGTCCAATTCCAAAAAGTGTATTAAAAAAAAAACATAAAAAATTAATTTAAATTGCCTAAAGATCTCATCATGCCATCTACATATGCATATAAATATGCTGACCAAATTTCACTGCTCTAAGTCATAAAGGTTTTCATTGAAAGAGCTTAAGCCAAAATGTGCAAGAACTTAATAAAACATACAAAAACTGCCCATATAGCCCATAAATCTACTAAGTTCAACTCTACATGCATATAAAGATGCCTATAAAATTTAATTTGTCAGCTTACAGCAGTTTCTGTGTAATCACACCAAAACAGATTCAGGATGGATGACCAGATGTATGAATGTGCACACTGATGGATGTGCAGTTGTCTGGACAGACAGCAGCAAAACAATATTCTCCCCCTTCTACTATTCATATTGGGGAAAAATGAAAAAGAATTCATGAGGTTTGGATAGATAAGATGTTACAAAGATAAATTCAGAGAGAATTAAGTACTGTCAACATATCATCATGCTTTCTTTGTTAGAAACCAATTTTTGGAGTAAAATGTCACCCAGCCCTTCCAGGCTTGAATTAGCAACAAAAGTGCTAAAATGTCATCTGCTTGCCCAGGTGGAAGTCAGATGAGAGTGGTCTCCCCTTGGATAAAGGAAGTGGTGCCAAATCCCATCCATTGGTCACTTAATACTGGAGCTGATGTGCATGCTCCTTCAGGGATGTAACTGCAGGAGGGTGTGCCTGGATTAGGATCAGGTATTACATCTATTATCAATGAAACATTTTTACTATTAAAACTGTTTTCTTCTTCAAATACGTTACCACATCATAATACCTTCAGTCAGAGGAGGAAATAGTTACATTCCCTTATACCGGAGTTGGCTCTGTTTCCAATCTCCTAAAGTGCATCAAGCAGCTTTAAATCTTGTGTGAGATACAGATCAAGGTTAGAACATGGTTTCTGCATCACCAGCAGAAGTAGAGTAACCTGTGTCACTACAAAGCTGCTGAATGACCAAGCAAGGTAGCCTGTGGTGCTGCTGGTATAGCTCCTTTGGGATGAAAGGTCTCCAAGGTAAAAACTAAAGCATGTCGTCTCTGACCTCCATCCCATGGCTATGATGATGTCATTTAGGGAGCAGTTGTGCTTAAATGCTATGATAGTGGTGACCACTCTAACCTCGTGAGCTCACTAATGCAAAAAATGCATTGGTCTTTCGTTAGATCCTCATAAGCAGAGTGGCAACCTGTTGTATCCAAGATGACAGAGCCTGAGTGAAAATATCATCCCTTCTTTGAGTTGTAATAACAAGCAATATCTCCCTCTTTTGATTGGCTCAGTTCATTTGAGCCCCACCTCAAAGCCCTTATGGGGCAAAGGTTCAAGGAAGATAAAGATTTCAAGATACAGGACAGATTCCCCATGATTGGGAGCCTGTTCTTGCCAATGAAAGCAGGGGCCATTACTAGTTCAAAAGGTTGCTTTATTCAACCACATCAATTACTCATTTTTTCCTCCATAAGGAGAGTTCATTTACAAATATACAGAACAGGACAGAAAGAGAGAAATTTAACAATTGACATTGATGATTTTGGAAAACATTCCAGAAAATCAATGATACATATTAAACTAATACAGTTGAGGAAGGAACAAATGGAATCTCAATAATTAGGAAATAAATGCAAACACACAAAATGGCACATAATTGTACATAAATCTTTTTAAAAAAAATTATTATTACAGAATGGGTCCAGTAATGATGATAGCTTGCTTTTAAAATGCGGTCTTGTAGGTACAAAGTTTTGGTAGTAGCTGATTTGTGAAGTTTTGCTTTCGACAAATGTTTGGTCATCAGGTTAAGAAGTACACCTGTGATACAAGGACAAGAAACTGGAATGACAAAACTGAAAATGATGAAATTGTGTTGTGTTCAGTTAACTTTCAAGGTCAGTTCTTAAGAGTTTTTGTAACTGACTTGTTGTTACCTTGGTCGAGTTCTGTGTAGGTCAAGTCCAAACTTGTCAAACACATACCAGTGAAAGTCGTTGGAAATTTGTCTTGTTAATATACATGCTGTGACCTAATGCTGCAGTAAATCAGTATACTGATGACTACATTATTGACAGTGAGAAACATAGAGACCTGGCTTTAATACCTGCAGGGATGCTATAAACCTGATTAATTTGCATTTATAATTATTCTTCGAATGCAGTACAGAGTGGAAGAGCACATTTAGTGCTTGTTAGTGTCAAAATCTTACAAAATCATGTCTACTGATTCTGTCATGCTAAGCAGTCTCTTCCTTTTCAAGAATAGTCAAGTTGACTAATTGTTTCTGCTGAGATTTGTTAGGGAAAATTGATTGATTAATAAAGTTCATGAGGAAATTTGTGTGCTCATACTTCTGAAGTAAATTCCAAATATATGGAATAAAACCAGATTGTACATATTGGGTGCTATCAAAATACATGTGAAGACGTATGAGGAATAATTGCTTGGAGATGATGTTATTGGACAGGGTTCAGAGTTTACCTAGGAAGAGAAGTTCATGCTGATCAATTTCAGTTGTGATTCTTATCAGCCCTAGCATTGACTCACACATATCTAACCACATTTGTTCAGGGAATCCCTGAATTAATTTTGCTATAAAGTATTGCAACTTGTTGAGGTCCAGTAGATTACCTTTTTGAAGCTCATTCCAAAGTTCACAGCCACAGAAAGTGGTTGAAATCATGATTTTCTTATATAAACTGATGGATGTTATTGGGTTTAGGTTTAAGGTACCCATCCCAATGTTTGCAAGACCAAAAAAGACTTGCCTTACTCTTCTGCAAGTGTTGCTGGTGCAGTTTAGTGGAACGACGTGACCTACCCTGTAGTATTCCTCGGTGAGCAACAGAGTCAGTTTCATTAAATATTTCTTCGCCAAGTGTTAGGGACCGCTTATAATTAGAATTTCTTCTCTTGCCAAAAATTATAATATATGACTATGTAGAATTTAGTTTGCAGTTCCAATTTTTTAAAATATTCAAGAATAATCTCTAACATTTTAGCTAAGTTATCAGGAGAATTTGATAAGCAATTGAGATATCTGCAAGCATAGGGCAGCAGCACTCTAAACTTCAAATTTTATGCCTCACTAAGTGCTGTAGCTACTCATCTATAAATACCAGATATAAAAAAGAGGACAGGATACTCCCCTGTCTAACTCCTCACTTGATATTGAACCATCTAGACTGGTATTTGCTAACCATGACTGCACTTTGTACTCTTTGATATGCATTCCCAATTATTATCCAGATTTTTTCCAAAATTCCCATATTATATTGTTTCAAGAGTGGAGCAGCATGCCAAACAGTGTCAAATACCTTTTGAGTATCGAGAAATGCAGCATAGGTAGGAATACCACAGTCAAGAGTTGTAATTACTGACCACTTGAAGATTATGAGGCAAAGGGTTCAAAGAAAATAGATTTCAAGACAAAGGACTGATTCCCCATGATTGGGAGCATGAGGCAGAAATCTGGGAACTTGTTCCCATTGACTTCTGTTGTACTTTAAGGCATTTGATTGTCAGACAGAATGACAATGAGGAGAAATCCCTCTCCATACAGTGTTTCCTACCATGATTGAAAGGTATGCAATATGACCATCATCTCCAGGAGATTAATGTGCAATGAGCGCTCCTAAGGGGCCAGACCTCTCTCACTTCTGGGAAAGAAGGCAGGAGGTGGACACCCCAGCCTGTCATGCTGATCTTGATTTACATTGATTGCTCTTACTGCAGGATGCCTGTGAAGTGAAGTAAGGTCCTCCCATTTACTGAGATGGGGCCTCACGTAGCCCAAAACTAGACCATCAGTCTAGAGGGTGATATCAGTTCAAAATGAGGAGCATGGGGTGAACCAACCATTCAGTATGAATTAGCTGATTCCACTGGCACAGCAAGTCCACTATGAGACTGAGCCTGCCGGCAATGTGGTGTGCTGAACGTGGATTTGTTATTGATGACACTACCTGAGAAAATCCCAAACTAGAAGGCAGTGGTCTGGAAATTTGGTCCCCCTTGCCATCTGATGTAATTTACCACAAAGGAGTTGTCAGACAGAATAAGCACACCCTTTCTGGACAGTGTCTCCTGCCATAACTGAAATAAATTCATTATGGCATTCATCTCCTGGAGACTGATGTGTAATAAACAGTCATGAAGGGGCCAAACCCCACTGACTTCCTGCAATGTGTGCAGGACATGGGCACCCCAGCCTGCTGTGCTGGCATCCATGCAGATAGTGATTCCAAGTGGTTGAATCTCCAAGGGATTACCTGCCATAAACCAGGTTAGGTTGGCTCAATTGCTGAGATGGGATCTGATGTATCCAAAAACTCACTTGATTCAGTGGAAAAAGCTTTGAACAATACTGGGACAAAATATATTATCTACAGCGATCTCATAACAAGCAGCCCAAGATTATGACATCAGCTGCCACATTGTTGAGACCCAATAGGCGAAGAAATTCCTGGGCTGAGATGCGATGCTCTTAGAGAAAAAAAAATATTGTCTAGATGTTTCCCAGACATGTTCATTGACAGACCTTGTTCACATGCATTTTGAACTCCATACCCAAGTGGGTAAAATGTTGATTTATTGGATTTGTCTTTGTTGGCAAGGAATCCAAGGTGGAACAGAAGTGAGACATGGATTTCATGTCTTGATTTAGGAGTATGTAATCCAGGTAATTCTAAGTCACAGACATGGAGGTGGCTCTGAAATGTAACATGACTGTGTCCATAATTCTCCTGATGACCCAGGGAATGATGTTCAGACCAAACAGGAGTACCCTGAATTGGTAAACTGTATCACTGAAAAGTGAACCTTAGGAATTTCCTGGAAAACTTGGAATATAAAGGTATGCATTTTCAAGATCTAAACTGATTGCAAAATCTCCCTTCTGCATGGTGATGAAAACCAGTCTCAGTGTCTCCATTTTAAACCATGGTGCCTGAATAAAAATGTTAAGAGAGCTTAGATCTATGACTGGCAGAAACGTGTCATTGGCCTTTGGCACAACAGTCTTAAATAAAATCCTGATTTGTTCATGTTTGGCACAATCTCTGCCACCCTTTTGTGAGAAGACTGTTCATTTCTTGCTGTAGAACAATGGCTCTGAATGGGTTTCTTGGGACATCTGTAGCAAAGGAAGCCCTTGACAATGTAGGATGGGGCACTGAACATGATCTAGAGGCCCTCCAAGACAATTTGTAAGATCCAAAGATTGTTGGGTGAAAGTCTTTCCTATTCTGTGATGAAGTGTTCGAGTCAGCCCACCACCAGGATGTGTGAAAAGGGTGGCTTGAGCATGGCCTCATTTTCTGTGGGAAGGAGACTGACGGGGAGAGAAACTGGTGTGGAAGCAATCCTATCTCCCCACATCTGTCATCATTTGCCTTTGGAAACTGTTTTCTTGTCCGAGGAAAGGAACTGTAGGACTATTTCCCCATATGGCATGCCCTTGTTGGGGGGGGGGGGGGAGGGGAGTTCTTCTTGTTTCTCTTGTCTCCACTCTGAAATGAGGGCTGATCTCTAGGATGCTTGGGAATGTGTGAGGTTTGCCTCTTTGGCAGCCTGTTTCTGAACCATGAAAGAGCAGGCTGGAAAACAATGGCTCTGCTCTAAGTATGGCTTCATGGCATTCCTTAAGGAAGGTGTATGTGAAGAGAAAACCATCTCTTTCTGTGAGCTGTGAATTACTGCCACTGTATGGAATTGGCAAGCATGTGTTGTGCCATCCTGTTCAGAACACTGTGCTCAGATTGCTGAAATATAGCCTTGGAAACCAAGTTAAGCATTCATCCTCTTGCATCAATATTTCAAACCAGTTACTGCATGTCAAGAAATGAATTTCGGTCTGATGAACCTGACATTCCCAGGCCTGCAACATCTCTGTTGACAGCTGGGACCTCAGAATGAAGAACAGGAATATGCATCTTATAGAAAGCCTTGTTAAAATTTGATGGGAGTCATCACTGTGAAAAGAAAGGTCTGTTGATACTTGGGTCATGAAGCTGCCTCTCTAAACAATGTAATAAATCAGTGACTCAACCAGACTGTGGTAGCTGTTTGAATGTTGGATGGCCTTTCTTGGTCAATAGATTGATGAATGCGAGAACATTGTACATTGCCAATGACAGCATAAGAGGAGGCAGGCAAAACTCACGCAGAGAAAGCCAGAGAACTCCACGATAAGCAGATGGTCGAGTCCTGTCTGAATATTATTGGATCAAGTAAGGAATACGGAGATTGCGAGCATGAGTCATTGGAAACAGAAGCTAAGGGTGACACTGACACTGCCTGCAATGCATGTGACAAAGCTGGCAAGGTTGGTAGAGAAGGACAGTGAACTAGACTGGGGGTCTGACAATACTGGGATGCTGTAATCTCCAGATAATCACTGAGCAAGTCGTTGATGGTGCAGGAATGGTATCTGGCATCGGAAACTGTATCATTGCCATAACCAGTGCTGGAGTTGTCCAGTGTTTCCTGCGTGATTCACAGATGGTTCGTGAACTGTACTGGGCATCTGGGACTGGATTGTTACCATAGCAGGTACCATATGGTGATGTAGCTGAGGCCAGTGCAGAGGCTGTCAGGTGTACCCTGTGTGAATTGCTTATGGCCCAGGAATGGTGCCTGGCATCTGAGACTGGAGAGTCCATTGGCTCTTTGACGACAGTGCCAGGAATACCAGAAGTCCAACACAGAGCCAGTGTTAAGGATAGCAATTCCAGATGTTGGAAGGTCTCTCTTTCATTATGTTGGGATGGGATAAGACAGGATATTTGATCACTGTACCCAGCCCCTCTGGACAGAAGTTGAGGCCCTGTCGGAGCCAATGTTGACCATAGCCAATCTACATCTGTTGCTGAAATCCAGAAATTAGTATTCCTGGAAATGTGTTGGTATGTCCATCACTTCTCTAGAAGGGCTACTGTACTCAACCAGTACTGACCTATAGGTACTGTTGAGAAGACATGTTCCATTCATTGAGGTGATGGCGGGGCTGGAACTGTATGTGAAGCTCACGATGATAGGGCCTGCCTAATTTTCTGCTGAACCAGTGAACTCTGTTTTCAAGGTTTCTGCCAACAAAAAGTTGCTAACTCAGGCAGCGGTGGTGGCAATACTGATGACATCCACATCTTTGGTGGTGGGTTTCCTAGCTCTCTCACCTTCCCATTTACACTGTTTGGCCACGGTTGCCCAAATATTTTCTGACTATTGGGTGCAGTTGTCGCTAGTATGACTCAGATGCACTCCATACTATTGAAACAGGCACTATGGTTATCTTCCACCAGTTTAAAACACTTGCACTCTAGTACTTAGTCCTGCACATAGCACTGACACCGTGTAATTACAGAAAGCAAAACAACAGGTATGTATATACACACACACACACATATATATATATATATATATATATATATATATATATATATATATATATATATATATATATATATATATATATATATATATATATATATACACACACACACACACACATATATATATATATATATATATATATATATATATATATATATATATACACACACACACACACACATATATATATATATATATATATATATATATATATATATATATATATATATACAGATACATGTGAAACAAGTATCACATGAACTTACTGTGAAGAGGACGCTAATGACAAACAAAAATGTATAGAATAATTACATGAACAACCTTATGGTATGTAATACTAGACAATTACTTGGCAAAATTTGAAATACTAGGTGAAGTACTGAGAATCTAAATTGACATACTATGCACTATAGGCAGGTAATTACAATGGCACTGACATGTATATCATAAGATGAAGTTAGACCAGTAATGTGTGACTTCTTCGTCTTAGAATCAAGTGAGAAGTAGACTGCTATATAGCTTGGGAATATTTCCATGTGCGAAAAATCTCCTTAGAATAGCTCCAAACAAGGACTAGATTTGCAAAGTAATAGATGAACACCTAAGGTATTATGATAGGGTAACATATTTTTGAAGAGATTACAATTGTTAATTACCGACAAAACAAAAGCATCATGTATTTACCTGCACTTTTTCTAGTCGAATCTGGTATCCAACAATTCTGCCCAATTTATCTGCCCTCTCCTCTGCAACCCTCTCGGCAACAGCCATGGCAGATATACGACGAGGCTGGGTACACATTATGTTGCAGATGTTCAGATCACCAGACTTTAGATAGGAGTCCAAAATGAATTGAGGAATCTGAGTGGTTTTGCCACATCTGAAACATTCCAAACTTATATGTTAGTTGGCCACATTACAGATTGACTAACATTTGTAAAAATTAAACATGCACCTTGTAGCTCTGTTATAAATAAAGGGAAAATTTCTCTGATAAAAATGTATCACAAACAATTTGCAATTTTATGACATACTTTTTGTTTATTTGTATTGAAATGACAGGAAAGGTTTGTAAACAACTGCAAGGCATACAATCCACAAAGGGAAACATTGCTAAGACATGAAAATATGGTCTTTCTGTCTCTGTATTTGATTGATATAAACAAATGTAAAATAATTCATTCATCTTTCTTCAATTATTCTGAGAAATTATGCCAAAACAATCATAGGAGAGATTGACAGATTGATGGCCTTTCTGAAAATATGAATAACAACAACAACACAAAGTGTGATGCCCATTTTTGATATGACAATTCCTGAATGAAATCACAATAAAACGTCATATAAGAAGTTAAAAAACATTACCCAGTCATTCCACTAACAACCAGAACCTGATGTTTTTCAATCAATTCCAGTATCTCATCTTGTTTCTCCCAGACTGGTAACTTCTGACGTTCTGACTGTATGGATTTGTAGGTGGAGAAGCTCTGGCAGGTAGAAAGAAACTGATCTAAAATACTCTACTTAGAGCATATATTAATGAACTTTGTTAAACCGTAATTATTAAAATACAAAGTACCAAAAATGTCTTTATGAGAATATTGGGTCCTACAACTGAGAAAAACAACAACCATGGAAGTTCTACCAACAGCCCTAACACATATGCGGAACAAGAATACAACCTAGTTGGGAAGCTTTGTGGTGAATAATGCTGCATTATTTAAACATAGTAAATGGCTGAGTTTAATTTACTGCCAGTAAATGTTTAACAACTGGTAACCATGTAACTAAACATGCATGTGGCTGTCATTGACGCAGACACTTCCCGTTCCAATGAAATGATGTAACTTCACATATCTGCTTATAAGGTCTGTTTAGCATGATTTTTTAAAAAAATTCTTTTCTTAAGTATGAATGATTTTCATATTGAATGTGGCATCACTAGGAAAAAGCCGAAGTTGACAATGATTGGTTGTACTGCACATTACACAACAGGCTGATTTTTTAATAATGCAGACAAAAAGTTCTTTAAAGAACTTTATTTATGTTTGAAAATTAACAGAATCTTTGATGAGTAACATTTTATTTTAAAGAAACAGCATTTAAAGTTCGTAAGCCAATGCAGTTTCTTAATCATGGTAGATCCTACAATAGCATCCTATGTGCATATCCAGACTGTACATTATTTATTTTTTCATCATATACATATATGTAGTTGTATGAAACAATATTGCAATGATCCTAAGGATGTTTTATCTATGTTGTCAGATATATTCAACAAAGACATGTTTTACAAACTGAATATTGTTATAATAAGAGGTAAACTAAGTAGAGCAAATGAAACAATCGCAAGTTGAGTGAGGTATGGCATGTAATTGTGAATAGCTTACATATAAATAGATGTAAGTTGTAAGCCTAATGTGCAGATCAGTGCAGGGATGATTGAGTTTCAAACCAGTTTGATTAAACAGAATTTCAGTTACTGTATACCTTTTATGCCTTTAGAAAGTTTGCTAAACATTGCAGCTTTAGTGACACACAGTCACTTTAGTAAGTGCAACCCATGTTGATTGGGTACAGAATTAAAGCAAGAAACAGAGTTCCTGTGTATACATGCAGAACATCTTAAGCAAGTTTTCATGAAGATATCATATCTTATACCAGGGATATGATGTACAGAAAGACATCTATGAATTAAGTCACTTTGCCCTATTGTACCTACCCCTGCTGGTTCAAGATAATGCCAGAATTATGGAATACAGTAAAATCTTGATAGCCTAAACACACGTGGGACCTAACAAATCAGTCAAAACAATCCATAGCTCATGTCAATGAGATTTAATATAATAATAAACATTCTGTCACGTCTTAAAAACAAGTTCAAGCAATCCTGCATGTTCAAGCCAATGAGATTCTAATGTATTTAGTTCAAGATGTCTAAAGAGTTAACTGCTGATGTTGCAAATGCGACTGTCTGGGGTTTTGCATAAGCTACTTGAAGGTTGGTTAGACCCTTGTGACCGTCAGGGGTGTTGCATAAGCTATATGAAATTGGGTCAGACCCTTGCTTGCACTTCTGCTGATTAAGTTTTGTACTCTTCTGGCAGAACCATTTTCATAATTAATGGAAATAAAATTAAAGCAAATGTTTCTGCCTCTTTAAACTCACCTGTCTTTTCCTGAACTCCTCTTTCAGCTTTCTGTTCTGCTTGAGAAGTTCTGCTGGAGTGACCTTCTTCACTGGGTTATCTACTTTGCTGCTTGACCTTTGTACTTTGACCACTGGATCATTTCCTTGTTCCTCTTCATCTCTCTGCTTTATTTCAGATTTATTTTCAACCATATTAATCACTGCTATTTCTGCTTTTCTTTCCTCCTCTACTGACTGTTTTTCAATCTCTTTTGTAACAAATTTTACATCTTGAGTATGTTTGTCTTCATCTAATATGGGTCTTTTTTCCATCCATGTTTTTTTTTCAGACATCTGCCAAGTGACGGGATGAGGTGGCAGTTTAACAAGGTCACAAAGTACAGATTCATCCTCCAAAAGACTTACGAGACTGAAGACCACTGGAATACCTGATTCAGACAAGGACCTTGCCTCCTCAAGGAGTCTTTTTGTGATGTTAATACAGATATGATGTTGGAAATAAAAGTCATCTGTGGACACAGCTACTATTGGCATTTCTTGTGGGTATTTATTTCCAATTGGAAATCTGATTTCTAGTTCATACTTTCTTACTGGTTCTCCATCCCTGGTTTCATCCTCTGTTGTAGATATTTCCTCCTTAGCTGATATTGAATGTTTAAATTTGCACCTTGCTCCAAACCTACATGACCCTTGTAGAAAGTACTTACATAAACTTTTGTCTTTGAGTGGATTATACTTTCCATAACTTGTATTACTGCTAGTCCTGTCCTTTCTTGAGGAGTCTTTCACTAGCTTGTCAAGATGAGGAAGGCTAAGAGTTAAAACCCAAACTCTGTTTGGTATTCTTTCAACAAATCTGTCCTCATAGATTGACTGTAATGCTGTCATTTCATCCTTCCTTTCTTCATATATTTCCTGAAAATTATCCTCTTCCTCTACACAAATCTTTTCATCATTATATACATTATCATCAATTTTGGGCTGTAGATCAAAACACTGGCAGATCAAATACTCCAGTGCCTGTCCAATGTCTCCATCAAATAAATGAAGTGCTTCAGTACACCTGCCCCGTGCAAATCCATACCTGCAAAATTAAACAGAACTTCAGTAAACAAACATTTTAAAATTATGAAAATACTCTTAGCTCATACTAGTTAGCATTAACTAATGAATACTAGTTAGTATTAACTAATGAATACTGAAATGTTTGGTAATTTCGACACTAAATAAATTTACAAAAACATAATTGTGATATGACTCAATTTCAGAAACCAAAGAAGCACAAATATATCATGATAAGTGCAATTCTTGTACTGTGAAGCTAAGAGATAAATGATTAAACAGTAGGACCCTGCTATAGCACGCTTCATTATAGCATGAATTCGGATATAACACGATCGTGGCATGGCTCCCGAAATTTCATCTATTTCTGCGTACATGAAAAAAAATAATTTTTTTTTTAAAGTACGAAAAATAATGTGTAAAAAATTAATTATCATTTTGGGGAAGAGATCGTGTATGAATTGGGATATAATACGATCGTGGCAGGGCTACCAAAATTTTACAATAATTTCGTCAATTTCTTGAACTACTGCAAAGTTTTGTGCCAAAATAAACAAGAGTTTGATTTAATAATTTGGAAAGCTGTATTGTATTCTTGAAGAAAAAGTGTCTTATGATTGCATCTTTCTTTATATGAATAAAGATGCTGAACATTTCTATTTGTGAATGTTCATTTCAAATGTGTCAGTAGTCAATCACTGCACTTTGATCTTAGTTTATTTTTGAAAGATGTCATCTCATTTTAAAGCTGATAAGTGTTAATCTTATTATTACTGATACATGAACAATAAAGTCTTTAAGTCTTCTTTGTGTTTGTCTTCAATATATTCTGTGTACAATCGTTGCTCAAACAATAGCTGACATATGTTTGCTCATTCAAGTGCATACAGAGCCAAACACCAAACAATGCGGTGGTTGATAAAAGATTCGCACCTGAATTTATAAATGAATTAATTTAAGTCATTGACAATCATCAAAGGCAATCTCAAAGCTAAAGGTTGTTCAAACCATGTGGCAATGATTTATAAAACATCAAAAAAACGAAAGCCGCCAACGCGCACACGTGGCTTGGCGGTGTTGTTAGACAATCGCCACGCAATCAGTTGACCAGTGAATAATATTGTACATTCCCTATAAAAATGACCCCATTGTTGATTAACAATTATTCTTGCTGTAGTCGTTCAAACAAATAGGTGTCAGAGTTTTAATTAGTAGTTATTTACAATGATAACAGTACACGGAAAAGTAAAGCTTTTACTGTTAAAGTGAAGCTTGAAGCCATGGACAGGATTAAGTCCGGTGTTTCCACCAGTCAGATTTAATTCCCAAGTGATATTTCCCAAGTTATCTGCCAGTGCACGTGGGACGATAAGCTTTTGGCTTGTAAAAGCACTCACTTTGTTTTCAAGTTGTTTTCCTATGTGACAACCCTTTGATCAAGCTGCTAGTTTGATACTTGTTCAGTGCCAAGTAACAGAGGGTGGTTATTTGAACTCCCTGTGATCTTGCCGCACAATTGACACGTGTCCAGTTGCATCCTTTAATAGATTTCTGACTTTATGATCAAAGTGTTACCAAGCTCAGTCTCTGCATAAGCACCCACATATGACAGTAAAGCTGAGGAATCGGAGTCGGACGTGATTTACGATGACTAGACGATGACGATTTACAATGACTAGACGACGATGTGGGATTTCAGAACTTTATCAGACAATGATATTATACTTCTGTGTGCATATTTTTGATGGAAATATTATGGACTCACTCCTATGCATGCCATGAGATCGGTTGGTGAGTACACGTGTTGATCCTTTAACTATTCACGCTATACAATAGACATGTACATACAAATGTACCAATGCATGGTTCTCTGAACGAAGTAAAAGATTATATGTGCAATCTGTTTTCACTGCATGTGTATTTCTCGTTTAATATGCATTGATTTAAGATGGTAACTGTGCCAATGAAGCACGTTGTTTCGAGCCCACAATTTACCCCCCCCCCCCCCTCATTTTTTGGTGCATGCACCATTTTCTTCAGCTAAATGACTTGGTTTTGTCTAGGTTGCTTATAGCATGGTTCGGGACATAGCACGATCTCGTTTTGTGGACCCCGACCATCGTGTTATAGCGGGGTCCTACTGTATATTGTCAAAAAATAACCAAAGGGTATCAGGGGCAGATCCAAAAATTGTGGGGGGGGGAGGGCATAAACAAGTAGGGGTGAGGGGTCTGTAGGACAGAACCCCCAATGGTGGGCCAGGGGGCGATGCCCTTGGAAGCTTCTGCATTTTATGCGTTTCCATGACATAATTTCAACCATCTAACTGTAAAGAAAACTTACCATAGGAAACGTTTCATTTCTTTTGCACTCATTTGTGTGTGTGTTCGGGGGGGGGGGGGGGGACACCAGCTCCCCACCCCTCACGATTCACCCATGGGTATCAAAACTATCATATAGAAAAGTATACATATTTTGATGCATTTTTCTACATAAAGTAATTCCACATAATGACCCATTAAATGTGCTGGTTTTGTAGGATGTTGTTTGATTTTCATTTTACTCTCTCTCTCAATATGCCATGCAATTTGATTGCATTCAGAAAATGCATTCCTTTACTGACTGACTGTCATGAAGGATTTACTTCATCTGATAATTATGTGCTCTACATGAAGTTGTTGTTTGATTACTTGATTGTTATTAATATAATCCATGGATCCAAACATACTGAAATGCATTCTCTACATAAAGAAGTTTTTTTCTCTATGAAAATTGGGCTCTTCCATTGATTAATTAAATAGATCATGTTCTCAACCAACTGAAATCTATTCAAGTGCAAGCTCACAACTACCACATACGATACAAGGTAGTTTGTGCCCAAAATTTTACTATTTACTTCATTAAATAAAAAGTGTATGCAAATATTAAATTATTGTAGTATTAATACATTGTTTCAAACTGATAAAGGATTAAGTTGTTTGAAAATTTTAATGATTTATTTTGTGGTGTTCAGAATTTTTATGATTTGAAGTATCATAACCCCTTCAATATTGGCAGGGTAAAGTAGTCTTATTATCAAAGTGATACCTGGATAGTTTGTTGACAGCTACGATGCTGATGCAATCATTATCTTGTTCCCCTGTGTTAGCCAAGTCTTGGCCCTGATTAACATGGACTCCCTCAATATTCAGCATCCTGGCTGGCATCCAATATTGGTTCTCATACTTCACATCTAACTCCTCATACTCATCTTCACTGAAAAATAAATGTTATATGTTATAAATAATCTAAGATGATAATAATCACTGTGACACACTGAAACACTATGCAAAGTCACATAGCAATATTACTGAGTAATATAAAGTGTTTGCAATTATGTCATAAATAAGTAGTATGTAGTAAGTAGTAGTGTCTTACAACATTTCTGCATAATAGTGGCTATACAGTGTCAACTAAAGGTAAAGTTATAAAAAGTACAAATCGATTGCACATAAATTTAAGAAGATAAACCTTTCCAAATAAATGTAA
This sequence comes from Margaritifera margaritifera, assembly GCA_029931535.1. Lineage (NCBI taxonomy): Eukaryota > Metazoa > Mollusca > Bivalvia > Unionida > Margaritiferidae > Margaritifera > Margaritifera margaritifera. The sequence continues at coordinate 287,112 of JAQPZY010001392.1, read as the reverse complement.
ACATGAAGTACAACACGATAAAATATCAAACATAAAGATGTTACAATTCTGTAAAATGTATATAAAATAAAAGATATAGGTAATAAATGTAAAATCCTTAAAACACATGGTCCAATATGACAAAAGTTGTTGAATAATTTTGATTATGGCAATCTTGGGGGCTGCTGCAGTCATTTACTGTGCGACCAGAAAAATCTGCTGGATAACCAGATTTTCAGAATGAACTGTCCAGGGACAACCATGGATTTTCAAAAATTTTCTACCTCTGATTTATAGCATATGAGCTATCATGTATGTGGTTGACCTACCTGATTTATAGCATATGAGCTATCATGTATGTGGTTGACCTACCTGATTTATAGCATATGAGCTATCATGTATGTGGTTGACCTACCTGATTTATAGCATATGAGCTATCATGTATGTGGTTGACCTACCTGATTTATAGCATATGAGCTATCATGTATGTGGTTGACCTACCTGATTTATAGCATATGAGCTATCATGTATGTGGTTGACCTACCTGATTTATAGCATATGAGCTATCATGTATGTGGTTGACCTACCTGATTTATAGCATATGAGCTATCATGTATGTGGTTGACCTACCTGATTTATAGCATATGAGCTATCATGTATGTGGTTGACCTACCTGATTTATAGCATATGAGCTATCATGTATGTGGTTGACCTACCTGATTTATAGCGTATGAGCTATCATGTATGTGGTTGACCTACCTGATTTATAGCATATGTGCTATCATTATGCATAGGATAAGGACTTCTATTATCTGAGGATTGGATTTAATTACTGAAATCAATGCAAACTGTGTAACAACTGGCAGCACATGTTTACAACCCAATGCTGCTGACCAATATTTGGATAACATGTGGAAATGATTGCATTTTTGGTCACATTAAGGACCACAATTATTTGAGGATTACTGACATCAATGCAAACATAGCAGTGACTTGGAAATGTCTGCAAGGTCAGTAGCACCTATACTCAAATTATATTCCTGCTGAATTGTTTCCCCATGATTCTGTCATAAGAAATAAATGGTGTCTAATATCCTTACAATACTGATCTTATATTATTATTATTATTATCATTATTATTAGTTAAAAATACTGTGAGTTTACACCCAGACAAAAAATTGTTAAGTTGTTGATGTAGTAATCACTTTTTTTTCAAAATAAGCAGCAATTGGATGAAAGATCGACTAAGGGGGTAATTGTAATTGATTCTGTAGAGATTATGAAGAACTGTGTAAATAATTATTATCTTCCAACACAAAAACATCTCCACTGACAGCATCATGGACATTTCTCATCCCCCTTATCTGATTATGTGTGTATGATCATGTTTTCCAGTGTAGAACAACGATGGGGAATATCTCTATCTTTCATCATGTGACTGCTGTCTTTCATCACACGACCCTCTACTGCAATCATGGTGCACACAAACTGGCAAAAAACTCCCTAATTTCTATCATCACTACTGCATCACAATAATCTAGATAAACATTAATTGCAACAAATTTACATCCTAAAGGGTGCAACGATTGAAGTTAATGTCCTGACAACAGAATTGCTTGCACTGATTGAACTTTTTAAAATATTTCTTCTTATTATTAATGAAAGGAAAATCAAATCTAGATCAAAGCTGAATCATGGACTGTATCATTATTTTTTGTTTGTCTCATTTAATCATTGGTATAAAATCATTAGTACATGCTATCTTTAGTACACAATAAGCACAATGTATTGATTCGTTGTTATTGGTTTAACACCATTTTTCAGCACATGATAGGCGATACATGGCGGCCTGAATATTTTTGGGAGGAAGAACCCAAGAAAACCCCGGAAAGAACCACCGACCCACGGGAAGCTACTGGCAAGCTTTCTCACATACCCACATTGCCCGAGCCCTAGACTCAAACCCACACGGACAGAGGTGAGATGTCAGTGATCTGTAAAGGCAAGCGCCTTAGACCGCTTAGCCACCTGGGGCCCTATAAAAAATGGTATTGACAATTATTCTTTGAATGCTGATATGTGTTTAAATTTCATTTAAAGTTTACAATTAACGTTTCATTGTAAATATAAACTTTGAACATTATTTTAAGGTGAGAACATTTTCAATGAGTGTTTTGCTGTTATAAAGTTGCATCATTATTCACAGCATACTAGTAAGTCTTCAAACCTAAATTTTCATTCAGGAATGTGATACAAGTAATCCTTTATGATGCATCGGTGTTGGACAGGAAAATTCCATCCCTGGGATCAGAATTTTGCATCAGACACTCTGCAAAGCATTGTGCCTCATGCAAAATTCTGACCTCTGGGTAGAATTTTCCTAACTTATGTTGATCCTAATGAATTATTCATTAGTTTCCCTATCCGATGATGTGGGCAAAACAACAACCTGGTTATCTCAACTTCTTGTCCATGCAGATCTCTGAGCATGTCCTTCACCATCTCTTGATTTTCTGTGCTCATATGCAAATGCTGCATTGGAACTCGCACTGGACTGCCTCTTCTCTTGGTTTGTCTATACAATGGAGCTTGCACTGTACTGCTTCCTCTCTTGATTTGTCTGTAAAAGAATTTTTATAGAGACACTGATGACAAGTGAAAAGTAAAATTAAACACAAATGATTAAATGAATATTATGAGATGATATCTGAATACTTGGACCTAATTTCAATTTCTTCAATTTTCTTTGCCTATTGTTAAAAAGATGGTAAAAATATCCAAAAATGTGTTCCTTTTTCAGAAATATTCATATTACCCGTATATCATACATGACAAGATATGTATGACAAAGTTGATGTTAATATTATTTGTCATGAAATCTCAATGATTCCTGCAATGACAGGAGAATAACACACATGAATTGGTTGTACATTCATGCTCCTTTTATTTTAAAAAATAGTCTTTTATTTTAGATTGTGATGGCTTCCTTGACCTCTTGAACCATCTGTTGATGGTATAATTCTCTGATGTCTTGATATGGACAAGCTTTGGATCACAATGATCTACCTCTCTTTGCTATGATACTCAGAATCAATAACACTTTGAAGTATACATGGGAAACATTGAGATCTCTTTGCTATGATACTCAGAATCAATAACACTTTGAAGTATACATAGGAAACATTGAGATCTCTTTCCTATGATACTCAGAATCAATAACACTTTCAAGGGGTCAGATATAAATCAAAAGTTTGTTGTTACAATTTTGTCTTCTCTGTAAAAAGTTGCACAGATTTTGTTAGTTAGAAATTACTTATCAATGGTCATTAAAAGTTTGTTGAAATATGAAAATGAATTGAATTGAGGCATATCACATTATGATGATAATGTAGCAAAGGTGGTAATGCCACATTGAAAACATGTAATTGTGATACGCAATTAAAAAGTGGAGGCTTTTTGTGTGTTAGCTTCCATGTTTATGTTCAGATTTAAAATGAAAATCCAGTTGTTATTCATTTATTGTCCAAGATAAAGTTCATGATAAACTCATAATATAAATGATATATGTCAATATTACCCATAACAGAGTTGCAATTGTAATAAGTAGCAAGAAATCATGACTGTGTTGTTGCATTATTATTGAAAATATTTTCAAATCTTTGTGAGCAAAGCATTGTCAGTAATTGAGCAGGTGCTGATAATTAAATAACCTAACTAGCTTGAGCTAGCAAACATTTTTTAATCTAATTAAATTTCTCTAATATGATTCTGTTTTACTTTTTATACCAAATTAAAAAGTTTAATGTCCATTTTCACAGCATTCTGCTTGCTACGTTAGTAAAAGATGAAACTGGTCACCTCTTCATAGAGTGAATGCTCATGACATTTATAGTACATAGTACATGATACAAAATATTAGGCTTTACTTCTGATTTGGTCACTCTGACTAGTATTTTGGTTCTCTAGTGAAAAAAATAAGATGGAACTCTCCAACTCATACTACATGTAACTCTGATATGTCAGTACATACCAGTACTTGTATGAAAATATTGTATTTTTTTCTTAGTCCATAGTACAGTCAGCACATTTGAAGTCTTGAAATAACCGTTAAAAGTGGGTGGTAATCAATGTTGCTTAAGGATGTATATGGATACACAACAATAATTATTTCTAGTCTACAAAATCAGTTGAAATGTGGTGGTGTATTGAAGGTAACATTTAAAACTTGGGATGAGTGTTGTTGGTGAATACTGTGATGCAAGGTACAGTAGTTTACATTTCTTAATGATGAAATTAGAAGGATTGTAAATGAAAAATATGAAGATAATTGTTTCATTAGGTTCCTTTTTTTTATACTTTTAATCAAAATTTATGCATCTCATATGACACATGAAAATGGGGAATTACCTTTCTTCAAAATAATGGTGTGACAGTACAACACAGTTTAGATTTGAAAATAAAGCAGAGCAATATTTATTGCTGATGGCTTCAAAGTGTGAGTCAAGGCTTGTTGTATCAAAGTTTATTTACAATATATGTCAAATTCAGATTTAGCAGGATAAAATACTGATTTTCAGAAACATCTTAGATTGCAGTCTATGGCCCAATGACATTGTGGTCCATGAGAAAGGATTTAATTACATGTAACCATTTGAGGGAAATATTCTTAAAGGATGCATTTGACACACACACACACACACACAGACATATATATATATATATATATATATATATATATATATATATATATATATATATATATATATATATATATATATATATATATATATATGGAATTATGTATAAATTTTCTTTTAATAATGGTATAGTTTATTAGTTTATGATCTCTGTTCTTAGTCTAACAGCTGTCGTCTTGCCATGAGTACACATACGGTAAATTGGATCGATATTTCACTGAAGCTTTAGTCATGTCACATGATCCAGCGCATGAGGGTATGAACTTCTGACCTAGATTCTATGATTCATTTTATAATCAATACTTTATTGACTGGTAATAATGTTAGGGCACAAGTACTTTGGCGATGTCACGCATAACCTAGTTTCTGATTGGTTCGGGGAGGGTTGTAATTTATAAGGTTATTATTTTGAAATACCCAGTTGTTTATCGAAGACGTAGTATGGGTTTTTATTTTGATTCTGCGTAGTAAGAGACTATATAATAGGATTTATAGCAGCATTCTAGCATTCTTCATAGCTACACTGGATTGAGAGGTCAAAAACCAGATTTGTTCTCTTTGCGTGTGGATATTCTACTTTTGTGATATATATCAGTATACAGTACATTCTGGATTAGTACCGTTTCTTAAACTCTAATAATTATACAGCTCCGTGGAATTATCGGAAACATTTCTAGAACTTGTGATATTCTATATTCGCAAGGACTATTTGGAATTTATAACACTTGGATATTTGATTCTTATTAGCATACCAGTACAGTGAAGGTTTCATTCGGAATCTACTTCATTCGGAATATTTGGATTAACTTCCAGATCAGTGAACTTTAAAACAATTTATGACTTTTAAGGATATTCTATACTGTAAGTTATTTTTAATTTTTTCACTTTGATTGTTTGTTGAAATATTTTAATATTTTAGGAAATTAAAGATTTGTAATCTTGAAAGCTTGTTTGAGTCTTTTCTTTTGTTACATTACCCCTAGTCGTAACAATATATATATACATATATATATATACATATATATATATATATATATATATATATATATATATATATATATATATATATATATATATATATATATATATATATATGTGTGTGTGTGTGTACAGAATAATCAAAGTACAAATATTCATATAAAATATATATTTTGTTCTTCTTTTGTTCACGAAATCAACTAATTTTGGTTTTAAAATATGATAACTGTGTTCTCTACTGAAGCAGATGAGACAAAAATGAATTATCTGACCATTGCTAAATAAACAGTGTACTCCCTTCAAAATATAAACATTAAATGGACCACATAATAATATAGTTGGCTTTTGACTGAGGTGCATTATACATTTAATATAGTAGTTTTCACACATGCACACATATATATGCAGGTTACATGTTTGAAAACAATATTGTACATTCATAAACCTACCATAAATCAAGTATATCAAACAGTTATATTAGAGCAAAAACTGTTGAAGTTCCTTTCAGCATTATATGAATTAAAAGGGAGTGGCATTCTACTTGCCAAGAATAGACATTTGGAAATCATGAAATGACCAAGTTGGACATCCAGTCTGAACTTTTTTCATTTACAACCAACCTGGAGTTATAATGGGTGGACAATGTCATTTAGTAAGTGTTTTACTTATCCATGACCAATACAGCTAAAAATTTACTATCATCATTAAATTGGAATTTGTTTTATCGTCATGTTAGAAAACTTGTCTTTTAGGCTGCATGTTAATTTTACTTTTTTTATGACCCTCACCTTCCTATGTATTATTCCACTGATAAATATTTTAGTTACCAGTACATATTGTTAATCAAATTATGTTTAATTTTCTCAAAATCATTAATAAATTATATAATAAATATTTTTATTTCAAAATAAATTATATTGTATGAAATACGGTATACATGTAGTATGAATACATTGTGTAATAAATATATATATATAAATACATATACAGGGATCGCGCTGTGCTTCGCCAATGTCGCAAACTGCGATTTTGTTTCCTAATTGGCGACAAAATATACCATCTGGCGATTTTTTGGGCGACTACATTTTTGGCTGTTAAAACTTGTATATACAATCGTGGGTTTCGAATGGAGGAATTCAAAGGCACCATGAAAGGAAGCCGCAAACTTGGTTATAAAATGCACTGGAATCTATCTATTGTTATATAAACAAATCCTTTGTTCATACTGACAAACCATCTTACCAGTGCATTGTTATATCATAATCCGCTGATGCTGACATCTGGCCTGAGTACTGTATGCTGTGATACACTCAAAGTCATGCTAACGGACTAGCTACAATCGACCAAACAACTGCTAATACTTTTTGTTTGCTTTTTTTTTTAAATGTACCAGAAAAAATAGTTTTGCTGAAACTTCAAAGAAAAGTGATTACCTTTTCCAATCGTTCTGTATAAATACTAAGCAAATGAAAAAAAGATAGTTTCAATCAGAATAATATACTGTCATGGGTAAACGTAAGTTAGACTTTTCGTGTTCATTATCTCATCGTAAGAGTACCATATATACTCGTGTATAAGCCGCATATTTAGGAACAAATAAAAGCCTGGAAGAAAGGGGGTCAGTTTATCCACGAGACAAGGTTTAAACTTAAATTTTTTTAAGTTTTCTTGTTGACTACCCGTATATATTGGAGGAGACTGGGTGGATAGATAGATATATTGATAGCAATAATAAAGACAAAACCAGTGTAAAATACAATTAGGTATATTATCAAGTGGAATATGTCACAAATAAATTGATAACTTACAATTTGTTCTTCATCGTGTCATAAAAATCCATAGAAATATATAATGATTGACATTTTTAATCCGTATGATATGATAAATCCATGAATTCTATCATAGGTTACATACCAGCATAAAAACAGTAGCCCAGAATGATCTGATTCACAATATCCCGTAATAGGTTCATTCCACACGTCTCACAAATAAACAATGAAAGTCAAGTCCACACTTTTGTGATTCATAGTATCCTATAAAGGTCACTGTCTAATGTCATCTGGTAAAAAGCCCAAGAATTCATCCGCATCGTCTGAGTGACCAATTATAGTGCTGAAATCCTCGATCGTCGTCTAGTCATCGTAAATATCGTCCAACTCCAATTCCTCATCTTTACTCTCATATGCGGGTGCTTATGTGGAGATTGAGCTTGGACTCTATAAGTGATACTTCGATCATACAGTCTGTGAAATTTATTAAATAATGCAACTGAACAGGTGTCAATTGTGTGGCAAGATCACAGGGAGTTCAAATAACCACCCTCTGTTACTTGGCACTGAACAAGTATCAAATACGCGGCTCAATCAAAAGGTTGTAATGTGAGAAAACAAAGAGGGTGCTAAGGGATTAAGGTCAAACATGTATATGTAAGATGTGTAGGACTCGACTTGGCACTGAACAAGTATCAAATTAACGAGGTATAAATCATAAACCAGAAAACTGGAGAGAGAGAGAGAGAGAGAGAGAAAGAGAGAGAGAGACTGCAGATGTAGGGAAAGAAGATGATATTTGATAATGCATTTAGATGGCCGCTATTACAGGGCTGAGCAAATTTTTTTTAACCACTAGTCCAGGACAAGTGGTTTCAGAAAATTCACTTGTCCCACCTTACTCTTCACTAGTCCCACCTTACTCTTCACTAGTCCCACCTTACTCTTCACTAGTCCCACCTTACTTTTCACATGTCCCAAAATGGTAATCACTTGCCGAGATTTGATGAGATGTATGCACTTAATCCATAGTAAAAATAAACGAAATAATATACAACATAATTTTTTTTAAAAATAATTTATTCTTCAAAAACATTGGTTGTTATACATTTGGCTTCTTCAGGTTCATGTATATATGTTTTTGCTGATGGATTTGAAAAAATGTCCATGTATATGTCTCCCACCTGCACCAGCACTAAGCCAGCAGTTGATAGCTGTGTCTGGGTTAAAGTTCTCAAGCTCTGGTCCATTTGCGGAAGTGTTCATTAGCATTTGTAAACTCTTTTGGTTTAAGGAATTCCTTAAAGAAGTCTTGATTAAGTTCATTGAACTAAATCCTCGTTCACACTTAGCAGTGGATGGGCTTATAACAAACATGATTTCTAATAGTTTGCGTAATTGACTGAGACTAGGTGGAGTATTCACTAAGAGTGTTCCAAGAATTTCAACAGGTGGATCCGGTGACTGCTTGTATGCCCTCATCTTTGCATTGAATTCCAGATACTGCTCATGAATGGCATGAAGGTCTTCCTCTTTGAAAATCACTTCAAGATGATTAAGAAGAACCTGCAAGTCTTCCCTCCCATATTTCAACAGAGCTGCCCTCATATGAGGAAAGTGCCTGTAGTAAAATGCTCTAAAGTATCTCAAAGGTTGTTCATTGAAGTTTCCAAAACTGAAAAAAAATCTTTCATGCACAATTTCTTGCTCTGATACGGTAGCATCACTACTTCCATCAGCAAGAATGGAAAGGAATTTCTCTGTCTCTTAGTAGTGTCATATTTGACATTTTTTGCCACCACGGATTGTTGCTTATGTCTCTTTGGAGAAATAGCTACCGCACACTCAGTAGCAGTCTTACGTTTTATCCCTCCACTTTCAAACAATTTTTCCTTCTCCGAATTGCCCTTATTACCTTCCTTGCGAATATAAGTTAGCAAACTCATTTTAACCACAGAGTAACTATCAGCTTGATTGACAACTACTTCTAAAGTGATCATAACATACATTTTCTCTTTAAATACGAACAGAGACAGCTCATTAATTAGCGTAATTGTTTCGCTTCAAATGCAATATCGCACATGGAAGTTATTCATCTGTATAATCAATTATAAATTAAAGAATCATTACTCTCATTTAATCAGTTCATAAAGGAAACCAACACTGATGTCGGTAAAGTACCTTTCATTAATTTAATTACACTGACTCGCTGGGTTAAAATCATAGTGAGCCGCTCGTGATGATCTGGCTTGAGTAAACACAATGCAACAAAGCCACTTAAAACACTGCTAATTGATCATACTGGCTTTCTTTTGTTTGACGTGTTTTGATTTGCCGATAATTTGGCCGCTTAGCCCAATATGCAGTCAAGCGGTAACAGGATGTAAATGTATACATGAAGAGGGGTAGAATCAAGTATTCAGTATGCCCGGAGGGCATGATTGACCAAATAAAGGTAGATATAGTGATTAAAGCACGAAAATAAGGACTTGCCCAACTTTTTTAAAAAGCATTTGTCCCGGAATAGCGACTTGGAAAATTGTACTTGCCCGACTTCGAAAATGAATAGTCCGGGATGTCAGGCTATGGGATTTGCTCAGCCCTGTACTAGTAAAAGTAAAAATGACATTATCAGCAACTGTTAACATGGGTTCAGTAAGATGAATATCATCAAAACTGACATCAGGAATAAACTCTGCATCTCAAACTGCATTCAGCAAGTGGGCAGCCGTAAAATCACGACGCATACTCATGTGACATTTGATTTTATTATTTTTATGAAACAACATTTTAATAGTGCAAAACATTATAAATAAGCAATCAAAACAGTCATGTAATGATTTATTCTGTAAATTTGTGGTATTGTATTGTTTGTTGTCAATAAAGTAATAAATACCCCATCTTTTTCAATTTTCATTGCCTACTACATTAATAGACATGGAAAAATACTGACTCCTTGCTTTGCGACATTTTTTGAAAATTGGCAAAAAAATATTGAGGTCGGTGACTTTTGGGGTGACAACTTTCTTAAAGCCAGCACAATCCCTGCATATATATATTTGTTTTCTAAATTTAAAATTGTGCATAAAATATAAGTTATATCTAATATCTGATCATTATTTGGCAAGCTACACTGAGCTGTGATAAACAAATTGTTTTTATTTATATTCAATTTTATTGAAATATGCCATAAGGCATGTACAATAGATAGCAAGGTTTATGAACAGACAGACAAATGGATGAATGGAGGTGAAATCAATATTCTCACACTATTTTATAAGGTGTCTGGATAAAGAAAAATCACTATGGAATACAAAATAACTTATATAATGTAAATAAATAAAATATTAATTTGAAATTAAATATTGCAAAATTTGCATAAGTGAAATAATTGCAATTTCTTTTTGCCTTTATGTTCTTGGGATGTAGTTTATGCTGTACACCAGTCTGTATTGCAATATTTTAACATACTGCAGTTGCAGTTCATAATTTCCATGTCTTACTTGTGGATTAAATGTAAAAAAAAATTTTTTTTAAAAATGTTAAACCATTGAACCCTCTCTCTGACAGTGTCAATCATTTTTACTTGGCCAAAAGTATTTTTAGTTTTTCCTCCATCAAGACAATATATTTTTCTCCAACCTATAGCATGGATTTTTGTCCATACCAGTGCCAAATTCATAATAGTTATAGCCAGACTTGCAAAAGTATGTTACCTTTAAAATGAAAACAACGTATAATGGACAGAATTTTGTTATCAAATATCTGGGGGATGGAGGAGAGCCACATAATTATCCAATTAACCAACAGGGTTATTAAACAATTATAATAGGAGGCAAAATTTTTATCTTTCATGTATTTTAAAAAATAATGCTTTACCTTGCTGACAAAAAGAAATTGAATTTATGATTGGATTATAACTGTAAATAAATGCAAACATTGACAATGGAATTGTGTAATAAAAATAAAGGGGCTATATGGCTGATGCAATGTTATTTTGGGCACTTAAATATTGGTGTAAAAAAAAAATATGGATTCAAATAAATAAATAAATAATTTACCTTTTAAAAAATCACAAATAATACACTGAAGTCAAGGTATTTAGCAGTCATTTAAAACAGTGTTTAAGACAACATTTGGAACAAGTGAAACAGATCAGTAGGTAAATTTTCATTATGATTATTATTATTATTATTATTATCCAAAGCTGTTTACTGCCTTTTCTTTATATTCAAAGGTTGATTACATTCATTTTAGGCAATTTTTTTCTTTGGTTGCTTTTGTTCTTGACATTGACATTTAAGTGAAAGTAGAATGCTAATTAATGACAACTATAGACGATGTTGTTTACATGAGGCACTCAATAGGTCCCATAAGGCTCAGTGCTGTATCAAAAATGGACTCTTCCACAATGCCAGGATGAACATTGGGTGCATCGGTGGCCAAGTGGTTATAAGTGCTGAATCTTTGACTCATTGAAGCGTGAACTGTCTCACTGGTTCGAGCCCAGCAAATGGCACACAGGTGATATATCTGAAGGGTCCACCTTCCTTCCTCTGGGTACTCCAGTTTCCTCCATCTCACAAAGGCAGCCTTCTGTCACTCCCATACTTAGAGTAGGGATTGGTGGTGGGTTGTAAATATAGAAATCCATACACACCTTGAATGCATGATTAAGGTCGGGACGTGTCAGGTTTGATCACTCTTTCTCACAAGTTGAGGGTGCGCCAATAAAGCACCGGACGGATCTACGAGACATACATGACGGATTACATGTGTGCATATCACTGTTTTTCAGCATGTATCGAATTAATGGTGTTGGTCTGCGTGTTGATAAGAATTATGTTTAAATCATTCGTGCATGAAGCGAATTCGATAAATTTAGCTGCATTTCGAGACGCTGACTTGAAAACTAAATCAGAAAGAGACACGAATATCATTCGCGATGCTGTGCGGAACGACAGCTCCTTTGTTGCGAGAGAAAAGGACAGTACAGACAGATTGTTGTGAAAACAATTATGATTATGGTGGGATCTTCCACAAAAATCTTTCCATGAAGCAAATTAAAATAGTAATTGCATTGTGATGATGATAACCTTTCCGATTGCTGTTCAAGTCCATGAGCGTTCCATTTGCTGTGAGAATTCCAACCCGCAGAAATACCGAGATCATCCAATAGATCGTAATCCAGATCGGGCCCTGCCAAAGCTTTCTTGCTTCCCGCCCCCCGAGCTTGTCCAACGCCTCGACCACGACCCATAGCTCTGCCTCCTCTCCCTCTATTTGGGCGTCCACGGTGCCTTTCTGAACTTTTCCATACTGAACTGACATATTCAGACATTATCGAAAATGGGTTACAATTTCGCAACACACATCTACCGGAAATGTATACTTGTACTATTTCCGGGAAGAACGTATAAGACGTGACTCAGATTTGAGGCAGTGGACATTTCCAACTAGGCAAATTTTTTGGACGTATCTTAAAAAGGGAAACATATAAAATTATGATTTAAATCTAAATCATTATATAGGAACATCAAGGATGTCTGCCTGTCTGTCACTATTACAAAGCATACCCGACATTCTGTCAACAAAGGGTAGTGTAATGTTTTTACATCGTACGCGGCGTTAAAGAAGATAAATATAGCGCCATAAAAGTACATCGAAGCAGGTTCATGTTTATGAGAGAGAGAGAGAGAGAGAGAGAGAGAGAGAGAGAGAGAGAGAGAGAGAGAGAGAGAGAGAGAGTCGTTAATATTATTATTATGATAATTGTTATTAATTTTTTCTTGATGTGTGCGAGGGAAATGAACGATCGGAGTGCCGACCTGGGTGGGTGTCAGAGAGAGAGAGAGAGAGAGAGAGAGAGAGAGAGAGAGAGAGAGAGAGAGAGAGAGAGAGAGAGAGAGAGAGAGAGAGAGAGAGAGAGATTATTATTATTATTAGTAGTAGTAGTAGTAGTAGTATTAATAAGGCCATGAGAGCACGGTTTATTATTTTACTGTTACTTTTCATTTCCAAGATCGCTCGTATTTCGTGGTTGGGGTATGGATGGCCCTATAATTGGGATGTAGAATAATATAGCCCCAGTCTTTCGAACACAATTGACATTTGAAAAAAGAAGAAAATGAAGTTCGTGTTTTGCTTCATGGTGCAAAAAAGTTCCTATTTTTAAAAAAATCATTTTATTTCTTTCATGGTGTATCAATTTACTGGGGGGGGGGGGGGCTGTTGCCGCGGCCTACAATTTAGTGGAGAAAACTAACTTTTACTGTTCAGTATCCGACATTTTAGTGACGAAAACTAACTTTTACTGTTGCAGTAGCACGATTTTAGTTTTTAAAAAACTTACTTTTACCGTTACAGTAGCAATTTTTAGTGAAAAAACTGACTTTTACTGTTGCAGTAGCAGCAGCTGACACTTGACGCCACTTTTAATTTATATATATATATATATATATATATATATATATATATATATATATATATATATATATATATATATATATATATATATATATATATATATATACCCATGAGCATTTCGACGATGTAACCTTGCTGAAGAGTTCGAGTATAGTATAACATGGCTAAATTTAAGACTTTGTGGGGTGGGATGCTCCTGCCGTAAATACATCTTATATTCGGAGTGATAGCATGACTAATACTATTGTAGCGAGTATTCTTCCAGAGGTGGATGACGCCAATTTGGCTTTGTGCGATTTCTTATCTTCTTCGCAAGAATGTTTGCTGGCAGTACCCTCTTCACCTCCTTCTCTGTCATTACCGGTGTCTAATGATTTCATAGAGAAACAGAAGGAAGAGTTAGAGACTTATTTTTACAACGCCAAAAAGACGAAGAGATATTTGTTCTACAGCAAGAAGAGGAAAGAGAAAGCAACGAGAGGCGAAAAGGAAAACTTTGAACAGTGAACAGAAGGAAGAGAGTAAAAAAAAACTGTTAGTATGTTACAAGACATTCTGACAGAGTTAAAACATTTAAAAGGAATGTATGAAACTTTTTTAGAGAAACCTAAGAGAATGAGACCTAACCCTAAACCCACCATTATACAAATGTCAGCAGCCCCGGGGACCACTACCACTACTACTACCCCAGGAAGAGTAGGCCTTTGTGATTGAAAAAGTGTAAGGCCTTTGCCGCTGATAGTGTCAAGTCCATAAAAAAAATTTCTTCAAAACCCAACGGTCCTTTTTATGACCACCCAATTCTTTTAGAAAACAGAGATACTATTCCCTCCTTACCAATCTATGTGTTTTATGTTTGTGTATGCATATGTCTTCCACAAAAAATAAAACTTAAACCCCTTACCCTTCTTGTGTGATATTATAAAAGTATGTTTGTAGGTATAGTGTGTGTAAGCATTTCTCCCTTGTTCGTGTGTGATAAGCATTTTAACAGATGGAAAATTATTAAGTACTTCGTTTACCCGCAGATTCTTTGTGGCATATTTTATATACAGTACACGCAAGGACGTGAGCCCCAAAACTTTATCTGTGCTTGAAAAACTTATTGTGTTAAAAGTGTTGCGAAAATAGTGATGAATGCGAGTTGCGTACCTCCGTGTGAAGAAGACATTCGTAGTACTTTGTCTACTCTTCATACTTACCAAGAAGTGTGTATAGCATGTTGAGTACCGCAACAGATTTACGCCTGGAAAGATGTGCGTGACTGGAAAAGTCTTAGATTCGATCCTTGGACACAAGAAGTTGCTGATTATGCTAAAGACATTGTGTGTGACTGATGAAAGAAAATAAAAAGATGCCCTTTGTGTTTTTGAAATGAGAAATATTTTTTGTTGCTGTTACCCTATGAAAAAATTTAATGTATAAAATGTATAAAATATCTTGTGTCATTGACGAAATGTCAGAATTCTAAACACACCTTGAGAGCTATGACTATCGTCCGTGGTCAAGTGCTTGACAAAAAGACCGTTCGTCAAGGTTGGGTTCCCCTGTATCTTCGCCACCCTTTTACTAAGTTGTTTGTTGGATCTTGTGGTTCAGGCAAACCCGAATTTTTCAAATGTGTGATCGAACACAAATCACTTTTGTTCGATTGATGATGGTGTAAAGCAAAGTAAATTGCTTGAGTGGAGCAACTGATTGTAAATTAACTAGTTGTCAGAATTCTCATACAATACCTACTGCCTGAAATTAGGATTTTTCCATATCAATTTCCGTGCACTAGACTTTTTGAATATCCCTTCTTCTTTATATTTTTTTCCACCTACAGTCTCTCAGAACTTTGATCACTAACCATGTTGTCAATATATCTAACTTCCTATGTCTTGAAAATGACACGTAAATAGTCAAATAATAAAGAAACGATAGTTATCTGGAATTTTTTACCAGTAAATTTCTCTTTATATCAGAGGATGTTATGGAATAGATGTAGACTGCACAATCGTAAGATACAAAACGTCTCGACACAAAATTATTCTTTTTCACATACTTTTACAATGGTACACTAATGTTAAGAAACAACGAAGGTCATTTGCATTTTTTTCCGATAGGTGGTGTTCTGTTTATATAGAGCCTCCCTTATGTACTTTTATGTAAACAATAATGTATCCCTCCTTCTTTCTTTCAATGAATAGATTTTTAAATGTAAAGAAATATATCTGTTTGTAATAAAAGACTGATCAAATCTACCTGACTTCACCATACACGATAAACCTAAGACGTGCCCGTGTGTATATCGTGCTACTGACATTATTATAACATATTGATAAATATATATATTTTTTAAAATCTTTATGATGGAAATGAAATTCGGCGGTAAGCCATAACATATCTTACATTTATGATGAATGCAAAAATTCTGCCTGCTTGACAAAAATGGAACCTCTATGCACCCTTGTTGTTTACTCCGCCACAAAAACAGTATAAGAAGAAATAAAAAAAATTGAAACTTCATTGTAATTTCATTCAAAGGGAATGTATACCATAAAAATACGTTTATCTGTGTTGTTTTTAAAAGCAGGAATAAAATGCTCTCTCTATCTCTCTCTCTCTCTCTCTCTCTCTCTCTCTCTCTCTCTCTCTCTCTCTCTCTCTCTCTCTCTCAACACTCGTGGCCCGACTTTGTGTTTGTCAAATTGCCTTGCTATACCGATCGTCGCCTGATACAGTAGCTTTTTCACACTTTGTGTATGTCAAAATGTCTAAGTGAGAAAAAAAGTTGTCAGCTTCAAAACGCGAACCAATAATGTTACAGTTCAATATTTAGCGTGGCGAAAAAAAATGTTACAGTACGCGAATTCTTAACATGATTGCAAAATCACTATAGTCTGTCTGCACTGCGCTCGTAAAAAGTCAAATCATATGCATTATTATGCCACACTGCTTGTCTCAAAATCTAAAACAAAACACTTCGTTAAAATAAACTGATTTGATTGGCTAACAAATATTTTCTACCGCGTTAGCTTCGAATCGGTTTCAGTTGCTATTCATAAAATGAGAAAATTAGACTTGTTTATCTGCACCTGACCGTTGGTCGCTTTACAACAAAAAACTAACGCATAACCAATCGTACAATTTGTAATCAATGGAAATTGTGTCAGTCTTAGCTCGTAAAACACCACTGAACTTTTGAATGTGATTTGACACCCTACCTTGGTTGGTTCAAAATATGATCCTCATGTCGGATACTTTAGAAGAGGAGACGATTCATAGTTTACCTCCTGGCCCATATCCATAACGAAGACTTTGGATGCCGCGACATCTAGATACAGGGTTGGTGTGTTATACAGAATTCCATGGGACGAAGTCCAGGAAAAAAGTTCATGATTTCCAGGAATAAAAAAAAAAATAAAATAAGTAGGGTTACCATATTTGAACTTTCAAAAAAGAGGACATTCTTATATATATATATATATATATATATATATATATATATATATATATATATATATATATATATATATATATATATATATATATATGTGTGTGTGTGTGTGTGTGTGTGTGTCTATAAGACTAAGAGGAGTTTTAAGGACCGAAATGGAGGACATGTCTGGGAAAAAGAGAACGTATGGTAGCCCTAAAAAGAAGTATCGTCGCAAGAAGAGAGCTCTTCACGTTGAGTCGTGTGTGTTAGTGACTGATTTTTAACGATTCATATGATTATTCCGTTTAGCAAACGTATCACTATTCAATCAAAAAGATAGACTTTCCTGTGAATGGACTGTTTGTAAGAGCCTCTTTCAGAATCTACACTTGGAAATGCGTGAGCGCATTTACCACTATTTTGTACAGATTAAAGTGAAACGTAAAGAACCATTTCATTATTTAGTCTGAGACATAATTATGAAGGAAAAAATGGACTTTTGTGGGATGAATGAAAAAGAAATGACCTGCAGTCACCAAACTTTCAGTAAGGTACCGGATTCTGTGATATCATTACATCTACGCTTGGTTTGTATTTAATCTTGTGCGCTTGTACTCTAAAAAGGCAGATTTTTCCTATAGATGTGAATTGTTGTGGCTGTAATCTTAATATTTCATAAGGAAAATATACCATAAAATGTAACTTTATATGTGTTTTGATATGTTTCAAGTAGAATAAATAGATATTCTCTCTCTCTCTCTCTCTCTCTCTCTCTCTCTCTCTCTCTCTCTCTCACACACACACACACACACCTGTTTGTTCCATTGGTTCGCTTTAAGATAATGTCGGACTTTCGATTACCCACGTATCTCTCCCATATCATGAATAATAATAATAATAATAATAACAATAATAACTTTCTCGCTTTATTTCTCTCTAATAAATCATGAACCATTCCGAATTTGTTAGTCTGAAAATTTTTCACTAAATATTGCTGCTCTCATGGTCTTATTAATACTACTAATACTAATAATAATGACTCTCTCTCTCTCTCTCTCTCTCTCTCGCTCTCATTAATCATGAACCCGCTTCGATGTACTTTTTAGGAGCTATTTATCTTCTTTAACAATGTAAAAAAATTACACTACCCTTGGTTGACAGAATAGGGTATGCTTTGTAATATTGACAGACAGACAGACACCCTGATGTTCCTATAGAATAATTTAGATTGAAATCATAATTTTATCTGTTCCCTGTTTTAAGATACGTCTCAAAAATTTGCCTAGTTGGAAATATCCACGTGAACAAGAAAGCTATGTGATTTTGGTTTTTGAAACATGCATAAGTTTACATGTGTTACGAGAACAATTTCTATCCAATGTTTACTGTTTTAATAAAAAGGGAGCCGATAAATGTAAAAATCATTAGCGTGGCAAGAAATAATGTTACAGTACATGACATTTTTAGCGTGATTCCAAAATTAGTTAGTTTGCTTCAGTGCTGGACCAAATACAGAAGTTAACGAAAACAACTTTCGACCGTGTGTCCCTATAAACTTTCGAACATTAATTTTCGCATGTTAATTTCCAGTTTGTCCCTATAAACTGTCGATTCTACTTAATACAGGACTCCTTTACGACATTCCATTTAGAGGGTAAACCAAACTTACATTTCTCTTCCAAAAACACGCAACACTGTTACAAAAGAGACAGATTCCTCCTGTTGAAACCCATGACGTAATAGGATTTTTCAGTTTTCGAGTGCAGACCGTCATCTCATACTACACTGTTACAACCATATGAACGAAGATGGTACCTATGTTAAATTCCCGTATTACCTTCAAATATTTTGACCCTATTTAACACAGGACCCCAGTTCGTCCCTATAGTGCCAGGCTGTACTACTAACAAGACGTGAAAAGTGTTTACCTGGTCGCTTTGCGTAAAACCACAATTTACAGTCCTTGGTTTAGGGAATTTGTGTAACATTGTTGGGTGTTAACATCCTACCTTCTCTGCAATCTCAAGACATGTGTCATAATTTGACCTATCGTAGATTTGTAAAATCCCTGCAAATGTTACTGCTTTCATTCACAATCAATATATATAGTGTGCCTATAAACACTACCTACCCTTGTGTGATAGTATGTTTGTGTAGGTATAGTATGTCTATAAACACTACCCTTGCTTGTGTGTGATAGTATGTATGTAAGTATAGCTTGTGGTTAAACGCTGCTACCCTTTTCGTTGCATAGTCGGATTTGTGTTGGCTAGGTACTGGATAGTATGTCATAAAGTGTGTTTTGTATAGTATATCAAAAAGTAGGTGCTGGATAGTATATTAAAAAGTGGTTGTTGGATAGTATATCAAAAAGTGTGTGTTGGATAGTAATAAAAAAGAAGGTGATGGATAGTATATTAAAAAATAATGACGTCTTGGATAGTACTAAAAAAAAAAAGTAGGTGTTGGATAGTATCTAAAAATTTTAACATTACATTTCCCGTACGTACCCAGACATTTTTCAACATGGAAAGGGCCTATAACAAATAATTTTAATATAGGATTTTCCCCTACGTACCCAGAGTGCCATCTGATGTTAAACATATAGACAATTTTAACATAGGATATCCCGCACGTATCCAGAGTGCCATATTTTGAGGTCAACTCTAACAATGTAACAGTGTAACAACGTTTGAGGTCAACCACTTCTAACAATGTTACAATGTACCCTCAATGTTAATATCCCGTACATACCCAGAGTAGTATCTAATGTTAAATCTATGGACACTTTTAACATAGGATTTGCCGTACGTACCAGAGTGCCATCTAGTATTAATTCACGAACGTACCCCGAGTGCTACATATTACTATTGGCATGCTGGCTAGTAAATGTGGGATTTTGCACAGTACATGACTGGGTGGTGGTCGGTCCAAACGGCGTGTTGGATAGAAAATGTGGGATGATGGGTAGTACATGCCTTGGTGTTGGATAAGTGTTGTTTTTAACATTACATTGCCCTTTATGACCCATACATTTTTCAATATGGAGGTGTAATGTTAAATTCCCCTTTTGCTTCATTTTTCAACATAGAGGCGTAATGTTAGATTCGCCTTAAACCCACTGAGACCAATCATATTACATTTGCATTATGCTCTATAGCGATCCATAATGTTAAATTACCCTTATGCCCCATTGAGACTTATATTGTAAACCTACAGCGTAATGTTAATACCGTTTTGCCCCATATATCACCCCCCCCCCCCCATTATTACTTACCTATCGGGACACAGATTCACCGCATTGTACCATGTAGAAAATGACAATCACATCCGGTAATAATTCAGATATGAGAAAAGTATATTAGACACACACACACGCGAGCGCGCGCACACACACAAAGGGGATGGGGATTTCATGCATTAAGTATTAACAGTTGTCTGATATTTTGATATTTTTTCCCACAGGGGCACGTATCGTTGCTTACAATTTACCTATAAATCATATATGTACTATATGATAATACTTGTATGTATTATTATATAGTACATATATGATTTATAAGTAAATTATAAGCAACGATACGTGCCCCTGTGTTCTTTCCCAACACTCTTTATTCCTTAGAAGCCGGTGACTTAATGTTTAAAGCGACGGCTCGTATCCAAAAGAGGACGGGTTCGAGTCCCAATATCGGATCAGCCCATCCCAATCGGCTACCTTGGTGTGTCCTTGGACAAGGCACTTTACTCTAATTGCCTCTGTATGCTATAAACTTAAATGTGTTGTTGTGCCTTAAAACACCAAACCAAACCAACAAACCAAACCAAACCAAACCCAAACCAAACCTTATCCCTTGAAAAGCTTTAATTTACGAGACTATTTTACCTGTTACTTAGATTAAGTTTCCTGCTCATGGAATTATCTCCCCTATACAATGGTTAAACAGAACTGAACTTTACAGAAACTTAATCTTCTAGGATGTGTTTTACGACCATTCTGCAGTCTTCTGACATTTCGTAGATGTCTGTGTTGTACGTAAACGTCTAAGAACTCAACTAAAGTATTAGTGCTCATTAAAAACAACAAGATTGATACTTTCTAAGACGGGTAAGTACATGTCAGGATCAAGCAATCCAAAGAAGGGCGCCATCTCGCCTTCGGAATTTAATATTTTATGGGATGTTGTCGATAAATGCGTCACACGCTTGTATTTTTATAACATAAGTACTAATTAATTTACGATTTTGCCAAAGGTAAAATTTATGTTGGTAGTTTCAGAATATAGTGTCGTCGGTTATATAAGTTGTTCCAGTAATCTCCCTATTTTCGATAGGTAGCCCTGTTTTCGATAGCTCTTTACTATTCTTGCGTGTGCTTGTGATTTATTTCAGTGAAGGAAACAGACAATATTTATAATTCCAAAATAAGGAATTATATACTCTTGACTTTACGGAATGGTTTGTCTGTTATGCAAATGAAAGCATGTTTAGGATTTTTAGATCGGTCAATATAGTTTCATTTTTGTAGTTTAATGGTGCATTTATATGTACGGTTCTGGGACAACTCGGCCCATAGCAGAGTCGGCCCACTAACGTTCTCAGCCCATATCGAAATCGGACTACCCAAATCGGACCATTACGTACTCGGTCCACGATTAAATAATAGTTATTTGGATGTAAAGTACTTTTATTTTTAAAAAAAATCTTTTTATGTTTCTTTATATTCAGTGCATCTGTGTATGATTATTAGTATCATGTTAAAATACAAGTTAAACAGGTCATATAGACATTCAGTAGGAATGTCGTATCATATTCTCGCAGTACTAAATAAGAAACGAATCGCAAATAAAAGAACAAAATTTACCTGCTAATGAAAGTTTCCTTATTTGTTCATTTATCGTTTATTTCCAATCCTGTATTCTGCAAATTTCGTAAATTAGGCCAATTTTGCAATAAAGAATGTCCATTGGAATGTACTGTGTCTACCACCATATAAGTCATCGTTAAAAATTCACACTTGTTACAAGTCTATACAAGTATTATCCAGTTATTCTCTGAAGAGAAGAGTCTCATATACATTTCTACAGCATATGTCAAAACGCACCTGCTCTTCTATAGACGATTTTTGGGTTTTTTTTTTTATATTTTTGTTTTTCATTTAAAAAATAAACCAAAAAAAATCTATGCAAAGTTCTTCATTTTGGTATATGGTTGATGGTGTAACTTGGCACTATTTTATGGACATGCTATTAAATGAGTAGATTGTATGCTTTCTAAAGTCAGCTATGCTGTTTTCTGGAAACATCACTCTTCCATTTTGACCCCTTTAGTTCTTTCTGTGTTAAGAATAAGATTTAACTACCAATTATTTATTCAATACAGCTTTTCTCTTAACATAATACAGTGAAACCCCTCAAAACCGAAAACCCTTGGGACTAAAACAAATTTTTGGTTTCGAAAAGTTTTTGGTTTACTTTAAGGTTTTTGCAGATTTGAAAAAAAGTCTTTTTCTATGTGCTTATGTGACGAGAGAGAGATAATGTAATTTACAAAAGAAGGTAACTGTTTTCTTCCCTTTTTTTAATGATTAACTAGTTTGTAAATAACATGTTTATAATAAATATTTATTGTTCAATAACAACAAGTATTACGAAGCCATACAAGATAAAAGGTAAGGATCAACAAAAAAAACTACATACAAGATCAAACGTAAGGATCACAAAAACAAAACAAAAATCTACAAACATTCAAAAAACTACATTCAAGATCGCAAAAAATATGTTATGAAGCCATAATAACACTGCAGTGTTGACTAACATTTCTAAATGTGTACATGATGTACAATAACCGAAATGCTGCTGCTTAATTGAAAAGACTGGAAACTCAACCTTTCTCCCTGTTTATCAGTTAGCAGTGCTCAAAGCAGAAAATGTACAGACACTGGCCCAGGGCTGGTGACTTTAAAAAAATCACAAGCCCTGACTCAAATTTCACATGCCCGGACTCCAATTGCATGTGCCCAAAAAAAGGGCCCTAATTTTTACTATGAAAAGAAATATGCAAAATCATATTAACTTGACTTGTGTGTATATTCAGATTTCAAAATATTTCATGTAAAGCATTGTCTTCCTCCAGGTTCTGATGTGAACCATTGTCCAATTGCTCCATCAGTGTCCTCTTTACTCATTGGATCAGCAGTGTTGATATTCATTAGCATTTGAAGTGTGTCTTGCTTTACACAGTTTCTCTTCACACTTTTGATGTTGTTCGTAGGTAACACTTGATATGTTTAACCAGTGTTGCATTGCTGAAGTGTTTCTAACATAATCAATTTTGGGGTGGTCTTTCCTTTTATCTAACCTCCGCCAAAGGATGACTGAGTTTTAAAGAAGACTCAGAAACCATCATGGACCACCATTGATCCATTTATTACTTATAACACCTCAAGAAACATCCTGCATTTGACCTAAACTCTCCAGATTACAACAATTACCAGCTTGTTGTATACATATGTTAATTTTTATCCGATTACTCAGCCACGCAACACTGCACTGGTCGCAACAACTGCTTGAACAGTTTTGGTACTGAGTAGACTGGTTCTGACTGGTTTCTTTAATGCGTGGATGGAATGCATACAAATTATTATTTTTTTTCTTTCTTTTTCAATTTTAAAAAAATCAGTTAATTTTCAAAAGTGATAGATTTCAACTATAAAACGGTATGTGCAGTAGACGGCCTCATAAACTGGATTTTTTTCCTACTGCCGGTAGAATCATAAATATGTTAAAACCAAGTTAGCACTAAATACAGGTAACCCAGGCAATCTGTTCCCCATTCATAGGTCACATGCTTCGCTTTGTACACAAAGTTTACAGCTTTAGAAAGAAGTTCAGTAAGTAGACGATCTTCATGTCGGTAAGGGGCATACATGGGGATAAATGTTAATAAGTTACTAGTCCTTCACTAACTTGAAAATAAAATTCCGCATTTCATCAGCGAGATCAAAGTTTTTCAGGCAAATTAGATTTTGTTTTTTTGTAAAGTCTGACTGGCACTTCACTTAGAATACAGGAGGGGCCCAATCTGAAATTAGAGGAGCTGGACTATCGGAGTTTTTGAGCACTGGTTATGCTCACTGAATAGTTGACAGCTATTGTAATGTGCATGCTGCACCTCGCTCAATGCAGTTGTTTCATTTGCTGTACATCTGTTACCACTTATTGTGACAGGATTCAGTTTGTAAGGCATGTCATTGTTGAATGTACCTGACAATTTCAGTAAAAGAAAGATGGGATTGTTGTGATATTATAATCAATAATGCAGCCAGACATACAGCCTGGATATGCACACTGGATGCTTTTTATGATCTACAATAACTAAAACTGTGAACTGGCTTACAAACTTGAAACAGTATTTTAACAAACACGTGTTTCAAAAAGGTAAATAATATAGTTGAAAGATATTTTTATCAGCATTGTCAGTAAATCCATTATAAATATTTTCCAGTATATTGTCAAAATGAAGGGTTGGGGGTGGGGATGCTTATTATAAAGCATTGGCATATCATTGGATAAAAACTATGTGTATATATATATATATATATATATTACGGGTGAAACAATACACCTGTGCCGTGTATCAATACAATTCATGATACACAGCCTACGATACGATAAATTATCGATTATCAGTTTAAAGAATAAGAAGGCAAATGACTAAAAATTATTCATGACTACTGAAGATTAAAGTAACTTATATAGGGTAGATATCGTTTTGTATCGATTCTTCACCTCTTGTATCGATATGGCAAAAGTATTGATATATCGATGAATTGTTTTACCCTTTTATTTATATATATATATATATGTATTGGAGTCATGAAGGACTAGAAATGTCGGGTGAGGTGACTATTCCAGAAAAAGAGGTGACTTATTCAATAGTCATTGAAGGCAAATCATCTCATTCCATTACAGTTACAGGTTATATATTGCATAAATTAATTATTTTCTTGATTTTTTTGTCTCAAAACTACTTTAATAATACAATATTTAGTTCTGGGCTTGAAAGAGCTTGGGATTTCACTCACTTCCTGGAGTTTCACATTTGTATGGTTGGCGGTACAAATCATAACTCGGTGCATACTCAAGGACACCCGAAGCTATTAGATTTACACAGAAGTTAATTTTAAAGCATATTTAAACTGTTTTATAAACATGTGTATCATAACTAAAACCCTTGCAAGATTCACTATTTTATTCAGAATATCAGTGGGGACATGGAGGGTTGGGTAGACACCTATTCACTGGAAGACAAAGTTAACTTCACTTTTCTGGTGAAAGAAGTGAAAGTTCATGGACGGGGATGAATATTTCACCCATTTCACCTGGTAGCATGACTCCTGTATGTACACTGTTTAACAGTCATCATAAATGTACAGCAATGGAATTGAAAAATGACATGTTACTGTTCATAATCGAGGGAATTTTGTAGGGTTCACCTTGGAGCTAAATAAATGTGCCTCAGTTAGTGCTGAAACAAATATTCAAATAAAGATACTTTTGGGCAAATATTCAAAATGAAAATTAGTGATAAAAATGGATAGTGAGAACATGCGAGAAACATTTTTTCATCACTATTATCAGGCTGACAAAATAAATAGATAAATAAATAACTTCTCTACTCTAACGGCTATGTGTAAACGTTTCTGTTAAATGATATTTATTCTCATTTTGTCATCATAATCATGTTTAAGTTTTGTATATGCTTGATCCAAAAATTAAACTGCCAAAAAAAAAAAAAAGAAACTAATATAATATTTAGCTAGGTTTTGGATGGACTTTTACTTGGGATAAAAAATATGCAAATCTTGTTCTGATATAGCAGGAAACATTGACAAATATTTATAAACTTTGTGCTAGTTATTTACTTTAAGTAAAAGAGTTTAATTGTACTGCTTTTCTTTTTATTGCGACAAACTTTTAATTATCTTCAGTTTCCTATTTCTATGTAATTCTTAATTTTTATTTTTTTAAATTCTCTTCATTTATTGCTTAATTTTCCTTAAAAGCACTACAGTTTTTTTATGAGTATGTATACTTAATAACAAAAACACGTCTTCACTTTTCTCTTGACTTTTTTAATCTTTTTTTGCCAATGACAACTAAAGTTATTTTGCATCCTCAACTAGGAATTACTTGAATTTTCATACAAAATGCCCATGTGTGGCTGTTGAACAGTAAAGGAAATTACTGGTAAGTTCATATTTATCTTTCAAAGATTGAAGTGAAAATCTGTTGCAATAATACCCAGCGGGATATAGTGAATTCACTATTTCTTTAGAGGGATACCTGCTTTCATGGATTTCATAGTTGCTACACACCACAAATCTAAAGACTCAATGAATAATTATTTTTCTATAGAGACAATATGACTTTTTCCCCAATCCACAAATTTCAGTACCAGCAAAAATGTCATTTTTTACCAAACCATGAAAATTAATATCTACGAAAATAAATGAATCTACCATATACAATACATTTCCTCTTTAGAATTATACCAGTGACTGAAAGAGTTTTAACTTTGCAATAAAGCATTCATTCCATATGTACACAATCTCAGTTGTCTGCATTGTTCATCGCATTTATCTAACCTAGGCATGTGTAACCTATGGCCCATGGTCCGGATCTGGCCAGCGACCTGGTGTTATCTTCTTATTTACATCATAGGGTGTGGCTTTAAAAATCGCTTATCCGGCCCACACCCTTGAGGAAGTTGCACATGCCTGACCTTACCCATCAAGACTGAGAATTCACTGCTTTGCATAAGCAGCAATTGGTCCATAGAACACAGCAACTTCTGGAAACTGACAGGATTAACACCTGCATGGAAAGGAACAGAGGGTCAGCACATCTTACAACTATGATGAGAACTTCATTCAAACGTTAACACTATTTATGCCATGGGTGTGTACGTTTATTTCAAATTAATTCCAGGGTGAAGTTAATAATTCAGGTTTGAGGACATACCGGTAGTACTAGTACTTTCACCTGGGAATATGCTTCATAACATCACCATCACTGAACTGCTTGGTAGGGCAGAAATGGTTAGTAAATTCCTTAATTGTAAAATACATTAACTGAAACGTAACCGGTTAATCGCAGTCGAGCACCTCTTGTACAGAGTGTGGACTGGCAAGAATTACAGCATAATAAATGCTTCCAGATTCTAAAATCTAGTGAAATTTACATGTAACATTTGCTAAAGATATTTCCCACTTGTTTTTGCATGAGGTCTAGGTATACATTCCACTGTTAATTACTTTGTCATATTCTCCGCCATTTTATGCAGTAATCAGTACCAATCGGGCCTATGTCAGGATCACTCAAATGCAAGGTGTAAAACTTGTGTATCACTAGCATTAAACTGATTTAGATGCACAAACCATAAGACACCTGAACTGTCAAAGGAAGAAAACAGGGTTCATGTATTTGCGAATGTGTGTATGTGTTTCACATTTGCATAAAGTATTAACTTTATCTTTAGTTGGCACCATATAGCCACTATTGTGCTGAGGTGCCATAAAATGCTTTTACATACATGTACTATTGCATAAAATATGAATGAAGATGGTATTAATATTATTCTGTATCATCTTGTAATAGCAGATCCCAGTACATGAATAACATTTGGCTGTATCTGGGGCAGACGTATTGCAATGTTGATGCTTAAAACTTGTTTTTTGAAGAAAAGGCAGGGAGTGAGAGATTTTATTAACATTTCAATATGTAGATAAATTTGTTCAGCTTACTAAATACACTTGGTGTTACGAGGCAAGGTAGTGGTTGTGGGGGGTGGAGAGGTGGTTGGTTAACCAGTTACCAAGTTTTATAACCAGTTACCACTAATACTCGAACCGTCAACGGTTATCCGGGTAATCGTTACAGCCTTACTGCTTTGAGACCTTTTTCATCTGTGGGAAAATGCTTCTTTTCTTTTTGCCTTGCCTTGAATTGTACTGTATGCAAAAGGATTTAACAAAACAAACTGTTAAGGTGTATAATTTACACTTTGAATGAACATGGTTTTGCAGCCTGTTCTTTTCTGTTGCATTGTTATTCTCTGGAACTAGGTCTGTCACACTCAGTAATAAAATCAATTGATGTGAATATGCCATTTAACCACTGTTCAATTTTAAATTCAAAGATACCTTATGAGATTGTCACTCAAATTCAATGGAGTAAGCTACAATATGAGGGATGACAATACTTATGCAAGGAGTGTTGAAAACCTTTCATTGAAAATATATTCAGTGCAATGTTTATGAAAGGAATGAAGTAAGTTGCTGTTGATACTTTCAGTTTGTAAGGCTTATTCTATTGTGTGCTTGAAGGGGCAAAATGTTTTTATGTCACAACATGTATAAGATAGGGGCATATAATTTTACATTTTGTCCATCAGTTTGTCCAGTTTTAGATCAGTTTTCAGGCACAGTGGAGGGTCATTCACATTCAGGAAAAAATTTATAGTTTACAGGGCTTACACAGACTTGGCACTAAACTGAGATCTGTAAATTTGCTGACAGATCTCTGAAACTCCAGCCCTCACAGATCTGTTGGATCCGTAAAAATTTCTGCTGGTTGCTATCATAAGTTAACAAGTGGTCTTCTGTCATTTGTATCTAAAAAACAAGGAATGGAATTCCATTTCATTTTGTTAATTGATCTGTTTATTGTGTTAACTGAGTGCTTGTCTTGACCCTGCTATTGATGAGGTACAATGAATGTCCACTATAGAACTGGCCATGTGTTCTTCCACACAATAATTAAATAAGGGTACTAATTGTCAAAACAGTCAGCACACTTGCTGAAACAGCCTGGTACCCTGGCCCAATGCACTAACTTCACTGCTAACAATATGAAATGATTTAGAGTATCAGGCTAGTGCCAGAACTTGGCCAGTTGGAAAAGGTTGTATTGGGCGACTCATCAGATAATGCAGATTTATACAGAATAACAGGTTTTATTTTTAGATTGGTTGTTGACAAACATTCACTGCATTGTAAGGTCACAATTGGAAAGATGTGGAAGTTCTTGCAAGGTGTGCAGCCGCCACCAAAACATCAGAAATTAGATGATGACAGGAAAGGGCGCAATCATAAATATGATAAAGTGAAGAGAAAGAAAATGCTAGAAATCCTGTGAAAAAATATAAAAAGGATGTGATGCTGTGCACTTTCAGCACAGAGTATTTGGAGAAATAAGAAAGTACACGGATCAGTGAAATTTAGGCAGGATCTTATTTTGGTGATCCTGTGGGTCAGTGAGAAAAAAAATTCAAATATCAAGTTCTGAGATTAGTTTATAGTCACTGGTATATCACTTTTATTAGCTCTGTAAACATGTAGCCAGTAACAGTCCAGAAATAGCTTTTATTAGCTCGCTGCACATGTAGCCAGTAACAGTCCAGAAATCACTTTTATTAGCTTTGTACACATGTAACCAGTAACAGTCCAGAAATCACTGTTATTAGCTCTGTACACATGTAGCCAGTAACAGTCCAGATTGTACAGCCTGGGTAGAGCTACATGCTCATTTACTGAAAAATGTAAGCAGATGTACTCTAGATGGCATGGTTGTCATTCTTCTTAGGAATGAGTCAAGGTTAAAATTTTAGTAAAATGTCCTTCTATTCAACACCTTTAGCTAATTAATATACCTGCTTTTCTTCCAGCATAAAGACCCCAGTTAAGGAGAACTCACTAACAAGAGACAACCATTCATAATGGAATAATTTTGAGAGTATACACTCATACCTTGCTATTCAGTACAAGAAGGACTTTATTACCTTCACATATCCAGATTCTTTTGACACTAATAGAGAATTTTTTTTTTTTTTACAATAAGTACAATATACTGTTACTTTATGAAAAAATGTATCCCCAAGCTTTAGTAGGAGATATTGTGATGCTCTGTTTGTCCATCTGTCTATCTATCAATCTATAACTCTTGTCTACTCCTAAACTACTGGGTGGATGTTCACCCAACTTTGTACATGTAACTATCTATTAGAGATGTATAGTTTCTGGGTCCTTCTCCTGTCGTTCCTGGGAGGGAGTGACAGTTCAGATATACAAAATATTGCAATTACATTCCAGTGATATTTTTAAAATAGTTTTTGACAAAACTTTATACATACAATCATACCAGGAGGACATATAATATTTAACAGATTTGTGGTTACGACCACTGGATTATGGTCCAGAAAATGGAGATCTAAAATACAGAAATTGAGGTTTGGGTTACGACCACTGGATCATGGTCCAGAAAGTGGGGAATATATTATACAGAGTATGATGTTTGAGTTCTGACCACTGGATCATGGTCCAGAAAGTGGGGAAAATATCATACAAAGCATGAGGTTTGGGTTACAACCACTGGATCATGGTCCAGAAAGTGGGGAGTATACAGTGGTGCAAGTAACCTGGTATGGTCAGGTACATCATCCTGTTAAGACATTTATTGCTGGTATGGCCAGACTGGAAAGATTAGGTTGGGAGGTCAGTACTGTACCAGTATGTGTTAAAATCTACTATCACCACTGGGAATATATCATACAAAGCATGGGGGTTGGGGTTATGACCACTGGATCATGGTTCAGAAAGTGGGGAATACATTATAAAAAGAATGGGGATTTGCCATGGTAAGTCATGGAAGTAACTCTGGTTGTTTGTTATGAATAACATTATGGTAATTATGTTTTAACATGATGTACTTTCACTTTTATGTGATTTACCAGACATTACACTCAGGGTTCTTGCCAATTTTGAAAAAAAAGTCGTTTACTCTTATTAGTACTCCATTAGAGTGTTTTAGATTGGGATTCTTGCACTTATTACAGTCAGTTTTCATTAAATCAAATTCAGTAGCCAGGACCACTGACAAATGATGCATGTATACAAGTTACTGCTTATCTGCTTAATACGTAGAAAATATAGTGAAAGATGGATGTTATTTACCTAGATTCAGCTATATGTATTATGTTAGAAGGTTTGTAAGTACTGATATGTTTAATACCATAATTAAACTAAGCTACTTGCCATGTATGAGGAAAGCAGTTTAAATTCAGAAGTATTCAAGTATGAATGAAACAAATAATAAACAAAAATACTCCTCTTTGTTCCTCTTGTTGGATAAAGTCACCAGATTTTTTGCCTAACATTGAGAAATCATTCTCCAAGTTTATTTGTCCTAGCTTTAAGTATATGATACTATGAGACATTTCAGTTTTACTTGAATTGATTGTTACCACTTTTTACATACAATAAATCTATTGACACCTATTTAAAGGGTTAATTATCTATGGGAGCTAGGTCATGAAGTATGCAGATATAAAAAACCAGATTACTTCCATGAATAACAGTATTGGTTTCTAAACAACAGTTAGGGTTTAACAGCTACCTTTCAGCTTGTACCACAGTTATGGGTCAGATAGTAGTCATAATTATTGCTTTACCTGAAGTTATGCAAATACTGTAGATAGGTATATACCAGAATTGTACATGCATTGTTATCTCGGTACATAGATTATAGGTAGGTTTGAATCTTAAGTGTGATCAAGGTCAGTTCACAGTATTAGGAGTGAAGTTCTCCACTAACCTTCAAGAAATTGTTGAAATTAATCACAATTTTAAATTAAAAGATTAGGAATTTGCTTATGCAGTGGTCTAAAAGACATCTAACACATTTTGGTAAATGTATTGTTTAAAAACACTGGCAATGTCAAAATTGAATTATTTTTTGCTCTCTTTAATTAATCCTCTACAACAATATTAAAAGAGCTCAAGTCCCTCTTTTTTAAGTTTGTTTGGAATGGTTGAAACAATAAAATGAAGAGAAAAATTTTGTGACAGATTATTCCTATGGTGGACTACACATGATTACAATATACTCATTTGTGGATGTTTGAAAACTTTCATTGATTAGACAAATTTTACATTATGAAAATCAAACATGATTGAACTTGCTAAATGTTCTGTGGGCAGACTACTTTCTATTTACAAAGTTGGGTGTGGATTTTGTAAAAATGAATTTGCATAGATTATATTCTTTTTAGCATGCTGTGTTTAAGGCTTGTCATCAAAGTGTATATCAGTTACTGATTTTCTTAAAGAACCTCTGTGGTTCAACTATAAGATTAAGGTTAGTGGAAAAATATTTAATATAAAAAATGTTTCATGCAGTTATATTTATTATATAAATTAGTTAATCAATGGAAATGGTGAACATCTAAAATGAGCATTTCACAAACAGGTGTAATGTGAATTTTGTAGCCTACAATGGATTAATTTTGGCTATCAAATGACTTTTTAGAACATGCCAATTAAATACTGATAGAAAAATTTGAGATATTCCATATATTCCAACCACAATTAAATATCTTCTAAAGAAAGAAATATAGGATGTAAAATAGAAATATATATTTATTGTTGATATAAAGTAAAGACTTTCCTTTAAAAAGAATATGGAAAAATGAATTTGGATTTATAGATAATGAAAACTAGGAACTAACTTTTGATTGTCATTTATGCTTAACATGTCTACACACTTGCAATGGTTTCAAATTAAAATTTCACACAAAAATAAATCTATTTCTGACTAAAACTGTTATCTCTGAAAACAGTAAGTGTTCCTATGTAAAACAATAAGTGTTCCTATGTAAAACAATAAGTGTTCCTATGTAAAACAATAATTGTTCCTATGTAAAACAATAAGTGTTCCTATGTAAAACAATAAGTGTTCCTATGTAAAACAATAAGTGTTCCTATGTAAAACAATAAGTGTTCCTATGTAAAACAGAACATATGAAAATGAATACAGACCTACTCTACATGTAACATTCACAATTCTGACAACATCTATTATTAACACAATCAAATTTTGTTCAGGTACACAATTTATGGATTAGATAAATGCTGTCTACAAATGGTCTACATATACACTAAATGTTGCGACTCGATTGATACACTGAATTATAAATGAAGTAGTGAACTGTAACTGCTGGATTTGTCTGCTCTTAATAATAGTATGACTAAAGTCATCCATTTGAACAATACACATTATCTTGTGCACATAACAAACATGAATTATAATATTATTCTGTTAACTATAAAAGTGTTCTGTTCACTTGGCAGATATGAATATATGAAATAGTGATATAGTACTGTATATATAACATGAAGATATGAAATTATGATATTGTACTGTTGGTATACAGGCATGAAGATATGATATTTTGATATTGTACTGTTCATATAACAAGGATGAAATTATGGTATTGTACTGTTCATATAACAGACATGAAATTATGAAACTTCGCCATTCATTTAACAGACATATTGCACTCTAATGGGTTGTAACACAAGGAATGAACCCTTATACAGCATTCTTCCCTGTCTGCGAAATAAGTCTGTCAGAGCCTTACTTCCGTGCAGACAAAGGCTGTAGCATGTCATTGATATCTTGACCCTTCAGACATGTGATGCTGAACCAGGGCACACATGGCTTCCACACAGCCAACACAATTGGTTCCACAACCAAATATTACTGGGTCAAGCACCCGGGAAGTCAGCTCTAAAGCTGAAAGATAATGCATGCAATTGAGATATTAATCTGACAATGCAGCAAGCAAAGCAATGTCACTATGCTGACAAATTAAAACTTGATATACTGGTACCTGGTGGGAACCACTGACAGAAAACATGAGGGGAGTTCCTACTGCCAATTCTTTGCACATGCCACAGTAAGTCAGTCGGCCAAGTGAGTAAAACTATGCATGTCACAATCATCTGATAGAATTTAACCATACATAGAGGGTAATACTGTACATGGCAACTGGACCAATACTACATGTATATTTTCATTCGAATACAATTGCGACTATGAGTGTACAATTCGATGACATTAACTCTCCATTACAAAACGTGGAAACACTTTTTAGAATTCACAGATTGTGAGCAAAATATGAACTAAAAACATAATCTCATTAATAGGGACACAGGGGTAGAAATCTTGCCATGACACATTGCAATTTACAGTCTACTTAAATAGTCTGCCTCTACGTTATCATATTCTCTGATCGCCGTATCAGTCTTGTGCTTGCAACCTTGACTTTATTCCAGTAGGGGTTGGTTGTCTTGAAATAGAACGAATTCCCTCCCAAAGAGATAGATGTAAAATTTGCCCAGGTCCCAGACAACTGCCAAACACTCCTTTTCAGTTACAGAGTAATTTTGCTCACTATTTAACAGTTTTCTGCTTGCATAAGCTACTGGTAACTTGACCCCCTCTTGTTCCTGAAATAAAACTGCTCCCAGTCCTCAATACAAATGACTTATATAACTCTGGCAACTTTAAGATTGGTGAGCTCATCAGTTTTTAGCTCTACTGGTCATAGACCAGAAGAGCATATGGGATGGTCTGTTGTCTGACGTCTATTCTTCTGTTACTACAAGTTTGTTATCACTACTCCCTCTAAACTACTTGGAGGATTGCCATGAAACTGTACATACACATTCATCCCAGTGTCTAGTGTGTCTGAGATGAAAATGGTGCTGCTCGCACATCCAATATGACTGCCACAGCGACCATCTTGAAAATCTTGTTATCGCTACTCCTCCTGAATGGATGGTCATATCAACATAGGGTTTTCACTAAAAGACTTCTTATGATGTCTACATGGACCTAAATGAAAATGGTGCCGATATGATGTCCAACATGGCCACTATGGCAGCCATATTGAAAATCTTGTTATCACTACTACTCTTGAATAGATGGTCATATCAGCATGGGGTTTTCACTAAAAGACTTCTTATGATGTCTAGTTTGTCCTAAATGAAAATGGTGCTGATCTGATGTCCAATATGGCCACCATGGCAGAAATTTTGAAAATCTTGATATGGCTACTCCTCCTGAATCGATGGTCATATCAACATGGGGTTTTCACTTAAAGACTTCTTATGATGTCTAGTTGGTCATAAATGAAAATGGTGCCCATCTGATGTCCAGTGTGGCTGTCATGGCAGCCATCTTGAAATTCTTGTTATCGCTACTCCTGAATGGATGGTCATATTAACATGGGATTTTAACAACAAGACTTATTATGATGTGTAGTTGGTTCTAAATAAAAATAGTGCTTATCTGATGTCCAATTTTGAAAATCTTGTTATCGCAACTCCTGGACAGAAAGTCATATTGACATGGGGTTTTCACCAAAAGACTTCTTCTGATATCTAGTTGGTCGTAAATGAAAATGGTCCCGATCTGACATCCAATTTGACCGCCTTAAAATCTTGTTATCGCTACTCTTCCTGAATGGATGGTCATGCATATACATACACACACATGCACATATTGATTAAGATCCCTGGTCATAACTATCAAGTCACTCAGAACATAATTTTCCATGGCAATGTGACTTGCATTATGTTTGAAAGAAGTCTCATTATCCTGATTAGGGTCATTGTCTTCTAAACTTTGTTGAAGTGTATCTGGGTTTACCAGGGCTTGAGGAGATGTTATATATTTAGGCACTATGTGGCTTGTGTCTGCCTGTGCAGGTGAAGGTGTAAAGAAGTGGGGTCTTGCTTGGCTAGCACTACTTGGATTTTCATTATCTTGATTAGTAGCATTGTCTTTTACACTTTGATGAATTGTATCTGGGTCTACCCTGGGCTAGGGGAGAGGCAGGTGTTAAATATTTAGGCACTGTGTAGTGTGTGTCTACTTGAGCAAGTGAGTTTTGTAATGAATTATGGCCTTGCTTGGCAGGTACTGCTGGGATTGGAGGTTATGGGTCAAGCTGAGGATGTCAGTGGTGACACAGTGCTGGTGTTTTAGATTTGTTATGTTTTCACACAGTTCAAGAAATCCATTATAAGTCCAAGCCAAGCATCCACTGCCCTGAATTAAAATGGTATTTGTTGAGTGGAATTCAGTACATGTAACTTTATTTTCATGTAAAGTAGTGATCTTGTACACATACACATGTTAATATGAGTATTTGTAGAGTTGGAATTTTATCATGGTAAGTTCATTCAACTGCTTCAGTAATGAGATGTTACTGAATTGGATAGTGATACTATCTGGATTTTTTTTTATGTGCATAAAATCAGGGATTACCTTTCTGTATGAATTTACTTCCACATTGTTAATATCCTCATTGGTGAATTCAGAGAACGCAAATAGACTGGATCCATTAAACATTTTCTGGTGTATTGACATTGTTAGATTTACTGTCATTTTCTTTGTTTGCAGAACTCTAGTAAGTATTTTAAAAAATGATACAATTTTTACAGCATCAGTCAGAATGAGGCTTGACCAAAAGCATTCAAGTACTTAGATGAACAATATCCATGATGAATAAATCCTAGATGAATGAACAATCATATAATATTTATTGCTAGCTTTAGGAACTATTTACAATATAAACAAAGATACCTTGCAAAAACAATTAACC
This sequence comes from Margaritifera margaritifera, assembly GCA_029931535.1. Lineage (NCBI taxonomy): Eukaryota > Metazoa > Mollusca > Bivalvia > Unionida > Margaritiferidae > Margaritifera > Margaritifera margaritifera. Next base: position 250,330 of record JAQPZY010001392.1, on the reverse strand, counting down.
ATGTCTCCTCGCACTACAACAGCAGTATTTAGATTTATTGCTCACAAAAACTTGTGTTGTGACTAGATATATGAATGTATTCAACTATATGATGTGTAACTAATAGCATTGATATTATTAAAGGTTCATTGTTGCAATGAAAATTCTCCTGTTTTTTGGGCATAAAAAGTAAGCCCTATATCATACCTGAATACTTCAGAAAAAAAATACATACTGACACATTCAACTTACAGGAAAATATTTCATAAAAGACCTATTTTAATTTAATGTTTTTCACTGTTAATACTTCATTTAAATTCCAGTAATTGAATTCAACCATGTATTATGTCAATTCAGTAAAGGAACTTTGCAATTCAAGTTTCTCTTTAAAACTTCTAGTCTTTCCATCAGCTTGGATGTTGTCTTTGGCATCCACTCTGGGTAGTTTGTGGTTGGTTTTCCATTGCACTACTTTCCATAGGATAAAGGCAGGGCAGATCAATACATCCTGATGGATTATTATGATTGTCATAGCTAGCATTGTCATCTTCATTGATGTCATTATGATTACTTTGATATACGTCACTGTTATCATTGATATCTCTACTCCTCATGACCAGAATGTCATATTGAGGTGTACTTTTCAAATGGATATTCTTATTGCTACTAATGGTGCAATGATGGATGTCTTGAAAATCTTGCTTTTATTGATCCCCATAATGGATGGTCATATTTACAAAGGGTTCAACATCTTTTTATAAATGAAGTATACCAGACATGGTTTCAGCGCTCAGCAGTTGAAATGAAAAAATGGTCTTTTCTTGCTTTCCTAAAAATTCGTTTTGCCCGGTAGAGCTTCAGTCCCTTTGAGGGACTCTTGTTCATTAAGTGTGCAAAAAGAACTTTATTGGCATAGACCCCAAGTGACTCTTTTGGATGCCCCTTCCTTGTCAAATCAGTTAAGGCCCCCCAAAACTATGTGTGTTTCTGGTTGGCCGACTGTCCATTTTTCATTGCTGACCCTTGCACTTTTTTCCCAAATGGTTAAAAAAATATAAAAATATTGCAGAAATTGATTTGTGCATCTAATTGAGCCAGTTTTGCCAGTACTTTAAAAGTGCATGACATATTTTCTGATTGATATATAATGTTTAAAAAAAAAAAATACCAGCCGCTATGGTGGCAAAATTGGTAACAAGCTTTGTATAAAACCCAGTGAAGCCTAGAAATTACCCATTTCTTAGATTCGGGCCTTGTATCTTTCCCTATTGCTCAAATATTGTTGGGGTGTGGTTTTAATTGCCTTGACTCACTTACTAGGTGACTCATACTTTCCAGGTTTGAATGGGCTATGCTGCATTTGATGGGTATCACTGTGAGCTTAGCCATGTGGCGTTTGTTAAAGAGGTTACTCGTTGCAGAGAAAAAAAGCTGTTCCCAGATATGAGTATATATAAGAATGTCATCGGCAAAATTATAGACATTTCTCATCCCCTTTAGCAGCTTGCACATAGATGACAAGTCAGCTCAGCATCAAACACTGTGACCTTGTTTGTCTGAGGAAGTCAATATAGAAATGGATTGTTCCATCCTTCTTCCTCATCATCACTGCAGAGGATGTATATGTGGAGTTTGAAGGCTCAATAAACCCCCAGGTCCAGCATCTTACCAGTTCAATAATTTTTTGTGCATTGAAGGGTATTGGATGACCCTTGATTTTGATTAGTTCTGATGTATTTAACTTTTTATCATGCGGTAACAAATCGGTTTGATCTGGCCTATCGGTAAATACATCTGGGTATTTAGTCAATGTAAGTTTATGATCTGTTGTCATTGACTTTTGGTTAACTCTGGTTATACATTAGTATTTTGCACACCTTCCTTCCCCACTCCCATGGAATACTCTATGAGGATTTCTATACTGGTGTCTTGCTTCAGTTCATCATAAAATTCATCCTTTATCACCACAGTACAAACTATGTTCATTATCCTCTATCTGTGTTCACCATGGTCCTTTCCACATACTGTTTCAGCATATTGGCAAGAAACATTTTCAATCTTGCCCCAATATCTATCCTATAATTCATCTCACCCCTGACTTCTTTAATTTCATATGGCCCTTTTCATTGTACCAGCAACTTACTCTGACTAGTTGGGAGAAGCACAAATACCCTATCCCCTACCCCAAACTTCCTAATTCTTGTCCTACAAATGTAGTACTTCGCATATTGCCTACATGACTTTGTGAGTTTGTTGTGCGCTATATTCCAAGTCTTCATGCAAGTCTAGCAGATACCAATAGGTTGACTTCGCTTCATCGTTTGCGACATTACCTGAACAGTTCTACTGTACAACAACTCAAATGCTGAAAATCCTAAACTCTTCTGTGGTACTTCTCAAAATGAGAAAGAATCACATTCAAATACTGGTCCCAACCTTGCAGCCTCTCTGCACACATATGATGCAACAACTGTTTAAAAAATGCGCTACTTTTAGCACATGTTACATATATTTCTGGAGTACAACTAGCTGCAGAAATTACCTACCATCTGGTGCAGCAAGTTCTTTATACAATAACTCTCTGTAGTGTAAAAATTATGAACTTCCCCCACCCTTACAATTCTCACTCCCTATCACAATTTTGTCTTTGACTGTGACTAAATCAGCTTCTTGTTGTTGTGCAAACTCATCACATGAAATATTAGTTACAGCCTCCAGAACTTGTGGAAGAGCTGTCCTTGTGCCTGCAACCTAGTCTTGACTGCTTGAATGATGAGAATTTTGAAATTTGACCAAGTCATGATACATGAATCCTCAATATTTTCAATCATCAAGTCTCAAATCATTCATAAAGCTGATACCTTTCCTGTCAAAAATGGCAGCTTGATATCTATTTTCACAATGAGAACACCATATTGTCTTGCCTGTAGCTATATACCTTTGGCTGTCATTACACTCGCCTTGTAAGACTTGCTGACTGACAGTGTCACATCTTGATCGATCTGTGCATGTGCACATACTGCAGACTTGTCCATCATACCAGTAATAAAACAATTAAATATATACAGAATTACCAAGAATCATGGAAAAATATACCCCAAACCACTGTATGTGCTGCAGTCAAGTGCCAGGGTGGTGCTAAGCATAATTTTGGGGTACACTTCTTACACAAGAAAACTGCCAGTGGTGGTGTGGCAAGATGGCAAAGCATTGTTTTGTCTAAACAGTGTAGTATTCCTTATAATGCATAATAATATCAGGTTACAATAGTGTCCAAGAAAGTAAAATGCAGAGGTTAACAGAGGTTACTGAAACATGAAATACAGGTCATAGAGACTTGGTTTTGACTGAAGGTTGTTATATTCCTTATAGCATATTTACATAGCAAGTACATGATTCTGAAGGCAGAAGTGTCTGAGAAAATGAGCTTAATGCAAAGTTGCTGGAGTGTGAAATGTAGGTCACTGTGACCTAGTTTTAACTTGTCTCATGACATGTACATACCAGGTTACATGATGCTGTAGGTAATAGTGTCAAAGAAACTGAGATAACAGCAAATGTAACAAAAGTGTTGATGCCAAATGGATGGAGAGACTGATGGATGGATGGATGGAAAGACAGACATCAACAATCCAAAGCCACAATTGCTTTGAAATCATGCTGAAAGTTTCTTGGTTTTCTGTTTCCCAGTCCAGAAATTTTAGTGGGTAGGTCAGTAGTAGGTGGCTGTTTTTTTTTAAATATTTTTTTTGCCTGTTGGATGATTAATTTACAAAATTGTAAACATTTATAATTGGCAATTATTCCAAAAAAGTTTCCTGGAATCAAAGAGAAAAATAGCACTCTGTTTCTCCAGATTTAAAGGGTCAGTCAGAGGACAGCAAACAGAATGAATTTATTAAGGATGACCAAATGATACATTTCATTTTTGGTCAAGGGTCCATTAGTGCTCTTTTTTTTATGGTAAATGTGTACTGTTATCAAATATGATCACAATTGCATATATAATTAACAATTAGGTGTATTGTGTCACATCAAAACTGCAATGGAAAAGGAACACAACATCATACCTGTCCTGCTAGAGTCTTCTATGGAGTATGCAAACTTGCTATGAGATGAAACCGATCGAAATTTGTGCATTTTGACTTTATTTCTATTAAAACCTGTTGGTGTTCCAAAAGCTAAATATTTCCCTGCAAAGTTGTCAACTAGATAATGGAGATTCAAGGATAGTTTAAGTAAAGAACACATATTAAAAATTGAACTCTGAATAAATATTGCAGCTAAAATTAGCAAGAAATATAATATTATGATAATGATGATGAACTGCATCATAAAGTTACTGTAAAATATATGGAAATGTTAGTATATATTTTTTTAAAATTTACACTAAAACTTTTTATAAGTAACTCATGCTGACTAGGATCTCATCCACTTGAATGGTTATTTGCATGCCACAGGATACATGTATTTTGTTGTATATAAAGAAGTTTTGATAAAAACAATCAAAGATGAATGCTTAATCTACAAGAACATATTTTGAGATGTGTTGAGTTTCTTCTGATAACACAGAACCTCGTTTCTGAGAACCATTCATGATAAAAAGTTTGACCCAAGATCCATTGCACAGTACTCACTGGAGGATTTAGAAAATGGAATTCGACGCCTCTGAAAAAAACCCACTGAATATTCACCATATACAGAAAATTGTTGACCATATTTAGAATTTAACTAAGAATCGAGGACTAGAAGCTGGAAGCATGGGCAGTCACTTCAGGGAGTTCAGATGCATACCTTGTATACCCTGTATTACATGTAAAGCACTTACAGCACATAGCTACCAAAGTAACTTTTGCAATATATGTCTGGATTCAAAATATCATCTTGAAAAATATTGTATGCTTGGGGAAATATGTACAGTAAAACTTCCTTAATCCTGCCCCTCTGTAACTCTGAATCTTCTGTAACCCAGCTTCATCTGTAACTCAGCCTTCTCTGTAATCCAGCCCCTCTGTAGCCCAACCACCTTCTCTGTTACTTTTCTCCTCTGTAATCTGGTCACCTCTGTAATACAGTCCCTTCTGTAACCCAGACTCGTGTAATCTGGTCCCTTCTGTAACCTGGCCTCCTCAGCAATTTGATTCCCTCAGTAACCTGGCCTCCTCTGTAACCTGGTCTACACAGTAATCTGACCTCCTCTGTAACCCAGCCTCCTCACCTCCTCTGTAGACTGGCTAAATATTTTTCAGTCGCAAGAAGACTGTCCAAATTCTAATTGAACCTCCACATACTGGCCACCTCTATAAAATGGCCAAAATGTTTAGTCCTTACAGTGTCTGGCTTAGGGAAGTATCACTGTATTTTCTGCAATACAGTTCCTGGATAAATAACGTTTGGATAAATGAGATTATATTGTATATTTTTAACTGCACATCCTCACAGTTTTATATTTTGCTTTTATTTTCAGAGAGAAGCAGAGACCGTGAAACCATTGGCTTCTATGGACCCATTTAGCTAAGGCAGCTTGTCCTGTGTGTTAATGGACACAGTGGGAGAAAACATATACACAATAGTGAGAGGAGTCCCACACTGTTTTAAATCCCCTGAGAAACACTAGTGCACAGCAGTCAGTAGATGAAACTATTGTTTCCTCACTTGTTCAGGATATCAAGGAAACTTGATATTAATGAACAACTCTGATATAACTATCAAGTGTATATATAGTCACAACTGCTTCTGTAACATGTTTACACAATGGCTTTACTGAAAAGCACTTCAGTTTAAAATATTTATATTGACAATATGTTTCAACATTCTTCTTTCAATCTAATTAATAATCTTGTGACAAATAGGAGCTTTACTATGAATTATTAGGACAGTGGTTGTCACCATTATTGAGGGCATTAAGTTATATACAGGGACATAGAGTACATACTTTCCACCCAGTTCATTATAACAAACAGTGCAAATGTTCGGTTGATAAGTAAATAGAGAAATATTAGCAATGTGACTCTACAGCAATATTGGAAGTATACCAGTAATAGGAACAATGTGGATAGAGCAATAGAATTACTGCACAGATTACATTTGTGATGAAAGAAATATACACATCATGAGCAGATCAAACTTTATTTTGCGTTACGATAATTGGGTTGAAAAGAGACGAGTCCATGACTGAGTGTTATCAACCATGGATGAATCAGTTGGGCAGAATGAAGCTTTTGTGGAAAATGTTCTGGCTGAACTTGGTGCCTTCCATGTCAATGAGAAATCTAAACAAAGGCATTCATCAGGAGATGAGGATGGGAATTGGCAGAGGCATTTTCAGGGTGCACCAAGCCTGGTGTCTGATCCAAAAGACACATCCCAATCTTGTGGCAGAGTGTTACGAGCTCCATTACAGTTTGCTTCCCCAAAGACAAGTTCTTTTAATGCAAACATCAGGACAACTTCTAATTTGCAATCAAGCAACCAGCAGGTACCTTCCACTACTAGAGATTCTTACAATACACAACACAGTAGAGAGGCAGAGTCCAATGCAGAGGGGATGGGGGAAGCAGGAGCCTCAACAACTGTCAATGGGGGCTTTGCTTCAGGCAGTCGTATGGCAGCACTGCAAAGGCCAGGCAGCCCCTTACTGAAGTATATTCGCCCCCAGAATCAGTCTGCGGTCAGTAGATTGACTAGGCAAGGTTCAATATCTGGATCATCTTCTGGACAGAGTGACACTAAGGACAATCAAGATAGCAACATATCCACAAAGCAACAATCTGGAACATCTTCAGCTGGCAGCTCTGTGTCAGCATCCAACTCTTCCACTTCAGAAGCCAAGAGACCTTTGAGTTCATTATTATTAAGAAGGCCCCATAGTCCTTTAGTCAGTGGGAGACAGAGCCCACTTGCCCTTAGCAAAACACAAGAACAAGGGAGTTCCTCCAATCCAACCAGCCCAGTTAACAAGGAAGCAGAGATAAGTCCTACTGCTGGGGATTCTTCACAGCAACAGCAGGAGACTAGGGAAGCAATCAGAAACAAGCTTAGGCATAATAGTTTCAGGCTCAAGGATCTTTTGACAAAGAGACCCTTTGTCAAGACAAGAGACCAGAGCTCAGAGAGAGCTTTAGACAGGATGGGGTCATCATTGGAAGTCACAGATTCAGTACCAGGTTCTGAAAGCATAGGCCCTGAAGCTGGCAGTGATGACACATCAGCTGATGAGGGACAATATGAGACAGAAAATTGTGAAGCTGAGTCTCTTGTCTCAAAGGTGAGATCTAGGAGTTACTACAGATCTCGCACAGGAAATACTTCATCTGTGATATCATTCAGGTCAAAACCTATCAGTGCATCTGAGGCAAAGCCAAGTGACTCAACTGATGGGAAGGAAGTAGACACATATGTGCCTCCACCAGATTCTGAGTCTGTGTCAACTTCTGTGGCTGATTCTCAGTTGAAATTTTCTATGTTCAATTCCCAGTCAAAGCTTTCTGATCAATCGAGTTCAGTTCCAACACAACAGTCTTGGGAATCCATCCATTCTAAAGCATCCATGTCAATTGGCAGTGGGGATATGTCTCATAGGACTGATACCTCTCATGGTCAGTTGCAAGAATTTGACTCCAGTTCTAAGTTAGATAATGAGAGCAAAGCTGGTAAAGATCATCTAGCTTCAGGGGATGCAAGCATTGGTTATTCTAATCAGAAAATATTAAACTTAGAAAAAACTAAGAATGCTAAACTTGTGTTTGATTCTGAGGATATGGGCAAGGAAAGACCAATCACTGAAGTCCAGGAATCCAAACCACCAGCATTATTGGCCACCTCATTTCAGAAATTAGCTGAACTCACATCAAAGCATTCAAGGTCAATGTCAAGTGAGAGACAACCTCGATCTCGCTTAGCCTCGGCTCCCGGTATCAGTTTAGATACTGAACCTCAAACTTCTCCGCGAACACCTCGGCTTATGCGTGGAACTAAATCCCATGATGCTTCTCCTGACCAGGAATTTATGCGACAGAATTCTGTGAAGCGAACTTGTGCTGTAACAGATCTGGACAAAGCCATGCAAGATCGAGACAAGCAAAAACTAAATGCCCTTTTCAAAGAGAGCAGCAAAGAGACAGTGTCTTCCACCCCAGTGTCCCCTAATATACCCCTAACCCCAGACAGGGAGGAAGAGACAGATTTAGATGCATCCCCAAATGAAAAACTTGTTACTAAATGTCTTAGGAGCCCTAAAGTGTTTAAGGAGGAAAAGGCAATAGATGAGACTTGTAGAAATCTTACCAAGAATGTAGCAACCACACACTACAAGCCAAATGTCAACTTGGAGGATGCTGTCAAGTGGCCCCTTGAAGTGCCTGGCAAGTTGGACTTTAGGAAGATGGAAGTGTTTGAAGGTAAAGTTAGGTTCATGAAGTCTTGTATGACTGACTTTGTTTTCTCTTTCTAATGAAACTCACTTATCATTCTTGTCTAAGGCTAGATGGCTCAAATTTACTATGGGATTTCTAGACTGGTTCCCAGTTTCAGAAGAGCAACATGGACAGAACTTCTGAAACAAGGATCCAGAAGATTCTTGCAGTGATTTCTCCAATATTTTCACACAGAAGGAGGGATTCCCACTCTGGCATTTTTATGATGGGGGTTGGTGGGGTGTCAACTTTTAATGGGGCCAGTCTTTATATATGAATAGTATCAATGGACCACTTATGTTTAGGCAATTAAGTGTGATAAGTAGCTTGTAACGACTCAAGATAAAGCTTGCAACTTATCCACACTATCAGCACATTAAGAGAGTTACATTACATCATATGAATTAGAGATGCCTATAATAACAGTGACATTACATCATATGAATTAGAGATGCCTATAATAACAGTGACATTACATCATATGAATTAGAGATGCCTATAATAACAGTGACATTACATCATATGAATTAGAGATAAGTGACATTACATCATATGAATTAGAGATGCATATAATAACAGTGACATTACATCATATGAATTAGAGATGCCTATAATAACAGTGACATTACATCATATGAATTAGATATGCATATAATAACTGACATTACATCATATGAATTAGAGATAAGTGACATTACATCATATGAATTAGAGATGCATATAATAACAGTGAAATTACATCATATGAATTAGAGATGCCTATAATAACAGTGACATTACATCATGAATTAGAGATGCATATAATAACAGTGACATTACATCATATGAATTAGAGATGCATATAATAACAGTGACATTACATCATATGAATTAGAGATGCATATAATAACAGAGACATTGTGCAGTTTCTGAAACACTTTTAAAACCTAGCTTAGCAATGAAAGCATCATATTGCTGAAATGCAAAATGTCAGTTAAGTAAGCACTTGATTTTGGAGCCTAAACTTGGAATTAAGTAATAACTTGATCATTATGAGCTTTTAATATTAATGAATGTTGCAAGCTTTTATAGGTGTACAGCAAATCATCTGTGCACGATTTTCATGCAGACACTCATTTTGAAGGGGGATTCATAAAATAGTAATTGCAAAGTGTCATTAAAATCTGTTTCTCGAGGCATGCATTTTAGAAATCTAACTTTCTTTTGTTGCAGAAATGGAGAACTTTCTTTAGACTGATTAAAGTTCAATTTGTTAAAAAGTATTGTTGAAGCAGTCGTAGACAATTTTCTGTTATCTTTTAGCAGAGGCATAAGTTGAATCTGTTGAATTCAAAGTTGTAGATGTTTTTACTTCAGGATATGAATAAAAAATAATTTTTATTAGGGCCCTATATTGAGATGCAGGATCCCAACAGTAATCACCTATTTTGTCCACCCATCTGTCCGTCCATTCACACTTCTTGTAACCATTGTGGTTCTGCATCCCTTACACATAATAGTAATTGAATGCCATTTGGTAAGTTAATCGCCTATTACATGTACCAGTAGATGTGCCTTTAAAAGGTTTTGTCTTTTCCAGTCCAATTTTGATAGAGTGATTGCCCTTTATTCCAATCTCCACTGCATAAGATCCTTGCAACTGCATAACTCAGTAACCATTTAACATAATCCAATGCAATTTTATGTTTACATTGTCTCATAGACCTAGATATATGCCATTGACGGGTTCTGTTGTGTCAACTCCCATTTTGCATAGAGTTATGGGCTTACATCCTTTGAGAATTAACTTCGTGTCTTCACATGGGATGTTGCTTGTATCTGGCATAGTTCAAGAACCCTTCAGGATTTTCTGATGCAGTTTGGTATGAGCATTGTATCATAGACTTTCATGTGTCTTTTGTGGATTTAGTCTGATTCATTTTGGATGGAGTCGTGACTTTTTTAAAAAAAAAAAAAAACATTTTGTTTCAGTGCAGGGCCCTGTGGGACTGTAACAGGAACAATATTGTAAAAGACATGTTTAGTTGAGATCATTAGGGGAACATCTTATTCCCCCAGTTTTCTGAAAAAGTATTGGCAACATTTTGGGCTCATTTTATGTTGTTGCCACTAAATGTCGGTTTGCATCTCTCTGCCTGTTTGTTGCTACTTATTTTTCTTTATCTAAAGGCAGAATGGCAACAAAATGGGTATTATTCCTATCCTAATAGTGATAATGTAAGAGATGTGTATACATTTTAGCTTAATCCTCAATGAGGGATATCACGGTCATATATATATCAATTTCATGATGTGTTTGATTATTATTTGATAGAAATTTGTGACTGGAAGCATGAACATAAGTGACAGTCTATCAATAAGCCTTATGTCCAAAGTTTGATCAGAAACACTTAAACTTAAGAAGTGATATTAACATATGTTGAGCATTATGATGTGGGAAAACAGCTGTTTCTGGCTTGAAGGAGTTGAGACACAAAAATTTGACAATGGAGATTAGGTATTAGTAGCATAAATCTTGACTAACCTTGCTTAATTTTTTTTTTCAGGCCAGATGCTGCTAAATTGGTTGACTTATGCCATTGATAGCAGTCATTACTTACGACTGGTCCTGACCAAACATGACTTGAATGTTGTGGCTTGTCAGTTCTGTACCTGTCTGATTGCTGCTGGTGTTATCAAGCAGATTGAAACCAAGGACAAGGAACAAGTGTTCAAGGTAGGGTTCTTGTAGATTTGTCTCCCTTAGTCTTCCCATCATTTATGCCCTGAAATGTATTTTTGACATTTTTACAGTGATTTACACTGTCAGTGGTAGTGGTCTAAAGATTTTCAGGCATGTTTTTTGCTCACCTGGTTGTAAGGTCAAGTAAGATTTTGTTTCCATCATCATGCGTTGTCCATATCACAGCAATTGCTATTTTCAACTTCTCATGAACCACTGGACCATTTTCAGCTATACTTTTCAGAAAGCATCCTGGCATGAAGGCCTTGCAAGTTTTTCTGCAAATGATGCTGATCCATCATCAAATATGGCCACCTTTGCTACAAATAGAAAAACCTTTAAACGAAGTGTTCTAAAAAACTGATAAACAGAGTATGATCAAATTTGACAGAAAGCATCTGGACATAAATGCCTTTAAGATTTATACAGATGATGCCAATTCGCCATCAGATATAGCAAAAATTACTGAAAATTGAGACACATTGAAACGATGGCGTCTCAATAGCCACTCCACAGTATTTTACCACAATTGATAAAAAGCATCCGGACATGTAGGGCTTTCAGGTTGGTACAAATGATGGCAATGTGCCATTCAATATGGCCACCATTACGAAAAACATTTCAACAGCTTCTCAAAAATAGCTGAACATATTTTTACAAATTTTACAGAAAGGATCCTGATATAATTGGCTTTCAAGTTTGTTCAGTTGATGCCAATCCGCCATCAAATATGGCAGCTGTGACTAATAATAGAAAAACCTTCAAACAACTTCTTCATAAAAACCACTCAGTAGAATTTGACCAAATTTGACAGAAAGCCTCCAGGCATGAAGAGCATTAAAATGTTTACAAATGGTGTCAAACCACCCTCAAATATGGTCTCTGCTACTGAAATTAAGAAACCTTTAAATGGCTTCTTCTCCAAACTTATTCAGCAGAATTTGACCAAATTTGACATAAAGCATTCTGGTATAAAAGGCTTTCAAATTTTTGTAAATGATGTTGATTTGCCATCAAATATGGCCACCATTATTAAGAATAGAAAATTCTTAAAATGGCTTGGTCTCAAAAACCACTTGATAGAAGTTGACCAAATCTGACAGAAAGCATTCTGGTTTGAAGGCCTTTCAGGTTGATACAAATGATGCTGATCTACGATAAATATGGTCACTGTTATTAAAAAATTTTAAAAATAAATTTCAACAACTTCTTCTCAGAACTGCTCAGAAGATTTTGATCAAATTTTACAAAAACATCCTGGCATAAAGAATTTTCAATTTTGTAAAATTGATGCTGACTTGCCATTAAAAACGACCACTTCTCACAAACCACTTAACTTAATTTGGCATAATTTGACAGAAAACATCCTAATATAAAGGGCTTTATATTTGTACAAATGTTGCCAATCCACCATCAAATATGGCTGCTGTTCCTAAAAATACAGACCTGCTAACCCTTATGATTTTATTGTAAAGCTTATGAAAGGAACCCTTAAATTATGGACTTACGGAACAATAGCCAAATGATACAGAAATACAGTCATTGTGTTTAAATCCAGATATCGGCTGGTCCATGTTTGGTCTCAATCTGGGATTTCATATACACTCAGTGGAGTTGGTCAGGGAACCAGACTAACTTGACAGGAGGTATCTCGGAGGGCTTTTATCTACCCATGTTGTTCATGCAAAACACCTGTGTGATCAAGGTTTTGCTTTTACATGATAGCATTGTCTGGAAATGTTGTCCAACAAACAAAAGACTTAGAGGGCAAAAGGGTAAATCAGCCTCATTAAAATCCATTAATCGACAGAGAAGTATCAAAAGAATAATCAGATGCTTGACCATGCTTGAGAATAGCATAGGAAAGACAACAATTACATTTTATTGGTCATCGTGTAGTTTCAATTGTATTATTTCCCACAACAGGAGATATGATTGCTGCCTCCACTTAAATTTAAAAAAAACCCCAAAAACATAAAAACTTATGCTGAGTTGAGAGATCTAGAAAGAAGTAATTGACCCTTGGGGTTTGGAACTGTTGTTTCTTAAACTGAACTAGAGGTCATTAAAGCCCTGGTGTACTTTACAAACTTTTTACTTGGACATAATGTCTTAACTGCATCAGACCACATTTCTAAACTTTTCAAATGCATGTTTTCCAAGTTTACAATAGTAGTAAATTATATATTGTTACACCGCACTGAAAATTGGTACAACTTATGAAAAAATATTGACTGCCTTTCTGAGAAGGTCTTTTTAGCGTTGGCAGGTCTGAAAATAGAAAAACAAATTCAAAACATTTCTCAAAAACTGCTCAACAAAATTTGACAAAAAGATACTTAGCTTGAATGCCTTTTGAATTATACCAATAATGATGATCAAACATCAATTATGGTTGTCAGTACTACAAGTATAAAATCATTTAAACAACTTTATTGCAAAAAAACACTCAACAGAATTTGAGCAACTTTGTCAGAAACCATCCTGGCATAAAGATCTTGCAATATTGGACAAATGATGCTGATGTTCTGTCAAATATGAATGAAGATAAAAAGTAGAGAAATCTTGGAACACTTGTTTTTAAAACATATGCAATCAACAGCATTGGAAGAAATTTCTACAGAAAGCATCCTGCTGACTCGGATTTCTTAGCCAATTGCAGTTGGATTTGAATATTGGGCAGATGTGAGGTGAGCATGTACAGGCCTACTTGGGCCTCCTGTTTATGTTTTTGCATTCTCATAATGTAAGAATGGTCCATGAGATAAGATAGAGGTTCCAGCAGGAAATTATTTTTTTTACAAATGATTGGTTTTAGTTTTTATTAATGGGGGAGGTGAGGTGAATATTGCAAATGTATTATTGAATTTTTTGATAGATTTACTTTGTTGACACACATTCATGGGTTTTGATGTTAGTGGATGGCATATGACATATACACATGATACACAATGGTACACCTGATTTGATATCTGTCAAAATCCCTTCTTTCTAGTGAAATCTTGTTAATAAAAGAGTTGGACCATTGGATTTTTTTTCATTATGTCATGCATAAAGAGTATGGTAGAAAAGAATATATGATTTTTAAGACAAGGAAGAATTTTGTTGTTCCTTATCTCAGCATCAAGTAAACAAGTCTACTAAGATATAACTAAAATTGGAAATTGAAGGTGTAGATCTTGTACCCTTCTATCAATATTTAGTGAAGCATTTGGAAAAAAGAAATCATTTTCTTCTAGAAATAAAGTCAGTTTTATTGAAAGTATTACTAAAATAGTGGTCTAGGTTCTGCCTCAGCACACACTTCAATAGTTTGTAAATAAAAGTCATATACAATTATTAATTGAACATATGCTGATTAATCAGATAAGGTATTGAAATAAATTCAGACTAAGTAACTAATAAACATTCTTTCAAAAAGGCAACCATCTAGGAAGGATATTTTAATGTTATCTGTCAATTTTAGGGTTTTATTATACCTTCGGCATCTTCATATTGCCATGTTTGTTTTCTCTCATGTTCAGATTGACACAAAGTAGGTAAGTCATGTTTACTGATCCTAAAATATCAAAGGGAGATAATAACTTGGTTGGAGTTATAGCAGTGTGTACAGTTATTGTCAGGTGGCACTGTAATGTATTATCGGGAGCACACAATTATTTTGAAAGTGACTGTGATTTGAAAACATCTCATTATTGGCTGGGACACAGAAAACCCACTTTTTATATGATTGATTAGAACACATTTCAGTATTGGCAGGGACACAGAAAACCCACTTTTTATATGATTGATTAGAACACATTTCAGTATTGGCAGGGACACAGAAAACCCACTTTTTATATGATTGATTAGAACACATTTCAGTATTGGCAGGGACACAGAAAACCCACTTTTTATATGATTGATTAGAACACAGTTCAGTTTGGGCAGGGACACACAAAACCCACTGTTATGCTTGATTAGAACACATTTCAGGTAGCAGGATTTGCTATTGTCAGCTTCAGAGGAAGTCAGTAGGTCTAGACAGGTTTGACAAAAGCACAAAATACATACAGATATAGCAAATAACACAATGTCAGTCCTTTCAGTTATCATTCTTTTAAAGTTTATGGGAAGAGTACAAATGTTTTAGTTAGCAGGCCTTTGGCCAGACTTGTCAGTTTGGCTTTTTATGCTGTTTGTTGAATCAGACTATAGATAAATTCAAACTTGTCAATTTGATTCATTATGCTATGTGTTGAATGACTCAATAGATACATTCATACTTGTCAATTTGACTTAAGCTATGTGTTGAATCAGTCAATAGATAAATTCATACATGTCAGTTTGATTCATGCTATGTTTTGAATCAGTCAATTAATAAATTCATACTTATCAGTTTGACTTGTGCTATATGATAAATCAGACTGTAGATAAATTCAAACTAGTCAGTTTGACTCATCATGCTTTGTTGAATCAGTCAATTGATAAATTCATGCTTGTCAGTTTGATTCATGCTGTGTGTTGAATCCGACTATAATAAATTCAAACTTGTCAGTTTGACTTATTATGCTATGTGTTGAATCAGTCAATTGATAAATTCAAACTTGTCAGTTTGACTTATTATGCTGTGTGTTGAATCAGACTGTAGACAAATTCAGACTTGTCAATTTGACTTAATATGCAGTATGTTGAATCAGTCTATATAATAAATTTAAACAATTGTGTTTTATGTACTTCTCTTTTAAAAAGCATTTACTGCTTTAAAAATTTCACAGATTTTAGTTTAGAATGCATTCAGTTTTTGTTATCGGTATTGTTTCAAATTGATGGTAGTAATTATATCAATGAAAAAGTGACATTTTAGTTAACATTGTAACTACTACTTGTTTAAATTATCTTCCTTTAACATCACAATTTTGTTAATTGTATTTTTGGTTACCAGAGCACATTAAATGAGACTTCTGTTGCACCAGTCAGAGTCAAGCTTTACTTTTTAGTGAAGGTGAAGGACTCATAAAGTCAAGGCACTTGATGAGTACACTTTATTTGAATAGTTTGGTGTAGTTGCTACTTACAGTTTCATCTCCTTTCATGGAACTGACAAGTTTGTGAAGATTTCGGTATATTGGAGCAGTTGTAATACAGCGATCAAGTGGCAAGACAGTATGAAATACAGAGATCAAGTGGCAAGACAGTATGAAATATTTTTGACTTCAAAAGTATATGGAGATAAAAATCCTGTAATTTAAAGTATATTCAGTTTTAAGGTATAGCTTTGATCATCTTTTTGTTTTCTCTTTGTTATTAGAATCATGAATATATACTGTCAAATGTAAGCTTATTTAGAAAGGAATGGTTCTGCGGAGCATGTTACAGTTGGTTCTTGCAGTCATAACAGGATAATCTTCCTTTACAGTGTATTGTTGAAAGCATCCTGGACTTTCTGAGTCAATTCTTTTCAAAATTATTTACATTTTAAAATTAAAATATGAAAGTGGTACAAATTATATTAAGCCCATGCAAACTGTTTTTAGCTATTCTGGTCATAGACCAGAAGAGCTAATGGGATGGTCTGTTGTCCGTTGTCTGTCATCTGTCCGTCCATTAGCACAAGTTTGTTATTGCTACTCCTCCTAAACTACTTGGAGGATTGCCATGAAACTTTACACACACATTCATTCCATGGTCTAGTTGGTCCTAAATGAAAACAGTGCTGCTCAAACATCCAATATGGCCACCATAGTGTCCATTTTTTAAATCTTTTCATCGCTACTCCTCCTGCATGGATGGTCATATCAATATGGGCTTTTCACTAAAAGACTTCTTATGATGTCTAGTTGGTCCTAAATGAAAATGGTGCCTATGTCAGGTCCAATATGGCCACTACAGTAGCCATCTTGTTATCGCTACTCCTCCTGAATGGATGGTCATATCAACATGGGGTTTTCACTAAAAGACTTAATATGATGTCTAGTTTCTCCTAAATGAAAATGGTGCTGATCTGATGTCCAATATGGCTGACACAGTGGCCATCTTGAAAATCTTGTTATCCTACTCCTCCTACATGGATGGTCATATCAGCATGGGGTTTTGACTGAAAGACTTCTTATAATGTCTAGCTGGTCCTAAATAAAAATGGTGCTGATCTGATATCCAATATGGCCACCATGGCAACCATCTTAAAAATCTTGTTATCACATCTCAAATTGAACAGAAAGTCATATTGCCGTTGGGTTTTCACTAGTAGACTTCTTATGATACCTAGTTGGGCCTAAATGAAAATGGTGCCAGTCATACATCCAATATGGCTGCCATGACAACTGTCACTATTCCCCCTGAATGGATGATCATTATGACATGGGGGTTTTCCTCAAGTCCTAAATGAAAATGGTGCCAGTCGTACATCCAACTCTAGCCACCCAAAGATTGTTGTTGATGTAGGGTGAATGGATTTCATGGTATCCCAGCAATAGAGATATTGGATATCTCCATGGTGTTTTGAAAGTAATTCATACCATGTTTGGCTTTAGGTTGGTTGTTTTTTGTAGCACAGCACCACAAATAAGTTATTGAGTGCTGAGGCAACTGGAGTAAAGTGCATTGGCCAAGGATATCATACATCTAGTAGCTATCATGTCTTGACAAGGATATCATACATCTAGTAGCTATCATGTCTTGACAAGTGATATCATACATCTAATAGCTGTCATGTCTTGACAAGTGATATCATACATCTAATAGCTATCATGTCTTGACAAGGATATCATACATCTAGTAGCTATCACGTCTTGACAAGTGATATCATACATCTAATAGCTATCATGTCTTGACAAGGATATCATACATCTAGTAGCTATCATGTCTTGACAAGTGATATCATACATCTAATAGCTATCATGTCTTGACAAGGATATCATACATCTAGTAGCTATCATGTCTTGACAGGGATATCATACATCTAGTAGCTATCATGTCTTGACAAGGATATCATACATCTAGTAGCTATCATGTCTTGACAAGTGATATCATACATCTAGTAGCTATCATGTCTTGACAAGGATATCATACATCTAGTAGCTATCATGTCTTGACAAGTGATATCATACATCTAGTAGCTATCATGTCTTGACAAGTGATATCATACATCTAGTAGCTATCATGTCTTGACAAGGATATCATACATCTAGTAGCTATCATGTCTTGACAAGGATATCATACATCTAGTAGCTGTCATGTCTTGACAAGGATATCATACATCTAGTAGCTATCATGTCTTGACAAGTAATATCATACATCTAGTAGCTATCATGTATTGACAAGGATATCATACATCTAGTAGCTATCATGTCTTGTCTTGACAAGTGATATCATACATCTAGTAGCTATCATGTCTTGACAAGGATATCATACATCTAGTAGCTATCATGTCTTGACAAGTGATATCATACATCTAATAGATATCATGTCTTGACAAGTGATATCATACATCTAGTAGCTATCATGTCTTGACAAGGATATCATACATCTAGTAGCTATCATGTCTTGACAAGTGATATCATACATCTAATAGATATCATGTCTTGACAAGTGATATCATACATCTAGTAGCTATCATGTCTTGACAAGGATATCATACATCTAATAGCTATCATGTCTTGACAAGGATATCATACATCTAGTAGCTATCATGTCTTGACAAGGATATCATAAATCTAGTAGCTGTCATGTCTTGACAAGGATATCATACATCTAGTAGCTATGATGTATTGACAAGGATATCATACATCTAGTATCATACATCTAGTAGCTATCATGTATTGACAAGTGATATCATACATCTAGCAGCTGTCATGTATTGACAAGTGATATCATACATCTAGCAGCAATCATATATTGACAAGTGATATCATACATCTAGTAGCTGTCATGTATTGACAAGTGATATCATATATCTAGCAGCTATCATGTATTGACAAGTGATATACATCTAGCAGCTATCATGTATTGACAAGTGATATCGTACATCTAGCAGCTATCATGTATTGACGAGTGATATCATACATCTAGTAGCTATCATGTATTGACAAGTGATATCATACATCTAGTAGCTATCATGTGTTGACAAGTGATATCATACATCTAGTAGCTATCATGTATTGACAAGGATATCATACATCTGGTAGATATCATGTATTGACAAGGATATCATACATCTAGTAGCTATCATGTATTGACAAGTGATATCATACATCTAGTAGCTATCATGTATTGACAAGTGATATCATACATCTAGTAGCTGTCATGTATTGACAAGGATATCATGCATCTAGTAGCTATCATGTATTGACAAGGATATCATACATCTAGTAGATATCATGTATTGACAAGGATATCATACATCTAGCAGCTGTCATGTATTGAAAAGTGATATCATCTAGCAGCTATCATATATTGACAAGTGATATCATACATCTAGTAGCTGTCATGTATTGACAAGTGACATTATACATCTAGCAGCTATCATGTATTGACAAGTGATATACATCTAGCAGCTATCATGTATTGACAAGTGATATCGTACATCGAGCAGCTATCATGTATTGACAAGTGATATCATACATCTAGTAGCTATCATGTATTGACAAGGATATCATACATCTAGTAGCTATCATGTGTTGACAAGTGATATCATACATCTAGTAGCTGTCATGTATTGACAAGGATATCATACATCTGGTAGATATCATGTATTGACAAGGATATCATACATCTAGTAGCTATCATGTATTGACAAGTGATATCATGCATCTAGTAGATATCATGTATTGACAAGGATATCATGCATCTAGTAGCTATCATGTATTGACAAGGATATCATGCATCTAGTAGATATCATGTATTGACAAGGATATCATACATCTAGTAGCTATCATGTATTGACAAGGATATCATACATCTAGTAGATATCATGTATTGACAAGGATATCATACATCTAGTAGCTATCATGTATTGACAAGTGATATCATACATCTAGTAGATATCATGTATTGACAAGGATATCATACATCTAGTAGCTATCATGTATTGACAAGGATATCATACATCTAGTAGCTATCATGTATTGACAAGTGATATCATACATCTAGTAGCTATCATGTATTGACAAGGATATCATACATCTAGTAGATATCATGTATTGACAAGCGAAAGAATTATGATAAGATTAGGAGATCCTATTTTTAAAAATATGGTTATGATGTGCCTGCCTACTGATTTTTGATCTTCTAAATATCTGTTTTAAGCACAATGTACATGTAACCCCTATAATCTGTACACTGATGCTTTTGATGTACATCAATAGAGTTAGCACAATGTACATATAACCCCTATGGTCTGTACACTGATGCTTATTATTTACATCAATAGAGTTAGCAAGGCATACCTTTAATTATGATATGCTGTTTATTTATAGTAATTACATTAAGACCCCTATTATGAAACCACCATCATTTGCTTGTCAGATCTTGTAATTTCAATTGTTTATTTTACATTATACCTAACCACACCCAACTACCATGGATTTCATATTTTGATTTCTTCAGTTTCTCTTCTCTGCTTCATTACTAGCCACATACTGATACATAATTAAATGTCTAATATACATGTGTAGTGTAACCTCTCAAGATGGGAACCTCAGTAAAGCCAAATCTCCTTGAAACTGAAGGAATTTTCTGGTCCCAAATTTTCACTTAACTCTGTAAACTTAAGTAGTTATCTGGTCCCAATTTTTCACTTAACTCTGTAAACTGAACAACTCCCAAAACTAAAATTATCATTTTGTCCCAAAGGTTTTCAATCTTGAGAGGATTCATTGTATATTAAATTGTATATTTATTTGTGGCTCAGTCACAGGCAGTTAAAAGAGAAGGAAGAATGAAATGTACAGTCTGTAACTGAAGTTTCTAAGTCCCTTTTTTATTTCCTGTTTATTTGGACTGAATTACACATTTTTCTAACATCACAGTATTAGTAACTAAAAAATGAGTTAGCTTTGATGGATACCTCATCCCACCTGTAATTTTGTGACACGTTACACAGATGTGTTGATGTTTCTCCATCTTAAGGTATATTCACCATATCCAATGCCCAGATCAGATTTTATTGTAAGTACATTGTAGATATGGTAAAGACTGCTTTGGGATTATGGTCAAATGTCTTTTGGTGTCAGCCTTAACCAAGCCATTATTACCTGAGGGCATTACATGCCTTTTGGTGTCAGCCTTAACAGAGACATTATTACCTGAGGGCATAACATTCCACAATATCTCTGTAGCTATTTGAATGACAACCTTTCATTTTTAACTGATCTTCATTATCATACACTCAGATATCAATGAGTCTTTTCCATTTCTACAAAGAGGGACCAATATATTATCCTCCCCTCCCGCCAGCTTTTGGATGACAGCATTATAATCTAGAGATCATGTACATAAATGCAGGTCAATGTCAGTGCTATGAGTCGGCATCTTCTTATAAAATTTAGCATATTTTCACATCTTATACAATACTGCCCCTTAGCAAAATAGGTATGAACTTTTGGCATTGAATTTGGGACCCTGGTGCAAGTACAGGGACAATGCGCTTGCAGTTATGCAATTTTACTGAATATGCAGCAGCTAATACTGTAAAAACAAAGAAAAATAAAGACACCTGTTCTGTAGTGATATATACATTGTATATATCTGTAGTTGATGTAAAATCTCTTGGCCATAACATATATTATGAAACACTACTGCCTTTTTAAGTCCAATGAATAAGTCTAAGTCCAATGTAAGTCCAATGTGCAAGTCTAAGACCAATGTACAAGTCTCAGTCCAATGTACAAGTCTAAGTCCAATGTACAAGTCTAAGTCCAGTGTACAAGTCTACATTCAATGTACAAGTTTAAGACCAATGTTCAAGTCTAAGTACAACGTGCAAGTCTAAGACCAATGTACAAGTCTAAATCCAATGTACAAGTCTAAGTCCAGTGTACAAGTCTACATTCAATGTACAAGTCTAAGTCCAATGTGCAAGTCTAAGTCCAATGTGCAAGTCTAAGTCCAATGTACAAGTCTAATTTTGCTGTACAAGTCTAAGTCCAATGCACAAGTCTAAGTTGAGTGTACAAGTCTAAGTCCAATGAATAAGTCTAAGTCCAATGTGCAATTCTATGTCTAATGTACAAATCTAAGTCTGATGTACAAGTCTAAGTCCAGTGTACAAGTTTATGTTCAATGTGCAAGTCTAAGTCAAATGTGCAAGTCTAAGTTTGATGTACAAATCTAAGTTCAGTGTTCAAGTCTAAGTTCAATGTACAAGTCTAAGTCCAGTGTGCAAGTCTAAGTCCAATGTACAAGTCTAAGTCTGATGTATTAGTCTAAGTCCAGTGTACAAATATAAGTTCAAATTACAAGTCTAAGTCCAATGTACAAGTCTAAATACAATATATAAATCTAAGTCCAATATATAAGTCAAAGTCCAATATATAAGTCCAAGTCCAGTGTACAAGTCTAAGTTCAATGTACAAGTCTAAATACAATATATAAGTCTAAGTCCAATGTACAAGTCCAAGTCCAATGTACAAGTCCAAGTCCAATGTACAAGTCTAAGTCCAATGTACAAGTCTAAATACAATGCATAAGTTCATGTCCAATGTATAAGTCTAAATCCAATATATAAGTCTAAGTCCAATTTATAAGTCTAAGTCCAATGTACAAGTCTAAGTCCAATGTACAAGTCTAAATCCAATATATAAGTCTAAGTCCAATATATAAGTCCAAGTACAATGTACTGTTACGACTCTATGGTCTAAGAAAAATGTAACAGAAAGAAAGTGAAACCAACAAATCAAGTAAAAAATCAACAAGCAATTTATTACTAGATAATTAAAATGAAAAATCAAAAAGTCACTTACAGTAATGTGTTTTGAAATCCTAATAATCCAATAAGAATGATTGTTCTAATTACAAGTCCTAAATATAGAATGTTCCGAATTCACGGCTGTGTCCTTGAATGTTATTATGTGCCAATGGTCTCCAAAGTCTTGATGTACTAGAAATCTTGATGTGCTGATGTCAAAATGAAGTATTCCAAAATCTCTGAATAAGTTCACTTAAATTCCAAAATCATCAATTAAAAATCCAAAATCCAAAAGTTTATGAGCACTGTTATAATCCAATGAATATTTAAAATAATTCCTCTCTTAGAATTTGTAATGAATTTTCACAACTGTAATAGCTCTTTACAAGACTGATGGTAATGTCAAAACTGAATAAATGTCCACCAAACATGGCATATATAAAGATTGGTCACATGACAGAATGTTCTAGAATATGAGTCATCTTAATGTAATTTTACTTGTAAAAAAAATTCAACCTTGACCTTCAAATTGAGAAAACATATTGATCAAAACAACCTAATTCAAGGACACTAGTTAAACATGTTTTTCCTGATAACATTAAGATTTAAGCAAATATTAAAGTGAAGAAACATTTATAATTTCCTAAAATATTTATAATATTATATAAACATCATACATAACAGTACAAGTCTAAGTCCAATGTACAAGTCTAAATACAATATATAAGTCTAAGTCCAATATAGAAGTCAAAGTCTAGTGTATAAGTCTAAGTCCAATGTATACATTCAAGTCCAATATATCAGCATCAGCCACAGATGTATCAGATTTGCACTTGAAAAAGGCAGCACTACGCTACTGTTTTGCTGATACTTAGTGTTTCTTACATAATAAATGTTATTTATGAATTAGTTTTCAAGACTAATATATAGTTCATTTTACCTTTCTTGTGGCTAATACAATTTTAAATTTTCTGTTAGTTTATAAGAAATTCTTGTATCATAGTACTATTAAAAGCTTTAGATTCGAGGTTCAATGCAACATTTCTGCAGAAACTTGGAATGTATTACTTTAGTCAAATCTACTAATACTAAAGAGTCCAGGATAAAAAAAAAAAAACAAAAAAAAAACAACAAGTTCATGAAAACGGAATTTTACTTTAGGGAGATCTGTGTATTTACATTTATTAGTGGCAGCATTCATAAAATTTGATGTATGGATATTAAATTGCACTACACAGTCATGCAAAAAAAGTCACTATGCTTTGATTATATTAAATAACTCTTATTTAATCTCTAGTCAACACTTTTTCTTTCACAGCAGTCATTTCTGATTTGTTTCCTTAAAGTGTTGTAACAAGATCATGTTTTTTGATACAGGGATGGATTTCCTATGACAAATAGCAATCAGTGATAAGAAAATGGGCTTCTGTGGTAACATGACATACAAAAATGAGGAAAGTAGATTTGGCAATGATAGATGTCACCAACATAATAAGATTTGTAACTCAGGTGTGAACTGCATTATTACCTGTTCACTCCATCGATTGTAAGTTCAAGGTGTAGTTACGGAATGGGGGCAGTTGGATCATCAGCAAATTCAGCATTATTGGGTAGCCATCTCATAAACAGGCAATTGCAGCACAGCTTTGCTCCATCAGCCAGACTGAATTCCATCGTTGAATTGGAACTGAGGAAGAGACCAGGAAATTTACCTGTAATCAGAAGGATGGTGTTTACCTGAGAAATTGACAGTTGGTGTACTGAAAAGCCAGTACAAGTAGTGCTCTTTACAAGACAATATACATTATAAAATGTCAGGCCCCATTCATCTTAAAAGAGAACAAATACATACATTGGGAATTTGAGAGGCATTCTATCATCATATTTTCTTATAAACAGAATGTCAGTAAGAAAAAGCATACAAGAGAAGCAAGTGGTTTACAGTACCAAGGATGAATGTGATTTTCAAAGGACAGTTCCAAATGGATATAATAATAGTTTGGAGAATCTGTGATATGGACCACTCTGAATACTTGTCTTTTTCATCCATGTGGAATGGTGGATACTGTTTATATAGTGTATTTACAATGGACAAGTATGATAGGAAATTGAATGGAACATATCCATGAATTAAATGTTATTTCTGAAATTAGTTTGTCCATAATTTTGGGGTGGCTTGTCAGAATTTTGATTTTGTATAATCAAGAAACAGTCAACCTGCTTTTTGGTCCATTTTATTGTTTTAGTAACTTCATTAGGGAAAAAAATGGATTCATTTAGTTCTCTACCTCTGCCTATGAGATGTGGGTAGTTGTTACTTGTGCCATGAGTAAATCTCATAATATGGTGAGTTGGTGCTTTATCATGCTGGCAGCGACTGCATGCTGTTGTGTGTACTCTGTACTAAATTGTTTTACATTTTTAAGAATTTTTAAATCGTCTTAATATTTTATCTTAGAGGAATATATATTTTGTTTTATTTGAAAAGGTTAATCTTTCAACAGATCTCAGGAATTTTTTTTTACCTTTACCATTTTTACTGTATACCACATTTTCTGGCCTATAAGTCAATGTGGAGGATAAGGCGAATTCACTAATTTTCCATCCTTCAACCATATATAAGTTGATATGGAGTGTAAGACGAAGCCAGATCAACACCTTGGCTTTGCCTTTTTTGCTAGTAACTTCTTGTTTCATGAATATTAATGGTATCACTATATGCTATTCCAGATTAATTGGGAAATTGCAGTCACCGATGCTAACATGCTTTTTTCCCATTTCATTCTGGAGAGAGAGAGAGATGGAGCTTTCAGGGCAATTGTAATCTGTATTGTTCAGTTGTTCACTTACCTGATGATTGTGATCTTCCTTATGTACAATGGCACTACTATATTCCATTATTAATTGACACCTCTGAACAAACACTTCATTCTTATTTTGATTATGATATCCATTGTCACAAGAACCACATGGCTATGCAGTGCTATTTACATGCTAAGTAAATACGCCTAGAGCTTTGGCCATGCTTTTCAAGTTGACACATGTTTGAGGGCAAGATTCGACAGATGAGATCAAATTAGTGAGGTTACCAGTAGAGAAATGACGCTATCTATAGGGAAATAAGAAATGACACATGTTTGAGGGCAAGATTCCACAGATGAGATCAAATTAGTGAGGCTACCAGTAGAGAAATGAGGCTATCCATAGGGAAATAAGAAATGTAAAGAAAATTAACGATAGAGACAGAAAAACAGAGAAAAGTCATGTAGAAAGAATAAATAAAACCCATTAAAATGTACCAGTATTACAACAACGAAAGCAGTGTCCAGGGCTAATGTTCTTTACTTACATCCAGAGAAGAGAGAGGGCATCATTTCTTGTGGTTCTCAATCCACTTGAGGTTGTAAAACCAGTACCGTAATTGATGTGGATTAGTGATAGAGAACAAACGGGTACTGACATTGCCTAATACCCAAAGCCAGTATCAGGGTTTGAACAGTTATGGTAACTGGCTTGGATTGTTGTCGGAAACCAAAGACCAATCCATCAATTACCAGTATAATCAAAGAGATATACAGAAACAACATCTTGTTAAGAATGAATACACGTAATGTCATGTGTTGCCATTACATTTCGCTTTAAGTGGAAATGCAAAACTAAAAATGGATCATTGATGATCTACGGGTCCATCTCTATTTTGAATTTTAACTTATATTATGGGCATTCTTTGCTGAATATATGATAGTTATGTGCTTAATCTACAGTATTTTATAAATATTCATTGAACATTCGAGTCGTTAATATGGATTACATCCCTTTGTAGGATCAATTATATTAATGAAAATGATGTACCGGTAATTGCTTGAGTGCATCAGAACAAATACTGTTAAATCAAGTATTAATGGATCTATAGTTAAAATGTGATCAGGAAGAATGAGGTATGGTGAAGAAAAAAAAAGATGAATAAAGCAAAATCCTTTCATTTTTGTAAAAAAAAAAATTTTTTTTAGGAACAAACGATATGCTTTGCATAAGTACAGTTCACTATAGAGTATAGACCATAAGTACCATGCAGCCTGTGAATTGTGAACTCTTTAATTGTTTTCTTTTATTTCATGTTGGAGAAATCAGAAAATACAAACCACATACAAATGCATACAAAATAATTATAAAAATTATAATATAAAAACAGTCATATTAGTTTATAACAATTTACTGACATGGTAACTGAATAAGAATTGGTACAGCTATGTGACCTGTTTTCGATTTTGCTAATGACATCTCAAAATCATCGTATTACTGATACTTAAAGCAATTTCAATGACATAATCCATATATAAGTCAATTTGGAGTATAAGATGAAGCCCAGACTTCCAGATCAAAAAGTATTGACTTATTGGCCGGAAAATAGTCATTTTTTTCAGGTTTGTGCTGTTTTTCAGTTAAACTCTATACATACATGCATACGTACGTACATACATACATACATACATACATACATACATACATACATACATACATACATACATACATACATACATACATACATACATACATACATACATACATACATACATACATACATACATACATACATACATACATACATACATACATACATACATACATACATTCTTGTTGAATATACTAAATTTCATATAAAAATGTTATAATTTACAATGTAATATACAAGTTATGTCATGCCAGGACTTGATACAAAGTAAAAATATATAATGTCTGAAGTGTCCAAATGAGGCAACTAATGGAGGCAGCCTTTTTTGCAATGGGATGTGTCCTGTGATGATGTTCATTGCAATGGGATGTGTCCTGTGATGATGTTCATTGCAATGGGATGTGTCCTGTGATGATGTTCATTGCAATGGGATGTGTCCTGTGATGATGTTCATTGCAATGGGATGTGTCCTGTGATGATGTTCATTGCAATGGGATGTGTCCTGTGATGATGTTCATTGCAATGGGATGTGTCCTGTGATGATGTTCATTGCAATGGGATGTGTCCTGTGATGATGTTCATTGCAATGGGATGTGTCCTGTGATGATGTTCATTGCAATGGGATGTGTCCTGTGATGATGTTCATTGCAATGGGATGTGTCCTGTGATGATGTTCATTGCAATGGGATGTGTCCTGTGATGATGTTCATTGCAATGGGATGTGTCCTGTGATGATGTTCATTGCAATGGGATGTGTCCTGTGATGATGTTCATTGCAATGGGATGTGTCCTGTGATGATGTTCATTGCAATGGGATGTGTCCTGTGATGATGTTCATTGCAATGGGATGTGTCCTGTGATGATGTTCATTGCAATGGGATGTGTCCTGTGATGATGTTCATTGCAATGGGATGTGTCCTGTGATGATGTTCATTGCAATGGGATGTGTCCTGTGATGATGTTCATTGCAATGGGATGTATCCTGTGATGATGTTCATTGCAATGGGATGTGTCCTGTGATGATGTTCATTGCAATGGGATGTGTCCTGTGATGATGTTCATTGCAATGGGATGTGTCCTGTGATGATGTTCATTGCAATGGGATGTGTCCTGTGATGATGTTCATTGCAATGGGATGTGTCCTGTGATGATGTTCATTGCAATGGGATGTGTCCTGTGATGATGTTCATTGCAATGGGATGTGTCCTGTGATGATGTTCATGCTGGGAAGGTCTTGCACTTTTTTGCAATGGGATGTGTCCTGTGATGATGTTCATGCTGGGAAGGTCTTGCACTTTTTTGCAATGGGATGTGTCCTGTGATGATGTTCATGCTGGGAAGGTCTTGCACTTTTTTGCAATGGGATGTGTCCTGTGATGATGTTCATGCTGGGAAGGTCTTGCACTTTTTTGCAATGGGATGTGTCCTGTGATGATGTTCATGCTGGGAAGGTCTTGCACTTTTCAATAGAGAACAGATTTTATTAAAAATATGGCTTTGTAATGTTAGAATTTTACCTTTTTTTACTTTTATCTTTGTTTTTGTTGGCCATTTTTAATACCTAAACTTACTTAGCACTATAAGGCCAGGAATTTGCTCATATGACATAGATACATACATACATGCATACATACATACATACACATGCATGCATGCATGCATACATACATACATACATACATACATACATACATACATACATACATACATACATACATACATACATACATACATACATACATACATACATACATACATACATACCAAACACAGTTGTAGTTATTCAGTGCCTTCAGACAATATGCTTATACTAGGTTCCCACCCAAAAAGAATTTCCAGTAATAGATAGTAGTAAAAACTACATCAGTAATCTTAGTTTTGCTGGTAACCTCAACACAGCTTTTTCATATAGTACACAAAGAAGGAGAAAGCTGTAACCAAAATAGATTAAGTGCATACAATTTAGTGGCCATCTAGAAAAATCAGTAGACAGAGGCTGTTTTAGTAGCCATCTTCAAAAAAGAGGTAATCAGTGGCTGTTTTAGTAGCCATCTAGAAAAATCAGTAGGCAGTGGCTGTTTTAGTAGCCAGCTAGAAAAATCAGTAGGCAGTGGCTGTTTTAGTAGCCATCTGGAAAAATCAGTAGGGAGTGGCTGTTTCTAACTACCACTAACAGGAAATTAGCTTGTGTCTTTCAGCCTCTTGACTTTTTGCACAGGGCAGTCAAACAGACAAATGTGATTGTGATTGAGCTAGTTATAGAAAGGTAACTTTCACTAAAAATTCATCATAATGTCACTGAAGTTCCATGCTGCTGGTTGAAAATGCTTAGCCAGTTTGATATAGTTGCAGTATATTTAATGTGTACTTTAATTAAACACAAGGAGGAAGAAAAGAGCAATATATAGTTTAACCTGGCTCATCCATAACAAATGTTGGGTAAACCTAATTTTGGAATAATTGTATTCATTTTGGCTGACTTATAAAAATAGTCTCAGTTATGTTGGGATAAAGCAATTGTCAGTTAAGTTAAATAACAAAACTTGACTGTGTACTTTCTGTCCTCTAACAAAATTCCTTAAGTTTGTAAATGCCATTTTTTACCCTCCTTACCTAGCTGCCATATTGTCAACTGACATGGCCTTGTTTCTCTGCTCCATCACCATTAGAGCTGCTATAAATGTCATCAGCCACTCTCTGTATCAATTACACTGGTATAGCCTTGTCTCTCCCCCTCCACCATTAGACCTGCTGTAAATGTCATAAGCCACTGTCTACCAATCAGAGACTTGACATTTAACTGCATGTATATTAAATACTATTTTTAAGATATTAATGGCAGTAAATTCAAGAGAACAGAGGATGGTGTATATACTATCTAGTATCATACAGCAACTGAACCAGTAAATACCAGAGAAACTGAAAAGCATGTCATATTTTAATTCAAGTATAAAAGTGGCAGATATTTGACTTTGTTGTTTTTCATCCTAAACTATGAGAAAGACATTAATACTGATATTAGCTTTGGAAGAAACTATATCAAATTTTTACCATTTTGTTGTTATTTCCAGTAAATTGCATGTGGGGAGAAGGGGGTGGGGGTGGGGAGGTCAAAGTGTCTAGGTGTTAACTTCAGCTGTATATAAAAAAAGAAAAAACACAGGTCTAGTGGAAAGAATATTGTCAATCCAGCATCAGTTAATACCTGTATACAGCAACAATCTTCGTTAACATATATAATTTTCAGTCCTGTCATCTTGTGCCACACTTGACTTGTATTCAGTGGCCACCTGTTTATCTTAACCAGTGATCTCTATTGGTATGATACACTCTGCACTAAGCTTATGATATGTACATGTATGTACATAATGACTAGCATTAAATATTTAAATAATTTTTTAGAACACCTGGCCATAAACATTGGGTATGGCCATGTTTTAGTCATCTGTCTAACCATTGTCCATCCATCAACGATCACTTGTTACCACTCTGGAGGCCATATATCTGATCCAGTTTTGATCAAACTTGGATTGTGTGCTTATATCATCAAGAACTTGGACGCGTTTGAAAATGAGTGAGATCCACTCATATTAATGAGGTAGTCTTGCAGCTGATTGGGTGAGCTTGCTACCACTTTGGCGACCATAGATGTATTTCTGATCCAATTTTGATCAAACTTGGAATATGAACTTATATCATCATGTTCTCAAATGAATCTGTTGAGGTCTTATTTTTGATCCGATTCTGATCTAATTTGGAATATGGGCTTATATCATCAAAATCTCAGACAAATTAAATCATTAGTGAGATCTGCTGATATTAATGAGGTGATCTTGCAGCTGATTGACCGAGCTTGTTACCACTCAGACAAATTCAATGTAATGAGTGAGATACATGCATATTTAATAGGTGATCTTGTATCTGATTCACTGGGCTTGTTACTTATGTTGAGTCCACATTTCTAGTCTGATTTTGATCAGAATTGGAATATAATCAATATCTTGCTTGAGTTTGAATGAGAATCATGAAAATTAATGAAGTTATAATGCATCTGATTAGCTGAGCTTGTTACAACTCTCTGATCAGATTTTGATTATACATGGTAAATAGTCTTATGTCATTAAGATGTCCCACTAGTTTTATTATGAGTAATGTCTATGGATATTAATAAGGTGATCTTGCATATTATTGGCTGTCTTACCACTTGAGAGAGTGTATTTTTGACCAGATTTGATGAAAGTAAGTAATCAGGCTATTGTCATAAAAATATTTAATGAGTTTATAATGATCGAGACTTGACCAAATTTTTAAAATGATTTTTTATCTGTTTGGTTAAGCTTTTATTGCTATGGAGACTGTGTTCTTGATAGAAATTTGATCAAACTTGGCAAAGAGACTTATATTATCATGATCTTAGGTTCTGTAATGAGTAAGATCTTCGCATATTATTTGGTTATTTTGCACTTGATTTGCTGAGATTGCTACCTCACTAGAGACTATATTTCTCATCCAGTTTGAATCCGACTTGGTAAATAAGTTTATATCATCAAGATCTTGAATAATTTTGATTATGAGCAAGGGCTATACAGATTAATTATGCCTTTATCTTTGGAGAGAATTTATATGAGATTGTAGCAAATTGGTCAAAACTGACATAATGTCAAGGTTAGGAAAGTAAGTTTACATTGGGGTGTGTTGTTACAATACTGCATAAGCATCCTTAGTGAAATGGTCAGATTGTATGCTGATAGATATACATGTTAAACCCATTATGGTTTGAGATTGTTATCTACCTTTTCAAATTTGTATCTTTGCCACTTATGCAAATATTGCCACAAACATTCTTTCTTTTTTTACTTCCAGTTTTAATATTTGAACCATTACTTGTATTGCTTATAATTGGATCGAGGATGCCATTTCAATTTTTAATTCACAATTTTGTTGTTGTTGTCACATTTAAATTAAAAAAGCATTTGTGGTGCTCTCATAAGCCACATGCATGTGGCCTTAGAGATATGTCATAAATAAAGATCGCTTGTGTTCTGTAAGCCACGTACCATATCAGGCCCACTGGGCCTCTTGTTAAGAAGATAACTATTTGTTAGTTATCAACCAGTTATCTTACAGAATTAGAATTGGTTATCAAATCCCATAATTGCTCCCTTGTCCCATTGCTCAAAGTTTTTTGGAAAATTTCATCCTTGTAGACATACTCCTGTGAGTTACAGTTGCTTTTATGCAAAGCCATGACCTTTTCTGGTCATTTGCCTAATAACAAAGGCCTACAGACTAATAACCTTTTGGCCATGGGTGGCATCTGTCAATCAATAGACCCTTTTCACAATATAAAATCTGAGCATCCTTGGCTTTGTCTTCCGCGCAAGGAATGTATTGAGAACAGGGCTAAGGGTGTTAAGCCACTGCCTGACAGCAGTTCCATGCAGAGATCATGGCAAAAAATTACATGTTGCTCTCATTCATTTGAGTGTATTCAACATATAATGATCATCCATTTAGTTCAATCGGTCACTCTCCTCCCAGCTGGCGAGTCACTTTCTCATTTAGTGTCTTTATTTTTTTCACACTAGTTGATATATATTCTTCTTTAGAAAATTGATACAAAAATTACAGTTTCTTAATTGCAGCAAATACCATTGATCTTTCTGTAAGCATTTTTCCATGTCCTTACTACTTACAGGTCAAATGGATAATTAAAATTACACTGAGGAAATAATTTATGGTGATTACCGGTATCTAATGTAATTTTTAACCTTGAAAGGTCATTACAGGTAATTTAATTTTGTAAGAGCCAGCTGACTTGCTCATTTTATTTTGTTGATGATGCATTTCACACTCAATCAGGTTGTTGGCATCAGAAATGGGATCATTTCGCACTCAATCAGGTTGTTGGCATCAGAAATGGGATCATTTCACACTCAATCAGGTTGTTGGCATCAGAAATGGGATCATTTCACACTCAATCAGGTTGTTGGCATCAGAAATGAGATCAAGGGTATAATATTTAGCTGTTAGAATGTATTTATCCTCTGACCCTTTTTTATCATTTTTATTTTTCATTTCGATTTTAATGGTCATCTCAAATAAGGACCATTAATGTCCCAAAACAGAACTAACTCAGCTGTTGGCTATAATAGTCTACAGTTGTCCTCAGTATACATACATGAGACATACACCCTAAACCTCATTTTTCGATCAGGGAGATATTGCAATATCCAGCATTACTTCTTATTATTGGTGGTTGTGAAACTCTTCTATTATCACACAAAAGAAATTCCAATTTACTGCTGACCAGTCCATTTGACCAGTTCGGTGTGAACCATCATATAATTACATTTGGACTGGAAGTGTTTGAGTGGTTGGACAAGAGCAATTTGAGTGGTTTGACCAGAGTGAGTAGGTCATCGATGCAGTTTTAATGCATGTACAAGATACTGTCAAATCTGTTTAATTGGTGCATGCTTGAAAATATGAGTAAATCAAAGATATTTAAAATAAGCTTATAAGGGACTTAGGTATATTTTATGTAGCAAAAATAAATGCTTATATGTGTGTGCAAGAAAAACAAAGACTGATGTAAAATTCATTTATCTGATGATTGCATGTATTCTGTTCTTACAAAGTGGCAAGTGCAACTATTTATCTATTTGCACTACCTTGTTTGTAACTGCCTTATCCATCTTGCTGTGTCAACTTGTATTGATCAGTCACCTTTAAATAATATGATGTTAGATCTGCTTGATACCATATATACACACAAGTAGGATCCATCTGCAGACTACATAGACCCAGATCTGCTGGTGCATAATGCACTGGTAGATCTGGGTTTGTGCAGTTTGTTATGACTAATCTGTTGAATAAACAACATAGACCCGGATCTGCCTTCGCATAGTGCAGCAGCAGATCAGGGACTATGTTGTTTGCAGTTATAAATGAATATATAGACACTGTTATCTGTATTTGACCCCAGTTTTATGAGCGCAGTCATTAACCAATCACGTGACATATACGCCATTACAATAGTGAAATGAACATTAAATACTGTACGTGCCGCAATCAAAACAACATTAGTCTTTTTGTTTACATTTTATTATTGCTCGTTTTCTCTTAAAAATTGACATCGATAGCGATGGAAAATATAAAAAAAAGGTGGAGGTGGTTCATGTTCTGTCAGTGGATGTTCAAATAATTGTCACAAAGACAATTTATGGAAGAAATCAATGTCTAAAATAAATGGACAAAGTGCATGAAGACTGTACGTGCTTGGTACCATTTAAATTTCAGTCTATGCTGTAAGTTGGGCATGCAAGATTTTAAATTCTTGAATTCCAATCTTAGCAGATAAGTTGAAATCACTGATAATATGACTTCCAAGAGAAATAATTAGAGACTGTTGCCCGGAATCTTCCAGAGAAAACTACCCTGGACTACATGTATTATTGATTGTGCAGAAACATTTATTCCGAGACCAACTAATCTCAAATCTCAAAAGTAGAGGTGAGACTTACAGCGATTATAAATTGCACAACACTGCCAAATATATGGTGGGAACATGTCCACATGGGCAAATTATGTTTATTTCAAAGGCATTTGGTGGATGGGCAAGTGATAAATTCATAGTTGAAAAAAAAAAGGGATTTTTAAATTACCTTCTCCCGGGAGTGTTGTTAATCTAGATATGTAGCTAACATTGT
This sequence comes from Margaritifera margaritifera, assembly GCA_029931535.1. Lineage (NCBI taxonomy): Eukaryota > Metazoa > Mollusca > Bivalvia > Unionida > Margaritiferidae > Margaritifera > Margaritifera margaritifera. The sequence goes on along the minus strand of JAQPZY010001392.1, from coordinate 215,166 downwards.
TTGTGGGAAGGACTAGTGCAGATTCAACAGGACTAATAAATTTGTCAGACTACTAGCCCTTCTTGCTACAAGGAAATTTATACTATATTCTAGACCTGAAGAAACTCATATTTTTATTTCTTACGAGTTAATGTTTTTTCACTTGACTTAGGGTGAAACTTGAACTGATACATCAAATGACTAAATTTTAGTTTCCCAAATCTGTAATTTAAATAAATGACACATTCAGTAACATCATAACATGATTAAAAAATCAGAACCAATATAAAACTATAATTATATCAATTTATAGTCACATAAACGTACCTGTTTTGAAAGCCTTACTGAACAATAAGCGATCTTCTTAAATTTCATCAACTATGCGTGACATCATTTTCTCTGCATAAAATGTACGTAGTCTTGTAACATGGCCATTTACGTAATTTTCATCTTACTTTACATTCACAAACTTGTGGTCATCTGCACTAAGCCATACACGAAGTTTACATTTCCTGAGACCAGTGCAAAACATTGTCATCTTTATTTGGATATAGAACGCTCTATACCCTTTCATCTTTAATAATGAGACTATCATTGTCACTCTTTTTTGGACATCATATCTCTTGTTTGAAAAAAATTTCATCCAGTGTGGTCCAGTTAGTAGGCATTGGACATTTAATTTCAAGCAGCATGTCTTCATTTAAAATTCTATCTGGGCTCGCTGAGAAGAAACATGCATTCCTTTTTAAATAACAGAAATATCCTTGAGAATTTAAATATTGTTTTGCTGCCACTTCACTTTTAAGTCTGTGGTTTGTAAATTTATTTCCTACAAATTTGGAATGTAAGTGTTCACTTATAAAATTTGTGCAATCAGTGGAATCCTTTATGGGTATTTCTATGCACTGATTCACTTTGCTTACAATCTATTTCACTAGTGATATGGCAGACACTACTGCTACGCACCTAGCGAGCAATATCAGTACAACGGGCGATAATTAGAAAACCATGTCTATATGGTGAGAATAAATATTGAAACTAACTTTGCAAGTAGTTAAATTGTGATCATTTCCTGGTTGATAAGTGCATATAAAAAAGTGCATACAGTCTTCACTAATTTTAAAAAAAATAACTGTTTTGACTTCTTATCTAGATTTTACAGTTTACATGTGTAACATACACATTTCAAAATTGTATAACCTCAGCATTTTTATGACATTTCCACTGTAAATCACTGGGAATTTTTTCAAATAAAAAAGTGCCTATTTTAATGGAATCTATGTGCTAATGAGTCAATGGATGATTCTTCTGTCTTAGGGATCCACTGTGGGCAACAAGTCAATAGATGATTCTTCTGTCTTAGGGATCCACTGTGGGCAATGAGTCAATAAATGATTCTGCTGTCTTAGGGATCCACTGTGGGCAATAAGTCAATGGATGATTCTTCTGTCTTAGGGATCCACTGTGGGCAATACGAGTCAGTGGATGATTCTTTTGTCTTAGGGATCCACTGTGGCAATGAGTCAATGGATGATTCTTCTGTCTTAGGGATCCACTGTGGGCAATGAGTCAATGGATGATTCTTCTGTCTTAGGGATCCACTGTGAGCAATAAGTCAATGGATGATTCTTCTGTCTTAGGGATCCACTGTGGGCAAAGGGATGAAAAATAGGCCAGATGTGCCGTCTTGCATGTTGTAAGAGGTAACTAGGTGCAGGTTAGAATCCAACCATTGGATCAGCCCAGGCTACTATGGTGTGTCCTTGGGCATGTCATTTTGCTCCAGTTGCCTTGGCGCTAAATACCTGCTTGTGTTCCTGTGCCTTAAAACACTAAACCAAACCTCTCAAAGGGATTAATGCAGGTAAATACAGTCAACAGTGTCAGTGTGGGCATGTCATGTTGGGAAAGCGAGAAAAGCGATCCCATAAAGAAAGGTGATCGCTTAATAGAGTTTTATTTCTTGAAATAATTTTACATTAATTTGGTTAGGGAACTTTACAAGAAGTTTCTGATAAGACAGGTGATTGCTTAACAGAGTGTATATTTACTATAGAATTGACCACTTGCAGCTTTGGATATTTATGTTGCCATTGATATGGATTCACAAGAGTAAATCATAAGATTTGCCCAAAATAAATTTACAAAAATTAAGTTAATTTGGCCCATTTGTAATTTAAAACCTTTATGCTTTGCTTCTTGGCAATAAGCACATTTTTAACTGTGTTTCTATTATATGAATAAAACTTGAGCAAATTTAATTTTTTTACAATATATTGTCAAAAATTGTTGGGTTATGAAAATGTGTTTTGACTGGACAAGTTAAACTAAAATGTGATGGCTGCATTTCTCCGCTATCAGACCCCATCCCATTACCTACCTATAGCATTAAGAAGCAGGAATTAAAGTATAGAAGTGGTTGTTTGTGTTCTCAACTCTAGATTTGTTTGACACCTGATGCTCCTAGTTGTGTGGATGCTGGTTTGGTTCCTGTTGCTCCAAGTTGTTTGGATGCTTCTTTGATTCCTGCTGCTTCTTGTTGTTTGGATGCTTGTTTGATTCCTGTTGCCACCTACATAGTTGTTTCGGTGCTTATTTCATACATCTTTGATAATTACATTTACTGTTGTGAGTAGGGGTGGGCAGGTGGATAGTGGTGTTGGGTTACTTGTCAAATACTATTTTGCTTAGGCTATGGGAATGGTTGATACCTTGCAAAGCTTGTACCCAAACATTAGTTTATAACTTTTATTTGATACTTGAACTGTGAAACAGTTTCAACATGTGATATGTAAAGCTACCACAGCTTTATATTCTTATCTTGAAGTGTCATACCAGACACATATCTCTGTGGTTAAACTATTGTTTGAAGGCAGTTATCGAAGAACAAAAAATTACCTGGAGAGAGAAGAAAGCTAACAAATTATAATTTATCAGAGGCTTATAAATTTGAAGATTCTGCTTTTGATTGTGCTTGTTAGTCCCAAACAAATCACTTTTGACTATTACTGGGAGCAGCAAGTCAAAAAACAGCTGGGAATAGAGGTTTCATAAAAAAGATAGTATAATTTGAGTACATAACTTTTTTAACAATGAATACATTTAAAGTAAAGAGATTTTGTTTAACTTTTAGTGTTATAATGTCTACAAGACCAGCAAGGAATTAATCAGTGCTGGTGCTGATTTTGATGTGAATAGATAATCTGTGTTAGTACCAAATAGTTCATGGAGAAAGAGAGTTTGCATGATATTATGTGCATGATTATAAATTGTAGTGTCAGGTTGGGTTTACATGTACATGTTGGTGATCTACTAAGGCAATAGTATGGATTAATGTATTAGCAAATTTGATAAACTATGTAACCATGTAATAATTTGATATGCTAAAGTTTTCTTACAGTGACAATAGGAAAGTGCCTAACAGCACACCTTTATCAGAAGGATGCTTGTTATGTCCTTAATATTTGTCATTTTATGGCATTCTCTTGACATGGATTTATGATACCCCCAATTCAACCGGACTTCACACTATACTCTTAATAAAGGATTATGGTACAACCACTTATTGTACATAAAGCTGAGTAGGTAATTCAAGTAAAATGTTTTAGACATGGATACTGAGTACCATCCAGTATTTTGTATACATGATAATGTTCATTTAAACAATGGAGTAAAATATGAGTAGAGTAGTCTTTCAGCACTTGTAAAATGAACATTGTTTCCCCAATTCCATCCTTTAGTTTTGATCAGATTTAACTTGTACAAGGGTATCAGTTCACCCAAACTATGAAAATTAGCATAAATCTGTCATAAATGTTTGATACAAAAATATAATATTTTGTTTTAAAATATAATGATTTCATACTTATTACTTAGCTTTGCTATGCCGAAAAAATAGGATCAAGACAAAAATCAAGAAAATCAGTATTATTTTCCTGAAAATAATGCATACAGTAAAACCTGTCTTGAAAGACCATTGCTATGATAGACCACCTGTCTTGAGAGACCATATACTCAATGCACAAACTAATCTGTTATATAGAGAAACCACCTCCAGTGAGACACCACCTCTCTTGAAAGACCATGTTTTGTTGGCAGAAAGGATGGTCTCAAACAGGTTCTGCTGTATTTACATAGCTTCATGAGAACAAATGATACTAAATTTTACCATCTTTGACCTGTAGTTTCTGTAAAATCTGGTCAGCAAATAATAAGGTCAATTCATTGTCAAAAAAAGGGAGTCAATGTTATTTGGTACAGGCATATAGCAGAAACTAATCTCTGCATAGTGTATCACAGTTCAAAGGTACTTACTTCAGTTGTAGTTTCAGTGTTGGATATTGATACACAAATATCAATCTGTTTGAAACATACAGTTTTTATTTTTCATATCAAATATACATAACAAACATAATTAATGAAAGACAGACTCTTTTGGTGAATATTTCTCACAGATGTTACATCAGTAGCATAAAAAAAATGCAAATTTCCTGGACAAAAGTATTTTTAAGTATGTAATAAAATTTTATAGCATGATCTTTCACAATAGCTATGTTGGTGCTAGGTTTTCTTAAAAAATTACCAGATTTTGCTATGAAAAATATTAACATATCCAGTTATCTAGCATACTCGGGGAACTATATAACACAGGGAATGGAAATGGCAGCGGACAACAAAGGGATTATATAGGTGGCTCAAACCATCCTACACATTCCCATGATGAGTGAGACTTTATGAGAAGCATTGTTTCCATTGATGAATGACCACAAAGATATGTGACCCTCTGTAGAATTTTTGTAAAGGCTTTTACAGGAATAAAATAAGTCAGATTTTAGCTGTCTGTCCATCAACAATTGCTTCTTACCACTCTGGAGTCCATATTTCAGATCCGATTTCAATCAACTTTGGAATATGGAATTATATCATCAAAATCTCATAGGAGTTCGATAATGATTGGGGTCCATGGATACTAATTAGGTGATCTTGCATCTGAATGGTTATCCTTGTTACCACTCTGGAGGCCATATTTCTAATCCGATTTTGATCAGACTAGGAATATATGGTTATATCATTAAGGTCTTTAATGAGTTTGATAATGAGTCAGATGCTTGCATACTAAAGATCTGATGATGCATAAGATTGACTGACCTTGTTACCACTATGCAGACTGCAATTCAGATTGACTGACCTTGTTACAACAATGCAGACTGCAATTCAGATTGACTGACCTTGTTACCACTATGCAGACTGCAATTTGGATTGACTGACCTTGTTACCACTATGCAGACTGCAATTCAGATTGACTGACCTTGTTACCACTATGCAGACTTGATCAAACTTGGAATATATGCTTATATCATTAAGATCTTCGGTGGGTTCTATAATGAGTGAGATCCATGCATAAAAATGAGGTAATCTTGCATCTGATAGGCTAACCTTACTTCCATCATGGAGGCCAAAATAACAGTTTGCATTTTAAAACAAGTGAATGAACCTGTGATCAGGCCTATGGAGAATCACAGGTTTTTTGTGTTGTGAAGAGTGTTCCCACTCTTTTAATGCATTTAAAAACTTAACAAAGGTAATTTTAAAATAGAAGGTACATGAATTTCAATTAAACAATTTAAATAAATAAGGAAAATAATACACCTAGGGATTAAATTGAATAATCTGTAATTTGTAGCTGAAGAAAATATATAAAATAAAAACATAACAAAAATAAAAAAGGACAAAAGTTTAAGTCAATTAAAATTGTATATATAATATTGGAAATGAATTTTCTGTGTTGAACTGATAAGCCACGTACCGTGTGTACTTGTGTATAAACCAGGTCTAAATGCAAACAACATAGACCCTGATCTGCCGTCGCATAATGTACTGGCATATCAGGGTCTATGTTGTTTATTCTACTGATTAGTCCTTACAAACTGCATAGACCCAGATCTGCCGGCGCATTATGCGACGACAGATCTGGGTCTATGCAGTTTGCATTTGGTATCAGCTTATATGCGAGTTTATATGGTAGGTATTGTTTGTGGGATTTTGATGCACACCAGTAACCTAATTGCCCAACACCAGTAACCTCATTGCCTAACAAAATTTAAAAGTCACCAACACCTTAATTAAAATGCAGAAAATATTTGTTGTTTTTATGTTATCACATGTATATTCATTATTTTATGGCTTTTCATATCTTAAATGTTATTAGTAACACATTATTTTAGATTTATATTTGGTATTTCTGCCTTTAACAAAAATAAAAGATCAATAACCCTATTTGTTTTTCTCCTGAACCTCTTCCATATTTAATTACCATCATTAACCCAAATATATGGATCTTCCAACTTTACAGGCACTGATCCCAAGAAATTTACTGACCATAAAACAGAATTAAAAAAAAACAAGTAAGAAACAAATTCTGGATTTTCTACATGTTGTGGCTAGATTGCATTTTATTTTGTTCACAGGTAACAGTATTAGATATCATGCTCATTTAGACGTTGACTATTTCTCCCAGTATTTTTTAGCACCTGCTGCACATAGATGAAAAAGCATGATGCAGTAATGGCTACTTTTGTGTGCTGTTTGCTAATCATGGTCAGTCAGAGTTAGAGCAGGTTACATCAGACAAATGCAAATTATTTAAGTAATTTTATAGTGAGTGTATATCTAGCTATCATAAAAAATCATGTTGTTGATTAATACTAACAAAGTGTCAGAGGAATAAAATAGGTTGTGCAATCATGGTTCTTTTCTTTTGTAAATGGAGGGGGACAAATGAGTTTTAAAAATGTTGCTCTGACCAACCAGCCCAGGTTTTTTTTAGCATGAAACCGGAAACACTTATATTTTGTTAGGCCTAATAGACAATGTGCCAACTTGGTGCTCCAAACTTTTCATTCCACTCCACAGTTTCACTACATGTATGAATTTGTTTTCAGTCTCTTATTTTATCATTTACCCAGGTGAGTGATATCAGGTCTACTTGGGCCTCTTGTTAAAGCTTGATTTTGAAAGGATAGATGTAGATCTGTGGTTTGTGCCAGTTTGTTTGGAATTGTTTTGACAAATAATAATGATTTTACTTAACTGAAAGTTGTGTAAACATTTGTAGAAAAAAGTGGTATATTGTTTTAATCAAGATAAATACACAGAAATTCCACTTTATTAATACAATTTTGATGTAAAAAATTAGCAACCAACATTAGAATGTTTCCCATAGAAATCATTTACTTTTTACAAAAAGTTCAATAATTTTATTAGCCACAATATTTTAAAAATATTTAAAAACCCAATTACAGCAAAGTATAGATTTCTCAAAGAATTCTGAAATAGGCTTTGGCATGTGTGTTATTTGACAGATTTTAAAAAATGATTTAGAGTGCAGAGGGATAGGTAAGTGGCACATGCTTCTTTTTTTGACAAATATTTGGTGAAAAGTATTTATTTTATTTATATAAAATTTATCACAATTTTCAATGAAGTACTACATGTCATTTTCATATTTGAATATGTACCCCCAAATTTCAACTTTTTGAAAATGTTTTAACTTATTAATAGCTACTTTATAACATATGGAAGTTTGCCGCACATCTACTCCATTATTTGTTGCCAATAGTTGGATTTGTAACATTTTTTTAATTATTTTTAAAATATATTCATGCCAAACTGCCGCTGGTGATAGACAGTCCAAAGATTTTTTAAAAAGGCTTTCGCATGTTTAATGTTTGACCAATAAAACAAATGTTTTAGAAAAGCATTTGAGTGTGATACTTTCTTTGCTAATTTTTTTATGAATAATATTTCTTTTATATATTTAAAAGTTAACAAATCAAGAGTGAAGAATTGTAACTTTCATAATATTTTAATATAGACCCAGAAATTTAAACTTTTTTTTATCATGTACACTGTAAACAGCTAACAAATAGCTACTGTGTAACATCTGCAAGTTCCCCTACATTTACTCCCTTCTTTCTTGCCAATTGTTTGATTTTTAAATAGTTTTTTTTTTTAAAAACATGTATTTATGTTGAACTGCCACAGACAGACCAGAAAATTTTGAAAAAGGCTATGTTAATGTGACCAAAATAAATATTAGAAAGCAGAAGGATCGATTTGTGACATGTGCTGCTTTGTTAGGCAGATATTTGATGTATATTTTATTTATTTAAAATTTATAAAAATTTTCAGTGAAGAACTAGTTGTAATTTTCATAATTTTTTTAATATAGACCTCCAAATTTCAATTTTTTAAAATTATGTTTTAACTTAAATAGCTATTTTATAACATCTGGAAGATTCCCCGCATTTAACACCTATGTAAGAAAAGTTTTGCATATTCAGGCCCATTGATTTGGAATATTGAAAGATGATAAAGAAGCACCCTCATTAAATGCTTTCTATCAAAGAATAAGAAAATGACAGCATGATGCATCTGTATGATTAATAAGTGTCCTTTCATTCTGACAGTTTCTTCCCTTTTCTGTTCTCCTCACAATATCATACTTTTATCTTTTCTTTTCCCTCTTCTTCAATTTGTTTTTACAAAATTGTAAATAACTGTGATACCATGCATCTTTGTACAGTTACATGTACTTCAAAATATTTGTATGTAACAGAGGGCTTCAAGGGATATTGGTTTTGTAAACTAATTGGGTTAGACTGTCTTCTTCTTCTTCTTCTTCTTATTATTATTATTATTATTATTCTTTGGCAATAATTGGATTTAAAAAAATTTTTTTTCATATGTCATTATTTTTAAAAAAAATATATTCATGCCGGACTGCCAGAAGTTATTGTTAGCCCAGAGACTTTTTAAAAATGCTTTGGTTGTTTAATGTTTGACCAATAAAAAAAAATGATTTAGAAGTAGAAGGATATACATGTATCTGTGGCATGTGATACTTAGTTTGGCAAATTTATGATGAATAATATTGAATTACTCATTTAAAAACATTTTTTAAAATAAAAGAACAATTTGTAATTTTCATAAGTTTTAATTAGATGCACCAAAATTAATTTTTTTTCTCATTATGTATCAACCTAACAAGTTATCTTACAAAACCAGGGAGTTTCAACACAATTTCTTCTTTATCTGTCACGTGTGTGAAAATGAAAAGATTTTAAAAAAAAAATATATTTATGCCAAATTTGTAGCAAGTCATAGACAGCTCAGATAATTTTGTTCAAGATTTTTGCATGTTTAATGTTAGACCAATTAAAAAAAAACAATTTAGAAAGCAGAAGGATATATCTGTGGCATATGCTTCTTTTTGGGGGACATTTAGGATCAATAATGCTGATTTTGCTCATTTAAAAGGTAGTATTGAATTTTAATTTGTGTCTTTATTCCATAGAAATAGATTTCCTGAAATATAAACTTTTTGTTTATGTATTGATCTAAAAGGTTATAGTACAAAGTCAGGATGATCCCACACCTTTACTCATTTTTCTCTTGCTAGCAATTAGATAATTTTAAATCGTTTTAAGAATATCTCCAAGGCAAGTTGTAGCAAATCATAAATAGCTAGAGCAGTATGAAAAAGGCTAATGTGTGATGTATTTCTTACATATTGATTAAGAAAACAAGAGGATGGAAATCTGGCTTGTGTACTATAAATGTGATTATTATTGAAGAATAATTTTTATTTTATTCATTTTAATGTTATTACAATGTTTAAAACCTTAACTCTGTATTGAAGTGAATGTAAACTGTACTGCTACATGAAGAGGTGAAAGCAGAGATATCACCACATTCTTGCGAACATATACCATATGTAGTAGGTAGTCTGCCCTTCTTGACAGGAGGTGGGCTGGTGTTTACATCCAGGTGTGAAGATTTGCACCTCACCTGAGACAGACATGTTTCTTGTGATAATGTTGTTTCCACTTTATTGTTTCCCAGGCATACTAGAAAACGACTGCACATACAGTGTACTATGAAATTTATCTGTTTCCAGTCTGGCTCGAAAAAAAAATCACACTAATGACACACCAACTTTAAGGTAAAACTTGGCAGACAACAGCTTAAGCCCCAAAATTTTTAGCTGCCAAATATGTTGTTTTCATTTTAGTTAATTTTTTCATTTTAGTTAATCGCCATCAGAAAATTTTGACCGCCTTTAGCAACTTTGACAATCTCAAGCTGAGAGCAATAGTTGAGAGCAAGCATATTGATTTTTTACTTGTATGGAGTGAAATGCCTTAATCCAGGAACTGCTGACTATATGTTGCTGACCTAGAGTGAAATATATAAATCCAGGAATTGACTGCTTATTATATGTTGATGAATTACTCATATAGAGTGAAATGCCTTAATCCAGGAACTGAGTGCTGATTATATGTTGATGAATTACTCGTATAGAGTGAAATGCCTTAATCCAGGAACTGACTGCTGATTATATGTTGATGAATTACTCATATAGAGTGAAATGCCTTAATCCAGGAACTGACTGCTGATTATATGTTGATGAATTACTCGTATAGAGTGAAATGCCTTAATCCGGGAACTGACTGCTTATTATATGTTGATGAATTACTCGTATAGAGTGAAATGCCTTAATCCGGGAACTGACTGCTTATTATATGTTGATGAATTACTCATATAGAGTGAAATGCCTTAATCCAGAAACTGATTGCTCATTATATGTTGATGAATTACTCATATAGAGTGAAATGCCTTAATCCAGAAACTGATTGCTCATTATATGTTGATGAATTACTCATATAGAGTGAAATGCCTTAATCCAGGAACTGACTGCTTATTATATGTTGATGAATTACTCATATAGAGTGAAATGCCTTAATCCAGAAACTGATTGCTCATTATATGTTGATGAATTACTCATATAGAGTGAAATGCCTTAATCCAGGAACTGACTGCTGATTATATGTTGCTGACTTAGAGTGAAATACATAAATCCAGGAACTGACTGCTTATTATATGTTGATGAATTACTCATATAGAGTGAAATGCCTTAATCCAGGAACTGACTGCTGATTATATGTTGCTGACTTAGAGTGAAATACATAAATCCAGGAACTGACTGCTTATTATATGTTGATGAATTACTCATATAGAGTGAAATGCCTTAATCCAGGAACTGACTGCTGATTATATGTTGCTGACTTAGAGTGAAATACATAAATCCAGGAACTGACTGCTTATTATATGTTGATGAATTACTCGTATAGAGTGAAATGCCTTAATCCAGGAACTGACTGCTGACTATATGTTGCTGACCTAGAGTGAAATATATAAATCCAGGAATTGACTGCTTATTATATGTTGATGAATTACTCATATAGAGTGAAATGCCTTAATCCAGGAACTGACTGCTGATTATATGTTGATGAATTACTCGTATAGAGTGAAATGCCTTAATCCAGGAACTGACTGCTGATTATATGTTGATGAATTACTCATATAGAGTGAAATGCCTTAATCCAGGAACTGACTGCTGATTATATGTTGATGAATTACTCGTATAGAGTGAAATGCCTTAATCCGGGAACTGACTGCTTATTATATGTTGATGAATTACTCGTATAGAGTGAAATGCCTTAATCCGGGAACTGACTGCTTATTATATGTTGATGAATTACTCATATAGAGTGAAATGCCTTAATCCAGAAACTGATTGCTGATTATATGTTGATGAATTACTCATATAGAGTGAAATGCCTTAATCCAGAAACTGATTGCTGATTATATGTTGATGAATTACTCATATAGAGTGAAATGCCTTAATCCAGGAACTGACTGCTGATTATATGTTGATGAATTACTCGTATAGAGTGAAATGCCTTAATCCAGAAACTGATTGTGATTATATGTTGATGAATTACTCGTATAGAGTGAAATGCCTTAATCCAGAAACTGATTGCTGATTATATGTTGATGAATTACTCGTATAAATGAAATGCCTTAATCCGGGAACTGACTGCTTATTATATGTTGATGAATTACTCATATAGAGTGAAATGCCTTAATCCAGAAACTGATTGCTGATTATATGTTGATGAATTACTCATATAGAGTGAAATGCCTTAATCCAGAAACTGACTGCTTATTATATGTTGATGAATTACTCGTATAGAGTGAAATGCCTTAATCCGGGAACTGACTGTTTATTATATGTTGATGAATTACTCATATAGAGTGAAATGCCTTAATCCAGAAACTGATTGCTCATTATATGTTGATGAATTACTCGTATAGAGTGAAATGCCTTAATCCGGGAACTGACTGCTTATTATATGTTGATGAATTACTCATATAGAGTGAAATGCCTTAATCCAGAAACTGATTGCTCATTATATGTTGATGAATTACTCGTATAGAGTGAAATGCCTTAATCCGGGAACTGACTGCTTATTATATGTTGATGAATTACTCATATAGAGTGAAATGCCTTAATCCAGAAACTGATTGCTTATTATATGTTGATGAGAGCAATAGTTGAGAGCAAGCATATTGATTTTTTACTTGTATGGAGTGAAATGCCTTAATCCAGGAACTGACTGCTGATTATATGTTGCTGACTTAGAGTGAAATACATAAATCCAGGAACTGATTGCTCATTATATGTTGATGAATTACTCATATAGAGTGAAATGCCTTAATCCAGGAACTGACTGCTGATTATATGTTGCTGACTTAGAGTGAAATACATAAATCCAGGAACTGACTGCTTATTATATGTTGATGAATTACTCATATAGAGTGAAATGCCTTAATCCAGGAACTGACTGCTGATTATATGTTGATGAATTACTCATATAGAGTGAAATGCCTTAATCCAGGAACTGACTGCTGATTATATGTTGATGAATTACTCGTATAGAGTGAAATGCCTTAATCCGGGAACTGACTGCTTATTATATGTTGATGAATTACTCGTATAGAGTGAAATGCCTTAATCCGGGAACTGACTGCTTATTATATGTTGATGAATTACTCATATAGAGTGAAATGCCTTAATCCAGAAACTGATTGCTGATTATATGTTGATGAATTACTCATATAGAGTGAAATGCCTTAATCCAGGAACTGACTGCTGATTATATGTTGATGAATTACTCGTATAGAGTGAAATGCCTTAATCCAGAAACTGATTGCTGATTATATGTTGATGAATTACTCGTATAGAGTGAAATGTCTTAATCCAGAAACTGATTGCTCATTATATGTTGATGAATTACTCGTATAGAGTGAAATGCCTTAATCCGGGAACTGACTGCTTATTATATGTTGATGAATTACTCGTATAGAGTGAAATGCCTTAATCCGGGAACTGACTGCTTATTATATGTTGATGAATTACTCATATAGAGTGAAATGCCTTAATCCAGAAACTGATTGCTCATTATATGTTGATGAATTACTCGTATAGAGTGAAATGCCTTAATCCGGGAACTGACTGCTTATTATATGTTGATGAATTACTCATATAGAGTGAAATGCCTTAATCCAGAAACTGATTGCTCATTATATGTTGATGAATTACTCATATAGAGTGAAATGCCTTAATAAAGGAGACTGCTTATTATATGTTGATGAATTACTCATATAGAGTGAAATGCCTTAATCCAGAAACTGATTGCTTATTATATGTTGATGAGAGCAATAGTTGAGAGCAAGCATATTGATTTTTTACTTGTATGGAGTGAAATGCCTTAATCCAGGAACTGACTGCTGATTATATGTTGCTGACTTAGAGTGAAATACATAAATCCAGGAACTGATTGCTCATTATATGTTGATGAATTACTCATATAGAGTGAAATGCCTTAATCCAGGAACTGACTGCTGATTATATGTTGCTGACTTAGAGTGAAATACATAAATCCAGGAACTGACTGCTTATTATATGTTGATGAATTACTCATATAGAGTGAAATGCCTTAATCCAGGAACTGACTGCTGATTATATGTTGCTGACTTAGAGTGAAATACATAAATCCAGGAACTGACTGCTGATTATATGTTGATGAATTACTCGTATAGAGTGAAATGCCTTAATCCAGGAACTGACTGCTGATTATATGTTGCTGACTTAGAGTGAAATACATAAATCCAGGAACTGACTGCTGATTATATGTTGCTGACTTAGAGTGAAATATATAAATCCAGGAACTGATTGCTTATTATATGTTGATGAATTACTCATATAGAGTGAAATGCCTTAATCCAGGAACTGACTGCTTATTATATGTTGATGAATTACTCATATAGAGTGAAATGCCTTAATCCAGGAACTGACTGCTGATTATATGTTGCTGAATTAGAGTGAAATACATAAATCCAGGAACTGATTGCTTATTATATGTTGATGAATTACTCATATAGAGTGAAATGCCTTAATCCGGGAACTGACTGCTTATTATATGTTGATGAATTACTCATATAGAGTGAAATGCCTTAATCCAGGAACTGACTGCTGAACATTATATGTTGATGACTTACTCATATAGAGTGAAATGCCATAATCCAGGAACTGACTGCTGATTATATGTCAGTGACTTATCTAGAGTGAAATACCTTAATCCAGGAAGAGACTGCTCATTATATGTTGATGACTTACTCATATAAAGTGAAATGCCCGAATTCCAGACCTTGTGTGCTCAGAAACCAAATTTCATTCCACCTTTTGGCATACAAATTTGTTGCCTAGAAACTGCACAAATCAATGTAGGAAAAGCTGCCAAGTTATATATTCCAAAATCACTACCTTGGTTATCAAAACCCCCCCAAAATAATATTTTATATTTGCCAATTCGAAAAACCACAATAAAACATCCCTTTTTCTCAGAGTAAATTAAATGAAATCGTATGTCACTGAATACTGATTTGATTTGAAGGATGGAAACAAGGTCGGAGCTGCTGTTGCAACATCCTATGGCACCATCTGAAGCCAGTTACAGGATAAAGCCTCCATTTTTACCACAAATATTATAGCCATACTCAAATCTTGGAACTACATTGAAACCCCGATACACAAAATTCATTATCTTTTGAGATTCCCTTTCCAAACTGAAACCTTAAATTTGACAACCTGTTAATATCCCAGATCTTACAAAAACATAATTTGTTCATACAATCAGGAAAAGTATTCTGTACTGTTGGCTGCCTAGTCTCATTGGTATTAAAGGTAGACCTGAATGGTACACACTACAATCGAGAATCTTAATTTGTTAGACATTTCACGTGCACTACGAAGACTTGACGCACATTCATTCACTGGATTAGGAGATATAACTAATTAATTGCTACCAATATGCAACCTTCACGGAAAGAGCCAAGCAACTTTTTGTAAACAACCCGATATGCGCGCGCGAGCTTGTGACAGTCTGTGATAGTACCAGTTAAACTTGCTTTTGTTTTGCAACATTATTTAAATGATGTGTATATTTCCATTAAGTACGGTTGACTTCCTCTTACACCTATTTGCATTTTCATTAAAAAGTTTCGCTTTTGTTTAAGTTTAGCACTGACTTGCGTGTCAAAATCTTGCAAGAATCGCCACAAAAGGACACTGTGTTTCTGGATCATTTTCTTCACAAAAGAAAGACGTGCAAACCATTTGTACGATAGTAATTGCTGTATACCAAATAAAAAATAAATTGTCTTTATGTTGATTATATATTTAGATTGATAAAAAACTATTAATATAAAAAAACATAATTTCAAAAGAGTCTTGTAGATTCAATACATGTAGGTGTCATTCATATTACACAAAACCATCTAACATGGAGTGCAGTATTTAACAGCCCAAATTGTAGCCAAGCAATTAGGAGTGGAATTTTGATAAATTGACAATTGATAATTGACCGTTTCATATCTCGTTTGGGAAAGGTATCATATATATTGCACGAGGCCAGCTGACTTGGGGTGTCATATTTGACATCCCCAGTCTTAGCCCAGCAATTAATAGTGGACGTTTGATAATTGATTCATAAGTGTCTGTAAATACTGAATTAAATTTATTGCTAAAATAAATAATGATGTGGGGAAAATAGCGATTTCCGGTGAGGGTACACTGGACGGTTGTCTAATACTGCCGTGTATTCACTGTTGCTGTAGTTGTCTGTCTTGGACAATTCTTCAGCATAGCTCTCTCTCTCTCTCTCCAAGGAATGTGAGGATTTGGTAAATTGTATTTTCAGTTGACTTTTACCTGGCAATAAAATTGATAGCTTCTGATATTCTGTTTGTGTGATGTCGAGACTGCACAAACTCACTCGTTTAGCTCCCTACTTTGGTTGTTCTCTTTCGCTATTTGTTCCCTCCTTGTCTAATTTTAGTTCTTATCGTACTTTAATTTTACATCTTTTACCAATATTGGTTCATTCTAAATAATGAAAATCACTTTTAGATGTAACTCGGTTTCCTTTAGCGCATTTTTCAACCTACTCTTTCTCTCTCTCAAAAGAATTTGATGATCTGATATGCATTTTAATTTGACGTTTAGCTTATAAAGAAATTGCTAGATGATCATATTCTATTTTTCGTGATGTTAAGATGGCGAGGAAATACTCCTACTGCTACATCCAACAATGACACACCTCCTTCACATGACGCAATCAGAAACTATTTATAAAAATTTCACACTTGACAACGGTAGAACAGTGTTGATTGGCAATGCGGGGTTCCTTTTGTGACGTCACACGTACTCGAGTCACGGAAACTGCCGAAATTGTGCATGGCCTAGAGTGAATATTTTGACATGTACATTGAAACTTAAATATTTCGCTAACCGTTAATCACATCAAATCAAAATTTTCAGATATTGCATAATTCACCATACTGAATAATTTAGAGGAGAGTGATATGGGGGTCTCAGGTCTACCTTTAAGGGTAATGAAAGGGCAGCCAAAGCTTCCCTGCAGTCACCTGTTTCCAAATGGGAGATTCCAAATACTCTTTTTAGAAATTATTTATCAGCATGTTCTCTATACTTGGCAAAATACATGGAATGAAGACTCCTCAAAGGAGCTGCATAACATCAAACCCATCATTGGAGGATGGC
This sequence comes from Margaritifera margaritifera, assembly GCA_029931535.1. NCBI lineage: Eukaryota > Metazoa > Mollusca > Bivalvia > Unionida > Margaritiferidae > Margaritifera > Margaritifera margaritifera. The sequence goes on along the minus strand of JAQPZY010001392.1, from coordinate 198,158 downwards.
ATCCCGCATATAGAACATATCACAGAGATGAAGTGGTATTGTTCCAATCCAGTTGTGTATAGGACACACATACCTGACTCATGCATACCTCCTGAATGGTGAACCTTGACCAGAGTGAATACCTTGCCAGTGCCCACTGACAGTGGAACACATTCTTGTCAAGTGTATTGACTTAAACCCTTTGAGACAGAACTTTTTTTTATGTGAATTTGATAAAGAACTTTATGATGATGTACCACCAGGGAAAATCTGGGACTTTTTGAGGGAATGCAGTTTATATAACAAATTTTGACCCATTATTTTAAGGATTTTCTAGTTTGTACCATAATCTTTTATTTTATATACATTTTACAGAATTTTACCTTTACCTTTTTATCTTGTAATACCTCATGTTTATATTTATTTGGAAGGCTCATCTTCCTGAAGTTTTTGTGTAGTTCTTCATTTTTACATTTTTAAAATATTACTTTTAATTGGCACAACATAGTTTTTATTGTGCTCAGGTCCCGTTTGAACACTAACTCATGCATACACATCACTTAAGAATATTTGTGGTAATACATATTTCAAGATCACTTTGATTTAATATATCTTGAAATACTATCATAAAAGTTGAATGCTCAATTTTAATATTAGGTACTGTATATACTCTCTTATAAACTGGGTCCAACTGCAAATGACATAGACCCTGATCTGAAGTCGCATAATATGCCAGCAGATAAGGAACTATATTTGTTCAGCTGATTACTCCTAACAAACTGCACATATCCAGATCTGCTGGTGTATTATGTGTTGGAAAATCTTGGTCTATGCAATTTGCAGTTGTACCCAACTTATAAGCAAGTACATATGATAAGAATGACCAGATATTGAATAGGTTACCATCATGTAATGTTACAGAGACCCTAATGTCTGTGACAATTGTAAACTATTGACAGCTTGTACATTGATCGTATATAAAAGTAAGTTTCATTGTAATATGCAGTCTCTTTCAACAATACAAAGAAGTTAGCCAGAGTTTCTTAGTCTGCTTTTGACTTATAAAATGCTGCACCCCCCACCCCGCACCTGATGGATATATTTATCCATTTGGAAGTTTTCTTAAAATGAAATAAACTCTCAATTGTGTTTGTCTTATATGATTATGGGGTTTAGCTTGCTTTTTTAAACCATTATCAGTGTCTGAAAAGAATACTAAATCTTTAGGAAAATGTTTAATTTCATGAATTACCATAATAAAAAGGTTATTTGCATTACATAATTGGGTTCTGTTTTTTGCATTACTTAATTAAGTCAGACATGGATTGGCATGGTTCATAATTCTCTACCTTACATACCTGTAATCATGGAGTCCAGGTAGTTGTTCCAATTGTAGAAAGGTGGCTGATAGTATGGCAGGTAATTTTATACACCACATAGTCCATTAGTGAGCCTGATTAATGGGAATGCATGTGAACAAGCTGATATGTTTCCTTTACTTTCTCAGTTCCTTTGATAACCCAGTTACCATGCAAAAATCATATCTACAGCAGACTTGATTAAGATCCTAAGATACAAATACATATATGCCTATTTGCAATTATATGCATATACAGTGCCTTTTCAGCCTTTGGATACAGGGTTTCAATATTGATCTCAGCAGTGTTGGATACACATGCTTTGTACCTTTGAGGTCCTTGGTTTGATTCCTATCTCCAATCATGTGTGAGCCTCATGTTGCTCATACACCATGGATGTGGTTTGTGGATGTTGTGGGGTTGGGGATAGTCCTCAAGGGACAAGAATAGGTCTCGGTTGCAATATAAAGGGCACCAATGGCCAATCTAAGAGTATAAAATTACTGAACCAGGTCCCTTTATATTCTGTGAAACTTACAACCCCAGACATTACTATGTAATAAATCAAACGTTTGGCTTGAGAGTGGGTAGCATTCCATTGGAATGTTGAATAAACTGCTTCACTAACGGCAGGTGGTAGGTAGGTGGTGCTTGACTGACAGCTGGTGGTAGGTAGGTGGTGTTTGACAACTGGTGATAGGTGGTGATTGACAGCTGTTCGTAGTTAGGTGGAGCTTGACTATCAGCTGGTGGTAGGTTGATGGTGCTTGACTGACAGCTGGTGGTCGGTAGGTGGAGCTTGACTAACAGCTAGTAGTAGGTATGGTGCTTGACTCACAGTTGTGGTAGGTGGTGCTTGATTGACAACTGATGGTAGGTAGGTGGTACTTGACTAACAACAGGTGGTAGATAGGTTGTGCTTGTGGATTTGTCAATTGATCATGTATTCCTCAAAATGAGGGGGCCAGACCCAATTCTGGTGATCACCCAGGACAAGCATACATACCTACTGTTTTTGCTCATGGTTTTTGTGTATGTGCTCCACTTTTTTCCACTTCATAAGTTGCACTCCACACCACCACTATGCCTGTGAGAGAACAATAAAAATCATGAGAACTTTATCCCAATGCAGACTCAAGGATGTAAAATTTTCAAATGCACCCTTCTATATGTCATAAGTAGATAAGTAGTGATTAATGGAGACAGGAGCTACGGTAGGACAGTGGTTAACATACCAAACTCACTACTGAAAGGATGTGGGTTCAAATCCTACCATCGGATCAGCCTGGTTTGACTACCATGGTGTGTCTATGGGCAAGATACTTTACTCCAATTGCCTCAACACTGAATAATTTACTTGTGTTGCTGTGCTGTAAAACACGAAACCAAACCAAGCCAAAACAAATCATTTCCTTGATTCAAACCAGGGCATGATATTGTCCGATTTGACATCACACAACAATTTTCAAATTAAATAGCTGCTGAGGAATTATAGTGTTCTTTTTAAACTTCTCATCTCATCCGAGGCACATCTTGGAGCTAGCAATCAACCATTACCACAGCATATAAGGCTTTTGTTTATCAATGAGTATTTACTTTTCTGATTGTTTGAATTAAATTATTCATTGAAGAGTTTGTAGTCTGGTTGCTTTTTTATACTTATTTTTTGTTGTCTGCTTAGTACTGATTATAGTAACAAGAGCTTTGCAGTTCAGTTTAGGATTACCAATTGACCTGTAGTTTATTTACCTGAATATATTTCACCAGGATTTTGTATATGCTGGTAATGTTAGAGTGGAAACACAAATAATAAAGAATCTTTCATGAACACCTGTAAATTGAAGCTTGCCAAGTATTTATCTATCCAAAAAGATGAGCTGGATGGCAACATACAACGATGCACTAAAGTTAGCCTTTTAGAGTTATTGGAAAAGAATGTTTTCTTTGGAAACTTGAATTATTTATGTACAGTTACTAATTGTGTAGAGTCAGTGATTCTCAATAAGCAAAGATTCAGAATCGAGTATTATATGGAAATTTTATAGAAATGTTACAGCTGCATGTATATGTTTTGTTTAAGCAACTTGTTAAGTGGAAATAATTGTGAACTTGTTGAAGCAACAGTAATTAAATGCATTTGGAAATTAGGAATTATATATGCATGATTACTGATTACACCTGCCACAGTGTAAAGTAATTCTTGGTCATGATCTTGTTTTGATTTATAATTTATGTGTACCTGTGTTGAAATGGACATCCCATTATCTGTGTAATGGACATCTGTGAAATGGATGCCTCTTTGTGTGTGTAATTAATGATATCTGGGCTGACCACACCATGTAATTGGCACAGTTAGGGAGGGACACACAAACTTTAATTAGAGAAATGCCTCAGTATCAAATTCTGATAAATATTCGTACAGATTCAGGCTGTTGCCCTGGAGGTTTTTGATGTTTGTGCTAATTCAGAGATCATTAAACCAAAAAGACTTGAATAAACTATACATACATGTAATGCTAAAAAGGCTTCCATATTGAGATTCTGGTAATATCATGTCCTTCAGGGAGTATGTACTGTGGGCTGCAGACATCATGCCTTCATGGCTTGTGCTTAGTTTGGCACAGGTCTCAGAGCAGGTGAGTGGGATTGCTTTCAGTTTCAGGACATCACTAGAAGAAGTAGTATTGGGTGTTATTATTATTATTACTATTATTGACTTACACATACCTGTTTTAATTGAGCCATATCATGGTGGCAGCTGTACACATGTAAAATGTTCTAAAGTTCCAAACTGTATATTTTTACATTTTTAGATCTACTATAGGCACTAGCATTATGAGAAACTTGGAGTTGAGGGAGGTTTTTGTGCCATCTGTGTAGTACATATAGATACTTCCTAGCATCAACAGGAGTGTCAACACTGTTAAAGTTTTGTGTTAAAATGTTTGAAAGTCATGTATCTTGTACATCAGTTACTGCATTCAAGTGAAACTCTGATAATATCACTATAGGTCCTAAGTTAATGCCAAAATATGCTAGGAGTTCCTGTCTTGCCTGTCTCACCTGATTAAGCATCATGGTGAACATTGTTAACATTTAAATATCAGTAATACATAATCTGTTGCTATTGCATAGTTTACTTTTTTCCAAACGGAAAATACCCATGACCATATTGATGAGAATTCATCCTCCCATAGGGAGACTTTCTGGAAAGTTCAAATGTCTAACCTGTGACCCTGGCCCATGCACACTAGCCCCCATTCTTTTCTGGTCAGAAGAAATATTGCCTTTGCTTTGAGTGATATGTCACGAATTGAGCATTTTCATTATAAGCATTGTTTTAACCGTGTGAAATTACACTCACATAAAGTATTATTCCTGCTCTCTCTCGAATTGTCATTTTTTGGTTATGTTTTTTTTCTTCATAACCTTGCATTGAGGTTTCTCCTCCACAGGGGGTGTCAGCATAAAAATTAATGTGTTTTGAGAATTATTTTATTCCTTTCTCTAGCTTGGATAAGTTTTAAGTTATATCCTTGCCAATTTGGTCTGCAGGCTCATCTTGTTTCTGTTTTATCGTTTTAATACAGTAATGAATCATTGGAATTCATATTCCATTTAATCTGACTTTTGCTATTTGTATTACTCCAGAAGGAGGTCACATACAAGTCCTTACTTTGATTTATGAGTGTTCAGTGATCGAACACCTTTCAATCTTAAAAGCCAGTTTAGGATAGTATTCTTTATTATTATTACTTTATTATTTGTATCTTACCAGGCTGGTTTATTGTTAATTTTCGTCTTCAATACTCAGAATAAGTGTTGTTGACATCATTGCCCAAATAAAGAAAAAGAAAGCATTGCTGACTTTATTATAATTAAAACATCAGTTAGTTGTTGTTTTAATTCATTTAATAGAGATGACACTAGAGAACAGGTAAGATCTTGCTGCCGAATACTTAAATAGAAGTTTTTATTGCACTTCTTTTTTAAGTTATTTCTCTTGCAGCAATGCCATTGCAGAGTGTGAGGTGGTGTGGGTGCAGGAAAGCCCCCTGCGATACCCACCCCACCTGCCTTGCTTGTTAAAATTGTAAAAGGACCTCCCTGAAAATAAACTTACAAAGGGAGGAAGACAGGACCTTCCTCTTCTTCCTCAGAATTGTCTGGTTTTTCCATTGCTGAGTCTATTGGGTCTCAGTGTACGATTAGGAAGTCTCTTTGGAGATGTCTCAGGCCCATGGGGCCATTCCCAATGGAAGGATATAAGGGGGCAGAGAGTGAGTCATGCCCTCCCGTGAGGAAGGAGCAGTACCTTCTCCAGTCCCAATAAGGAGGAACAGCACCCTCTACTAGCCCACATTTCAGTATTGGCTGAAAGTGAGTCATGCCCTCCTGTGATGAAGGAGCAGCACCCCTTTCAGTCCCCAAGGCCTGTTGTTGGTGACAGGATCGAGCCACCCAGAAAAGGGCTACCATATAAGTCCGTAAGATCTGATGAAGGATCTTCCTATGGAGCAGAGTCACCTGACTGGTTACCAGGTGCCAGTCACCGGGCATCAGTCTATGAGTGCTGGTCACTGGTCATTTGAGCCCCATCGGTACAGGGATAAGGATCGGGTCCAGATCCCCACCTCCAGGCTACTATTGAATCCTGCTTGGGATTGGGAATCGGCATACAGATGCCAGTACAGATGCCAGATCCCCCTCGCCTTTATTATAATCCCACTAAATCCCTATGGGATGTCACATGGGGCCTCCACTGCAGGGAAGTGATTGATCCTTCCCCTGCATGCAGTCATGGACTTCAAGCACTTTGCCCCATGGTAGAGAGGTCAATGTTGTGGTCTGTGGGCCAACATCGCCATCTTATGAAGTTGGGTCAAAAAGCAGAGAGGGGGGCAGATGTTCTGTCCCCAAACACCCCAGGATGGTTGAGAGTCACTCTTACCCACAGGCCAAGTCTGCCAGGGACAGTCCTTTAGCTCTGTGTGAGGAGTTACTGGTCAAGGTCCATTTTATTCTCAAGTCTTTCCCGCAATAGAGAGACATTGGGTCACAAAGTCCTGCCTCCCAGGACTGAGAATGTCTTGTCAGTCCTCATAGATTCTGATGAGTTTGACATAGAACAGGCTTAGGTGACACCTCTGTTCTTAATGTCCCCTGCCTCCTCCCAACCATCAATCAAGGCAACAGAGGAGGAAGAGATGTGGTCCTTTGACAAGGTAGTTAACAAGGGTTACCGTATTTTGTCTCGGCATCTGTGTCCAAAGTCTTCAGACTCTGAGGACGCTAAAATTCTCTCCAACTTGGAGAGACTGTCTGGGTCTATCTATGGCCCAGATCTCTTGTTGCTCCCTTACTCGCCTATGGAGCTTTCCCAGAGGTTTAGTAAGGGCCAGGAGTATGCAAGCTAGCATAAGGGGTGGTTTTTACCCCTCTTTTACCTTGAGACCTTTGGATCTCTGCAACTAGTTATAGGGTTTACACCCTTTCCTGGCCCCTTAAACCCCCCACTTTGGATTCTGGAGCAGCACAAGTTGGTACTTCCACAGGGACCTGTGCTCACCTTCCAGTTAAAACATGGGCGGCCTTAGAACTAAAGGCTAGGTATCTAGTTACCATAGCCTTGCAGGCTGACCTTTTTTTCTGCAGTCTCTTGAAGCCTGCTGAAGGAGGAATCTCTGTTGCTAGCTTCCTTTCAACGTTTATTAGAAGCAGTGGCCAAAACATTTAGGTATGCATTATCCATTTCCAATGCTTTATCAGTGGAAATTCTCCACCTCCACAGGGTTGCGCCATGGAAACATCCAAGGTCTTACTGGAGTAAAGAAAGAACCTTCTGAGGGGTGCTCCCCTAGAGGCAGAGACCCTCTTTTGAGGACTCATCCCTTCTGTGGCATCCCAGGATTTAAGAGACCTGCTACAGTAGTCCCTCACATTGGCTCCTGGCCCGTTGAAACTGGCCAAGAAGCTGAATCATCCTCACTGCCCACCGGGTCCATCAGTGTAGTTCTTCAAAGCAATGCACCCCCGATCCAGGCAACAACTCCAGTTCAGAACTCCATCTCGACAGTTGGACTCTAGAGTGGTGTGTTGCAGAAGCCCAGGGAGGAAATTTGCGGATCCTTCCCCCTTTTTAAGGAAAAGGGAGGCAGCTCTAGATCCACAATGGTTGGTAGGGTCCCTCAGACTAGATCTGTCACACATTTGGTCCATAGTGATCAGGTTGGGTCTTTTACCCCACCTAGAGAAATTGGAATTTACTGAATCTCAAGATTTCATCTACATAGGGATGAATTTCCTCTCGAACAGAGGATTAGTCCATGTCTCCTGTGGGACAGAGTAGACTAGATCCTGACCCTGTTGGAGGCACTGAGAGCCAAGATCATGTTATCGGATCATCTATTTCTATCTCTTTTGGGGACCTTGAACTTCACAGTGGATCTGGTTCCCCTAGGCAGATTGCACTTGCACCCTCTCTAGTTTCTACTTCTAGCAAACTCTGACTGCTCAGATTTCTCTACATCTGAATTTACACCATCATTTGAATTCATGGAATTTACACCATCATTTGAATTCATGGAATTTACACCATCATTTGAATTCATGGAATTTACACCATCATTTGAATTCATAGAATTTACACCATCATCTGAATTCATGGAAGAATCGGGACTGGTTTCTGGATATTCTATACCCATGAACTATCCATTCGCAGACGCGTCAGATTCCGGGTGGGGTGCTCATCTGGAGCTGGAAGGGCTAATTGTTCAGTGTTCGTGGTCCTGCGAAGAATCTGCCCTCCACATCAACAATGTGAAAATGAGGGCAGTGTTCTTAGCCCTTCAGAGGTGCATTGACAAAATAAGAGGTCGCTGTGTGATGGTTTCCTCTGACAACACGTCAGTGGTAGCGTACCTCAAGTGACAAGGAGGCACACATGCCCCTTCTCTCTGCATGGAGGTTTGGAACCTCGTTCACTGGGCAACTTCCTCGCAAAAAGAATATTTTGGTGGATAGTCTGTCCAGGAGGGGCAAGATAGTCCTCATGGAAAGGTCTCTGCACCAATCCATAGCAGATTCCTTGTTCAGACTTTGGCAGAGATTCTTGGTGGACTTGTTTGCAACAAAACTAAACAACAAGCTCCCCTTTTATGTTTCCCCAGTCCCAGACCAGAGAGTTTGGGCAATGGACGCTTTCAGCCTGAAGTGGGAACATCTGTTTGCTTTTGCCTTCCCACCCATCAAGATGATTCCACAAGTACATCAAAAAGTAAGGACCTCCAATTCTCAATTCTTTTTTATAGCCCATCTGTGGCTTCAGTGATCATGGTTTAACAATCTTCTCAACCTGCAGGTAGACCAGTCTAGGACATTACCCCAGAGGAGGGACCTTCTATTGCAGCACAGGGGCTCTTTCCTCCACAACAGCCTGCAGATTCTCCACCTTTATGCTTGGCTCATCTCAAATGATCTCTCCGCCAGGACAAGTTTTTCAGCAAAAGTTGCTAAGTGACTTGTTCAGTCCAGGTGACGATCTACATGGAAGGTCTATGGTCTATGATGCCAAGTGGAGAATCTTTTGTGATTGATGCAGTAGGAAATGTGTTAATCCTAGCTGTCCCTCTCAGAGCACAGTGGCTGATTTTCTTCTCTTCCTTTTTGTAGAGAGCCAATGCTCAGTTTTTACTATCGAGAGCTTTAGGGCAGCCCTATCCAACACGCTCAAATTTTCTAAATGCCTGGCCATTGGTATGGACTCTTACATAGCTGACTTGATCAGGTGTTTCGAGCTGCAAAGACCGGTTTCTTGCTTGCTAATGCCTAGATAGAATCTCTCTTATGTCTTGTGGTCTCTAACTACCCCCCCCCCCCCCCATGTACCTTTGGGTGAAGCTTCTTTTGAGAACCTTACCCTCAAGACTGTTTTCTTGCTCTCCTTAGCATCTATGAGATGAAGTAGCAAGCTTCATGCCTTGGTTGTTTCTTTGCTGGGGATGATTATGTTTTTATTTGGCAACTTCTAAAGGGAGAAGAAAGGGTTGGTAGCATCTTTTCCTCCCCCTTAATGGCTCGGTTGATATTTTGGCTTCCACCATTTTTGAGGTGGATTACCATAATATCAAGAGAGCTTATCAGTCCCTAACTGAGAGGGACCTTTCTTTTATGAAGATTAAAGCCTTTGAGGCTCAAGCCTTTGCTGCCTCATGGGCCTGTTTCACTCATTCATCTCTGAAGAATGTGATGAAAGCCACATTTTGGTGATCTCAAAAGACATTCTCCTCCTGCTGCTTGGCTCACCAAAGTGAAAGCATATTTTCTTTGGGGCCGAAAATAGTATTAGTACAAAAAGTGACCCATATGGATACCATCCGATGATAGTCTACACTTCTACAGTAAGGGTGAATATTCCTTCCTTTTTCCTTTACCACTGAACTGGTAAATTCAGCTATGCAGTAGCAACAGGTTATGTATTACTGATATTAAAATGTTTTTTGGGGGTTAAACTAATTTTAATGAAGTAATACTTACTTGTTGTTATTGCCAGATTCCCTCCTCCTACTCCGCACTGATGTCCCACTAGTTTTAAAGCTACATACTGAAAAAGAATGAGGGCTAGTGCACATGGGCCGGGGTCACAAGTTAGACATTGGAACTTTCTAGAAAGTCACCCAATGGGAGAATGAATTCTCATCATACGGTTGAGGGTAATTTCCTTCTGGAAAAGAGTAAGTTACACAAAAGCAACAGGTAAGTATTACATCATTAAAATTAGTTTTACTCCCCCAAAAAACTAAATCAACTTAAACTTTACGATTATGTTACTATAGGTTTCAAATTTATACGTAGACGGGCTGGGAGTTTGTTTTGCTTGTCTCGCCTGCTTAAGTAGAAGGCTTGGTTCATCATTGTAAACAATGCTAACATTTTCTGTTAATGTTTTAGAAAGTCACATTTTCTACATTTTGTTGCTGCATTCAAAAGAAACTTAGGTATAATATTACAATAGGTCAAAAGTTCATACACTTGTATGTTAGGGGTTTCTTTTTTACCATTCTTGTCTGCTTAATTTGAAAGCATGTTTCATCATTGTAAATAATGTTGAAGTTTTGTGTTAAAATTTTGCAAAGTCACACATCTTCAATATCAGTTGTTGTACTCAACTGAAAATATTACTATAGGTCTTAAGTTTATGTGCTGATATGCGAAAATTTCCTGTCTTGCCAGTTTCATCTACCGTATGTACTCAGATCCAACTGTAAACTGCATAGACCCAGATCTGCTGTCAGATAATGTGTCAACAGATCTGGATCTGTGCAGTTTGTTAGGAGTAATTAGTAGAACAAATAATATAAACCCTTATCTGCCAGTACATAATGTGACAGCAGATCAGGATCGATGTTGTTCACATTTGGACCTGATTTGTATGTGAGTATATACGGTATTTAAGCATTGTGGTCCAAAAAATGTTAAAGTTTTGTGTGAATGTTTATGAAAGTCAGATATAATGGCTTAATTGCCAAGTATATGGATCCATGTGAGGCACTTGGTTCTACAGAACACATCTTGTAAAATTGTCCTAATTTAAAGCAATCATAAAGGATTTGTTTGGAAGTTCCAGTGTTTGCGAGCTGGAACACTTTAGACAGAACTGGAGCTTTCTGGTTTTGCCTTTGGGTTTAAAATATTCTTTAGTGTTCCAGCAAACATTTGAACTTTGTAAATGATAAAGGATTGGATTGGAGCAGGCAAATTTGTTTACAGGGTTGACTGCCTAAATATGGTTGCTTGCAAGATAAATTGGCATAACAGTTGGAACAGTTGTTGTTCCTTAATCTGAAAGGATTAAAAACTCTGCTGAATAGATGGCCTGTGCACTTGTAAGAGCAAGAATATTGCACCATAAATGGTAATTTTTGGTCCTTTGAAGAACAAAGCATATATCTTTGTAAAAGTTTATATTGATTGTAATTGTTAGGGAATTCCCCAGTCCAGCTAGCCCAGAAAACTAACATTCATTCTTGGGCAAGTGAAATTTCATGAAAGCACACGAATTGTTACATGTACATACAAAATTTCAAATTTCAAGAACATTTCCCATCATAATGGTCAGAATTGTTGCTCCTGCATTATTTCATTTCTTTCAGACCGACTGCATGTACTACTGGACTCGCACCCAGAGCAGTTCACAGACCATTCAGGATATAGGCAAGTTATCTCCTAACTGGCCTCCAACCCAGCCAGCAGAGGGTACAGAGCCCACCAAACAAGGGTTAAAATATACTGAAGCTGGTAAGTTACTTTATAAGTGATTTTCGACATGTAATTACCAAACCTCTGATGAAATTGTATTTTAATATGCCCACCTAAGCTGGAGCAGATTATTCTCTAAGTTTATTAACTGTTTAAGTTTCCATTACCTTTTACTATGTTTTCTCTAAGATGTGCAATTGCATGAGTAAGTGCTAAATTTAACGACTACCTGCCCCCTCTCCCCCCCATTAAAAATGAGCAAGTGTATGGTTGATTTGTGGTGAGCATTACTAAACTAATAACATTCATTATTATTAACAAGGCTCTGATTCTGTAATCATTTGACTTCTAGATCATTGGCCATAATCAAGTGCTTACTAAAAGACTTCTTCCAATTGAGTAATGAGATGCTTTCATTGATTATCTGGTTATTAAAAGCCTTTTACCAGCTGTACTTGGCGAGGTTGTACAATTGCTGTTTTCTGTATTCATTGTTATTGTACATGTGGTTCTAATACATATGATATAATGCAATTGTCATAACATGCTGCTGCTGTGCAGATAATGAAGGTAATTAACTAATTTTTATCTTTATTCATAACAAATTATTTATCACATTTGTTGAAGCATACTATAAGGGATCGATTTTAAAAATAATGTGCTTGTATAAAAGCTGACCACCCCCTACCCCCTTAAAAATTGAAAATCCCCATTTACGAAAATGCCAGAGGCATACATGCGAACCTCACGGCTGGGAGGGTTTTCCTCCCAAGATGAGGGGTGTCTCCCATCCCTCCAGTCACTCATTGAAATCTTCTGCATACTCAAAATTATTATTTAAAAAAATTCCTAAACAGACATTTTGGCTTTTTTATCCACACCTTGCTTTAATTATAATATATTTACAGCAAAGATTTCTGTTATCATGTGACTGTGAACTGGGTTATGCGAGTATGACACTTTAATTGCTAATTAGGCATTCAATAACCTAAAAGTAATCCTTGGATTATACCATGTGTGGTCAGTAGTAATTTGGAAGGGGTTAAAGATGTTAATGGATTATGGTTGGACTACTAACAGCTCAGGCAGCATAAAACAATTAGCATTACTTCGATTGTTTCGGCAGGGTCGATTGGGCTTCAGTGTTTAAAAGTTTGTTGAGATGGATTATACTATGTGTGATCAGAAGTAATTCAGAAAGGATTAAAGACATTAATGGATTATGGTTGGATAAGTCATTACTAAAGAGCTCAAGTAGCATAAAAAAGGTCGGTTTGGCTTCGGTACTTAAAGTTGGTCGAGATATATAAGCATGTGTTATCTCCCAATGCTAAAACACCAAAATCTAAACAACAGAAATATCACACAAAGTTCAATAATAGTTGGAAACAGGAATTTCAGTGGTTGGAATCAAGTTCAAAGGGACATGAATATGCATTCTGCCATTCATGTAAAGTCGATTTTAAGAAGAACTTTCCAAATTCGACTCAGATAGCACCAATCTTAAGCAGTTCTGTCAGGCAGTCAGCAACCTGAAACTACCCACAGGCAGGAAACTATTTTAACTTCTTGGTGGACTCAGTTGAGTTGGACTGACATTGCCACATTCTAATGCAGACATTGAAAGAACATTTTCTATTCTGATGAAAATTTCCAGCTGATTCCTGGGGAAACCTGGATCCAGTAACAATACATCAACTCCTAAGTGTTGAGATCAACAATGATGAGGACTGCCACAAACATAATCCAGACAACGATCTACAAAGAAGACTAAAAATGCTTGTGCTACATGTAAAGACAGTATGAAAGGCAACAAGTTACTGTGAAAGGACTGATTTGATGAGATGTTGTGCATATTTTAATATAGAAAAAGGAAATTTGTTCAACAGTTGTCATATTTTTACATTTGCTTGCTAAGAATCGGGTTGATGAAAATCCTCCTGGTCTGAAGTCAAAACTCCTGACCAAATTTTTGCAGATCTCTTGATCTGTCTTAAACTGACCTCGGTTCTGACCCATGTATACAGAGCGGTAAATCCCCCTCTGTGTGAAGATCCTGGTGAAATCACTGCATATTGTTTGTGGGATAACTTTACTTCTACTTCATATACCATTACCAAACTTCACAGATGTGTTGCCTCTGAGGGTACAAAGAAGCCTGTTCATGACAGAAGGGGAAAGGTCAAGGTCAGAATGGCTCTAGAGGACAGATGGCTTCTTTGCAGTTAGTTTTACAGTTGCATTGTACATACACCTTTGCCTTTTTTGCTGAGGGATTTTATTGTGAATACATTATAATGGCCAATCATCAGTCTTAGAAAGATTTGAATAGTATTAACAGTGAGCAAAATTTATTTCTGTGGGGTATCAGATTATAGGAAAAGAAATTTTTTGTGATCCAGTGTGAAAAGATTGTTTATTAGAAGTTGATACTTTGTACACTTTAATTCATGAAATCATTTGGAGATAAAAACCTGTCTGTTCTGTATGTAGGGTTTTGGTGCAGGACTACCCTAAAGTCATAGGGTTTTGGTGCAGGACTACCCTAAAGTCATAGGGTTTTGGTGCAGGCCTACCCTAAAATTATAGGGTTTTGATGCAGGTCTATGCTAGGGCCTATCTGTTCTATATGTAGGGTTTTAGTGTAGGACTACCCTAAAGTCATAGGGTTTTGGTGCAGGTCTACCCTAAAGTCATAGGGTTTTGGTGCAGGTCTACCCTAAAGTCATAGGGTTTTGGTGCAGGTCTACCCTAAGTCATAGGGTTTTGGTGCAGGTCTACCCTAAAGTCATAGGGTTTTGGTGCAGGTGTAGCCTAAAGTCATAGGGTTTTGGTGCATGTCTACCCTAAAGTCATAGGGTTTTTGTGCAGGTCTACCCTAAAGTCATAGGGTTTTTGTGCAGGTCTACCCTAAAGTCATAGGGTTTTGGTGCAGGTCTACCCTAAAGTCATAGGATTTTGATGCAGGTCTACCCTAGAGTCATAGGGTTTTTGTGCAGGTCTACCCTAAAGTCATAGGATTTTGGTGCAGGTCTACCCTAAAGTCATAGGGTTTTGGTGCAGGTCTACCCTCTAGAAAATTTCCATAAATCTTTTTTGGTCATAGCACTCCAGACAAAGTTTGCTCATAGCACTCTAGGCAAAATTTGGTTATAACACTCCAAGCAAAGTTTGGTCATAACACTCCAGGCAGAGTTGGTTGTAGCACTCCAGGCAAAGTAATTTATCATACACTTTTTTCAACAAGAATTTTTATGAAATTGTCACAGTACCGGTAGTTAACTTTCAGCTTTGGTATAACAAATTATATTTTAGGACATGGAGAAATAAATATTATTTATTGCTATTTATATTGGGATGTGAACATATGGTAGTTTTTATTGTCATCAATTTTATTATAAATCCTGGTCTGTTAATATCCTTGCTACAGCATGCATAGAATAGACCTGAGGCCATCAGAATGATAACAAGGCAGTCAACAGGGAATGACAGATACCTCTTGTACCAGTCAATTATTGAAAGAGCCAACATTATTGAAATTCACACTAAAGAATTAAAGATGGCCATGCTGGAGAATATTTTTAAACAGGGCAGGTTACGAATTAGGCAGATGTGACGCAATGCATAATGACCTCATGTCTGAAAATAGCCCCCATGTCTTAAATTCTATGGACGAACTTTGTAACATGGCAGCTAAGTTTCAATGTGTAGAATTAATTGAAGACAATGTTCTTGAAATTACCTTACAGCCTAAAAGAAAGTCACTCTGTTATAAACTGAAAGAGTGGTTACAATAATCATCTCCCTACAAGTGGAAATTGAAGTAAATTTATATTCTTTATTTCAATAATTTAGGCCACCGTACTATAAATACATACAAAAAAAGGTCAGTATATTGGAGTGCAATGCGCATCTTATAGTATAACTGCCAGACATTAAGCATAGGTTTTTGTCTAGCTAATAAATGGTATATAAATGGTGGACATGGAGATGAAATCAAGTTATATAATTTTTTTAAAGATGGACAGGCACACCAACGTTTATCTTAATATTTTGTTCTCTAATATTTTGGCAAATTTTTTTAAAAAAAATGCCTTGTGTTCATCACGAACTAATAGTAAATTATTTCTGGAACAGAAATTACAAAACTCTCTCTGAACCAATGTCACCTTCATATCTACCTGCGTCTATATTAAGTTTATGACTAGAACATCTAAATATAGAAAAGTCCAGAGGAATGTAAAAGGTAATTCTCTGCATTGATATTTCTCAACATTCCGTAATGACTTGTATTCTTTATAATACATATATTTTTTTGACTGATTTACCTTTTCATACCAATTTTGACAATTACAATCTTTTTAATGTCTGAAAAAGTTAATGCATGAAAAGTTTTATATCGTGCAAATTTTTTCGCTCAATAAAAATTCAAATAATCTTAAGGAATTCCTCCACCATGGCTGTATCGATTTGATTATAACTATGTGCCTTAAGATTTTTCTGATAATTTTTTTCTTGTAAATAATTATTATTGAGATTGCCATTAATAATCTAATTCATTTAGTTTTTGATTTCACCTGTCAGTCTTATAATTAAAAGGAATACACACCTGTCAGTCTTATAATTAAAAGGAATACACACCAGTCAGTCTTATAATTAAAAGGAATACAAAATGAAACGGACAAACAGAGGTAGATGCATGTAAGTTGGTAAGCAAAAGAGTAGAAGTAAGAAAAAAATAAATGAAAGAATGAACAAATGAATGAATGAACAATTAATGAATGTAATATAAAATTGACAAATAAGAGAATTGCAAAATATATGAATTTGCACACAAATGAGAATAAACAAGACGATAATAAAGGACCATACAATTTTGCAAAATGAGAATTATAATTTTACTGAAACCAGGAATGGAAATACAAGATGCAGATTATGACAATGAATGGAGGTTACTATTGAATGGAGGTTACTATTGAATGGAGGTTACTGTTGAATGGCGGTTACTATTGAATGGAGGTTACTATTGAATGGAGGTTACTATTGAATGGGGGTTTAATTTACTGTGTATATTAGACCAAACAATAAAACAATTATCTTCTTAGCAGATTAATCACTATCTCCCCAATTAGAAGACTTAAAGACTACAAAACAAGTCTTTATTTATTTTATCTACTAAATCTGGTTAATATTTTATCTTTGAATGTTATTTTGTACACATTGATATGAGCAGAGCAATATATTTCACAGGGTACAAGACATAGTTCAGCATACGCATCACATTGTGTACACTCCAATTTTATTCTGTTTGTCGGAAAGCAGTATGGCCGTGCACACCAGGTCTTGTGGTAAATAATATCAAATTCTATATATAGCAACAAGGTGAATTCATAACCTGCCCAATTGAATAAATCATATTAACAGTTAAAATGTTTGTCTTGTGCAGTCTGACAGCCATATCATTATAGAAGTCATTGCTTGTTATACCCTTGCTTTGAGAAGCAGACAGTTTATAGGATTCAAATTGTCCAGACTATACTATTTCACCTATTGACATCCTTTTAGACTTTGTTCAGACTTATATTTCATATTCACATTCATTGATTGTCATGTTAAAAACTTCTGGCTATAATTAAAGTTTCCTACTGGTCAACTCAACTTATGGAAGGTGAAGTTACTCTGTGTGCTTCCTAACTAGAAGTTCCATATGTGTCCACTAATGGCTGTACTCTACAGGTAGCCTGACCACATGGAGATTTACAGAGTTTCTGTTGAGGTTTTTGAATTTTCATGTATTATTTAATTTCCAACACAGACTCGATAGTTATTACTGTCCTTTATGCTCTTTAACTAATAATGCACACATGATTACACCTTATCATCTAACACAGCTTCTATAGTATGGTGATATTTGTATTTACATACATATGAAATACAAGTCTAAGTGCTTTGTAAGCCTTAGCTAGTAACAAGAATATTAATAAGTTATCATTTTTTCATTTTGTACAATACTTGCATATAGTCTTATTTATTAACATAATTTATATTTCCTGACTTATTACATAAATATACCTTTCCATAATGTTTGTTATGTGACAAATTTGCAGTATTTGGCATTATTGTATTGCATTTTTATTTTATGTAGAGTGACACACTATGCATCATGCTGACTAAGGTTGAGAGAATAAGGTAGAAGTTAAATATTTTTTTAAAAAATCATTAGTAAGGCAACTTTAAATTGCCCAGAAATTGTCATATTTTGAGCAGGATATTTTGTATAAGGACAAATTTAAGATATTCTTTGTGGGATTAGGTTCTCCAAGGTAAATTTAAACCATTTAAAGCAAAATAGGGAAGAACATGATATACATTTAAAGCAAAATAGGGAAGAACATGATATACATTTAAAGCAAAATAGGGAACAACATGATATACATTTAAAGCAAAATAGGGAACAACATGATATACATTTAAAGCAAAATAGGGAACAACATGATATACATTTAAAGCTTTAGTTGAAGAGGATTTTCAAAACTTGACATATATTTTCACTGACAGCAACAAAAGATTGTAATTGTAGTTCTTTACTTGCAAATGTTCCATACTTATTTTGAGCTCTACTGGTCATAGACCAGAAGAGTTTATGGGGTGGCCTGTTGACTCTCATCCGTCGTCTGTCATCCGACAGTCGGTCCTAAATGAAAATGGAGTTGCTCAGACGTTGAATATGGCCACCATCGTAGCCATTTTGAAATTCTTGTTACCACTACTCCTCCTGAATGGATGGTCATATCAACATGGGGTTTTCGCTAAAAGACTTCTTAGGATGTCTAGTTGTTTCCCAATTGCAGCTATCTTGAAAATCTTATTATCGCTTCTCCTTCTAAATGGAAAGTAATATTGACATGGGGTTTTCACCAGAAGACTTATTATGATATCTATTTGGTCCAAAATGAAATGGTTCTTCTTGGATATCCAATATGGCTGCCACAGCAGTCATCTTGAAATTCTTGTTATCACTACTCCTTCTGAATGGATGGTCATATCAGCATCGTTTTCATTAAAAGACTTTATATGATGTCTAGTTAGTCCTAAATGAGTGCTGATTTGACATCTAATATAGCCACTATGGCAGCCATCTTGAAAATCGTGTTATTACTACTACTTCTCCTGAACAGAACATCATATTGGCATGGGGTTTTCATTAGAAGACTTCTTACGATGTCTAGTTGGTCATAAATGGTGCTGCCTGGACAGTCATTATTGCAACCATAGTGGCCATCTTGAAAATCTTGTTATGGCTACTTCACCTGAATGGATGGTTATATCAGCATCGGGTTTTCCAAAAACAATTTCTTATGAAGTCTAGTTGGTCCTAAATGAAAATGGTGCTGATCTCAAATCCAATATGGCCACCACAGCAGCCATCTTGAAAATCTTGTTATTGCTACTTCTGATGAACGGAAAGTCATATCAGCATGGAGTTTTCACTGGAAGACTTCTTATTTGTCTAGTTGGTTTTAAATAAAAATTGTGTTGATCTGATATATAATATAGCTGCAACAACCACCATCTTGAAAATCTTATCGCTACTCCTCCGAGATGGAAAGTCATATCAACATTGGGTTTTCACCAGAAAACTTCCTATGATGTCTAGCTGGAACTAAATGAAAATAGTGCCAATCTGACATCCAGTATGGCAACTATGGCAGCCATCTTGAAAGGCTTGTTATTAGTACTCCTTCTAAATGAAAAGTCATATCAACATGGGGTTTTCACCAGAAGACTAATTTTGATATCTAGTTGGTTTTGAATGAAAATGATGCTGATCTGACTGCAAATATGGCTGCCACAGTGGCTACTTTGAAAATCATGCCACTCAAGAATATCAGAGATGGTTTCAGCACTCAGCAGTTAAAAAGAAGAAATGGTCTTATCTTGAATTCCTGGAAAAAAAATTGGATAGGAGGGCATCATTCTCTTCGAGAAACTCTTGTTATGTTTACAATTTGACTGAACAAATAAAAGTTATTAACTAAGAAGAAAAGAACAGGTGTAAACTTTCATTTTGTATGAGATTAGTATACATTTTGTCAGTACTGTGCGTTCATATTTTGAATTAGAATAGTTGCTGACTATCCCTTCCAATCTTGTTAAAACTGTTTTCCTTTGCCAGAGAGTTGTTAAAAGTACTTGCTAGTCTGGGTAGTGTAGTAAATCCAATACATGTATGCCAATGTCTTCATTCATGCCTAGGGATGTCAACTTGTAGACTAATTTATTGTTAATTTTAAAGTGACAGTCATCATAAAACCAGCTATGGCAGTCTATACCTACTACGTTATCTTTTTCCTTTATGTAACTGTGAAAAATATTTATGTTTGTTTTTTCTTTGTAAACTTGTGTTTGTTAACTAGATATTGTTGCATTTCTACCTTGTTAAAAATCCCTGCAAACTCTTGTCTTTTGTGCAATGTCAAAATCTAGGAACTAAATGTGATCTACAGGTAACTTTACTTGAATGCCATCCTGCTTTTCCAAAACACAATCTGTTCTTACATTTGCCTGTTTGAGCTTATAGGGAGTGATAATAATGTCTTTTATATTTAATCCCAAGATACCTACAACTTTTGTAGGAATTATGTGGATGTAAGATTCTGGACCATTTAAAAGTATCGTGTTTTTAATCTATGCACTGTGCCTTTGCAACTTAAACTCATTAAAATAAGATATCAGAGTTTGTTGTTCCACAGTGTTCTTTTTTAACTCTTACCTGTTGTTCTCTGATACTGCATTTCCTAAACAATTTTAAAACCAATATGTTGGCACCAAAAACTTGGTTATATGTGTGGGGATGCATCTTTCTGTTCCCTCTGTGTAATTTATGTTACATATGCCAGTTATATGTGTGGGGATGCATCTTTATGTTCCCTCTGTAATTTATGTTACATATACCTGTTATATGTATGGGGATGCATCTTTCTGTTCCCTCTGTGTAATTATGTTACATATGCCAGTTATATGTGTGGGGATGCATCTTTCTGTTCCCTCTGTGTAATTATGTTACATATGCCTGTTATATGTGTGGGGATGCATCTTCCTGTTCCCTCTGTATAATTTATGTTACATATGCCTGTTATATGTGTGGGGCTGCATCTTTCTGTTCCCCCTGTGTAATTTATGTTACATATGCCTGTTATATGTGTGGGGCTGCATCTTTCTGTTCCCTCTGTGTAATTTATGTTACATATGCCTGTTATATGTGTGGGGCTGCATCTTTCTGTTCCCTCTGTGTAATTTATGTTACATATGCCTGTTATATGTGTGGGATGCATCTTTCTGTTCCCTCAGTGTAATTTATGTTACATATGCCTGTTATATGTGTGTGGATGCATCTTTCTGTTCCCTCTGTGTAATTATGTTACATATGCCAGTCATATGTGTTGGGATGCATCTTTCTGTAAGTGATTGTTGTCTCTGGCATTTGCAACCGCAAAGAAGATGTCCTGAATTTTCTGATTTTAATGTCTTTGTTAATTTCTATTCTTTCTATTTTCATATTTAATCTCATATTTATTTCAATATATTTTTTGTATTGTTTAAACATTATATTCCATTTACTCCACAGCAATAAAAAATAAGGTTTTTATGGGTGTGGAACCTTTTTTTTTTTTTTGTTTGCTTTTTTGCTTTTAAAAAATCAGGTAGCTGATAAAGTAGATTCGTAGGGAGAGGGGTTGGAGAAGGTGCCATATATTGGGCTATAAATGACTTTCAGCAAGCAATGTTACTTGTAATAGTATAATCAACACACTAAGAGATTTATCACCTTTAGTTATTTTGCTCTCTATATTGTGCCATTATTATGTCTAAAATATGTAAATTTAATTTTTTTGTGCTTGCTCTGCCATAGTTGTTCTGTGATGAGGCTTGTTCTGAAGGGACAGCACCACTTTTTGTCATTTTGCTCTACTTGTGCTAGTGATTTTTAATTGTAATCTTTCAAAATATCGCCAGTCTGACCATGCCAACAATTTTTGATTATTTTTTAATGATACTACTCAAAAATATGAAAGTTCCAGAACTCTCTTAATGTATACTACTTATGACCTTATGACACATTGTGTCATGCAGGAAGAATGGCTGTTTTTCTACAATTGACCCCAATAGTATTCATTCACCTTTGCTATTTTAACAGCTTGACAATCTCCATTTATAAGTCTCCCACACTTTGCCACTTGCTCATATCAGTTATTATACATATTAAATGACTACACCAGTTAATACTTACCCTACCATACCCTATATAACTCCACTGTCAGAGAGAACAAACAATGGCTAGTGTATTAAGATAGAATGAATGAATGAAGTTTATTGCATTAAGCCAGCTGACCATGCGAAATACCTAATAAACATTAAAATATATATATAGAATTGGATAGTGGCACAGACATCTAGAAATTGGTTGAAATGTGACAAGATAAACAGGTATGTAATCAAGAGTGCATGTTGTTTAAGAACCAAGGTAAATGTGGATTGGAACCCAGTTAGGGATAAGAGGTGTACAAGCCCCAGACACCTAGGGAGCTGACCTCTATCTGGGTTGAAGGGTGTAGGGCTCATGTAGGAGCCAATAAAGTTATATATGGGCTCACACCTGCATTAGCTTTTATTGTTATGAAGCCAGGTAATTCAGTTTCATCACTGAGAAACAAAATATCATTTGAGAATGAATTAAATATAAATGATGAGTTGATGATAATCATAAAATTGTATTAGGAAATGTGATAAAAAGTTAATATTGTTTCATACTTGGGGTACGTTGTCTACTCTCTGCTTCCTGGATAAACTAATCTGCCAACAGAATGTGAACCATAAAGCTGCATTAAAAGTTATAAACTGAACTGGACAGTAATAAACTTGTTTCCAATGCTTTGATTATTTTGGAATAAATTTTATCAGCCATAATATTTTTATTATGAGCTACACTAAGGTATAGAATGTTTCAGTTTTACTAAACTGGTTGACTTTTTTTTTTTACTAAGCCAGATATCTGTCTTTTTTTTACATTTGAACTGTTCATTCTCTCTCTCTCTCTCTCTCTCTCTCTCTCTCTCTCTCTCTCTCTCTCTCTCTCTCTCTCTCTCTCTCAGAAGTCTCAAGTTGTACATTTTTTAAATGAGAAATATTTTTTGTTTTTTGTTATTATTATGGGTGGATTTAAAAATCAAAATCAGTTTTAATGACCTGGCTATTAAAAATGGTTTGGATTGATTGTGTATTCATATAAATTCCCTTTTACAGTTTTTATACACCTGAAGTTTTTAGATCTTGGAGATTACAATACAGCTAGGGTTCTATAAAAATGTAAATAAACAAGTACACATAGACAGACAAAGAACTTTGGAATATGCATAGATCAAAGAAAGTATCGGGGTCATAGACTACACCCTACATTAGCCTCAACCATCAGAAAGTTCATCACTTGACTCCATTTCACACTAGTATGATGTTGCTTTTAACTTACCACCTTTCTTATCAGGTGAAAAATTTTTTTTGGAGGGGGGAGGGTCACTGACATCAGGAATAACCTTTAGCACCTATCAGTACAGCTTGATATAATGAAAACTAGTAATGCAAGATGGAACAATTTGTTTTTCTTACATAATTCCTAATTTGTTTCTTGTTGTGGTTTCTGAAGTTGGATAAATACAGCTTTCTGTCCCATGCTGTTTAAGTTTCGATGTTGTGAGTGTTGCAGGTTGCAGTGGACAATTTCAATTGTTCATACTTAAATTTGCAGACAAAAAAGGTGATTAAAGTGAAGCAAGATTTTCACAGAGCATGTGTGGGAGCCAAGGATAGTCACAGTTGTGTATTACTTAGTTGACTGATACACAGTTATGTATGGTGGATATAAGTAATCCACAGAGAAATTAGTTGTGGCATGATCAAGTCTGCTGTTCGTTTGATGTTTTCAATGGACCTGTATCTTTGTAAAAACATTTTTATGGATCACAGGGATAAATCCAACATGGTACAACGACCATGTCACTTGGAAATTCATGTGGGTGAGTAAAACGGCCATGTTACTTGGAAATTCATGTGGGTGAGTCCAGATTATTATTGCATTCAATTTGTAAAATGTGGTCCAGGGAGTCACAAAGACAGTAAGACAGGGTTAAAAACAGTATTACCTTGGACATGAATGAATCGGGACTATATATTTCAGCCACAATCACTTGTGTACAAATGAGTAAGTAATGATTTTAATACCAGAAAATAGTACTTGCTAATTTTGATTTGATACATTAGTAACGTTTACTGACCAATGTATAATTTTCTTAAATATTTAAGTTAATTAATTTCTAGAATCCTTATGTTTCATCTATGAAATAGTTATACTTATTGCTTTTAATGAAAAATTTAATTTTGATCTTTAATGTTTTATATCAACTTGGATAGTTAGTGTGAAAAGCACAGAACTTTGCTTTCAGATTGGTTACTTATATTGTTGTCCAGGTGCTTGTAGTAATTTTTGTTTTATCTTTCTTTCTTTCATTAAAACATGTTACCTAGTATGATTGTGGCGGATACCCCTCGTTACAAGGTGTACGATTTTGTTCGTTATCGTTATCTAGAGGATGATCGACCTCTGTGTTATTGCCCGGATCAAGTAAATAATAAAATAAATTATGAAATTTATAGATGGAATAAATAGAGATCTGAGCAGATATATAGAACAGAATAACATGAGCCCCCGTACATGAAAATAACAATTTAATCAATTACTTAAAACAAATTGAGATAATACATTACATAAGGAAGATACACTTCTTTTTAAAATAAATCATTTACCAAATTTCAAACACAAATATACTTATGTAAATAGCCGATCTGTTTTAAACAATAGAATTAGTTCATCATAGAATCGAGTGAACAATCGAAGTCATTGCCCTGCATGCCTGCATAACCTGCTTATCGCTGGTCACTCCAAATTCAATGTTGCTGTCCAGTCAAGGTTGATGTTCTCCACTTTCTTTTCTCTCTTCTCACTCTCTCTTATCTCGCCTCTTTCGGCCCTCAAACTTTGTGTGGGTAGGTGGGTAGGTGGATAGGTGGATACGTGGATAGCTAGGTGGAGCTATTTTCCCCTTAAAAGTAAAACAAGAAGCAACCTAAATATCCCGTCAGATTTTCCTCCTGGGAATAGAACATTACTCCACTCTCGTTACGTCAGATATCGTCCTATCGGAATTCAAACAGATACCAAAGGCTATCTGGTCAGGCCAAGCCTGACAGACCATAAACAAACCTAGTTTCAGAAGATTAATGCACCTTCTAACGGCTATTTCATCACATTAACATCACACGAGACATAACAGTTTCAGTTCACGTACTAATTATACAAATGAATCAATGAAATTCACTTCATCACTCAACTACATTAGTGGTTCACATGCATTCACACAAGATTCTCCCAACTCATATTAAATAAAGTAATGCATGAAATTCTTAGAATACTAGATTCCTATAACAATTAAGACGACAAATTCAAACAATTCGTCAAACTCATATAAAGAAGATTATTGTACGAATTCAGACAAATGAACTCAACAATATAGTTATACTCATATCAAGAAACTGATGTATGAATTTAAACAAATAAATTCAAACAAATAATTATATTGATATCAACAAATTACATGAGATTGATGCAAATACCTTGTGCTCTCGCTCGCTTTTACCGCCAGAATTGTGTCCCTCAACTGCTAGACACTGGTCCTTTGAACAATTGTTTATACGAGAGAATTTCCTCTTATTCTCAAGGAGTCAAGATCTCATCAGCCTTTTGCAGAAAAGCTTGGACTGACTAAATTTTGCGATGTGGAATATTTAAAACATGAAATTTCGTCTGGGAAACACACCTCTTATTTAGTGTAGACAATCAGAATAAACGTATCTACCGCCTTTTATAAATACACGCCAAACATGGTCAGCGTAACCCTCTAGATATTTAAATAACCGATTCTGGAGAATTTCAAAAGATAATCCTACTTCCACTTGATTCACATCTAGTCCTGCAAACTCTCAACTTTGACATTTTTTATATCTAGACCTCCAAATAACCTTCTTACCGTTAGGGCTACAATGAAGGTTTAATTAAAAATCAATCTCGCCCCCAAACAGGGACATTAAACCCATTGCAGTCTAGCAATTTCATACAGTATCTTTCCTCATAAATATAATTAATTGTTCTCTGCCAAACTAAAGTGCTCTACAGAAATCGACAGAAATTTGCACCATTACAATGATATGCATGTAATCTATCATCATCATGAAGGTCAGTGATTGTGACTTGTTTTGAGATCTGACATTTTCATTGTTGGAGACAGAAAGCATGGAGTAAATCAATAAAATCAAAATAAATTTTAAAAGCATGAGAAAATCAGCAAAATTGCAAATTCTGTTGCATATCTGCAAGCACTAGAAAAAATCTGGAGTTTGCAGAAAAATCCACAGGTGTTTACCAGGATTAAGTATCACATGTTTTCATTCTAATTAGTTCTACATGTATTTTTTGTGGGGTTTAAAAGGAATATGGAATATGCATTAGTAAATTTTAGTATAATCTATGTGTATTTATCTGTAAAAGCATGGATCTTCCTACTTTTAGATCAGAAGACCACAGGACCCTTTTGATTGGCCAATAACCCACTGGCCTATCAGAAGCATGCAATATTAAAACAAACTAAGGGTCATTTTGAATTTTTTTTCGGGGTCATCAAGACAGTTTGATTGGCCAGCAAACTATTGATATCGCAAATAGAACAAAACAAATACCATGTTTGAGTTGTTTATAAATAGGTACAATGTATCTGCTTTACTGTGCAAATTGAAAATGGCCATGCAGTCCAAGGGGATATAAATGAAAAGGATTCAAATAGCAATTACCATAAGCCAAATATTGTGGAATTGACATGACATTTTGTTGAAGAACAAATACTAAACATATATAATATATCCTGTTATGAAAAATTTCATTCAACATTGAACTTAGTCTCCTCCTCATCCCACCCTTTCAGTTGATACAGAAATAGAAAGAATGTCACGGGAAAAAGGTAGAAAAAAAATTCACAGTCGAGTTTGGATGAAATAAAATAAAACCATGCAGGACTTAAAGTAATATAATTTTATTATTTCATCTATATTCATGTCAGATGTAAAAAAACAACACCCCACAAAAAACAACAGAGTTTATTAACTTAACTTATCATACATTTCATAACAAAATTGTAGGATACCGACCATTTACACCTTTAATGCAAAGGTCTAAATGTTTGTTACATCAAATGTCAGTGTCACAGTCACTGCTGTCAAAATAATTGCCGATGAAAATGATGAATATTTTGAGCAATACCATGTAAACACATTTCAGCTGTCTCATTACAGATAACTTGTCCATATACAGATAAATAATGACAAGGATTTTACACATTAATTGGATAGAAAGAGTAATGGTGTGAAGATTTTAGAAGTAATTAAACTTTACAGTAAAGAAAGCAAATAACAAATGAACCCATATCATGAGTGTTTTTTTTTTATTCTAAAAAGTACCGTCTATACTTGCATATAAGCTAATACCAACTGCGAACTGCATAGACCCAGATCTGCCATCGCATAATGCGCCGGCAGATCTGGGTCTATGCAGTTTGTAAGGACTAATAACTAGAACAAACAACATAGACCCTGATATGCCGGCGCATTATGCGACACTAGATCAGGGTCTATGTTGTTTGCATTTGGACCCGATTTATACGCAAGTACATATGGTAATTGCAGGGCAGACATTATGGATTCTCAAATGTTCTTGTTTAGATTATGATATTAGCACAAAGACAATCATTCACTGATGAGCTATAACTGATGAAGTAACTGTGCCATAGTTACTAATAAACAGTTACACATTTTGTTTTATTGTTTTTATTATAATTTTCATTTAAATTTAAGCATGTTGATTAAAGCTGAAGCAAGTTTTTCAACTTTTTTAAAAGTTTGCAAATGAACCTTTTCATAATAATGCTACTAAATTATAAGAACAAATTCATTTTAATTTGACTTATATTAAAGAAAATGTAGTATAATTGCATATTTAATACATGTAATTGTGACTTTTTTTCCAGTGACTTTTATCCATTACTTTTTACCTGTGACTTTTTTTTCTCTGACTTTCTTTCCTGGATATAGTTGATGTTCCACCTAATCTCATTCTCTCAGGTTGGTGATAATACACAAGGATAGTGATGTATGCTTTTCTGACATGGAGCACACTTCTGTTAAAGTTCATTTGTTATCAGACATGGAGCACATTTTTGTTTAACTCTGGATATTTTCTGACAGGGAGCACCTTTCTGTAGAAACTCCAGATATTATCTGACATGGAACACATTTCTGTTAAAATCTTGATATTTTCTGACTTGGAGCACATTTATGTTAAAATCTGGATATTTTCTGACTTGGAGCACATTTCTGTTAAAATCTGGATATTTTCTGACTTGGAGCACATTTCTGTTAAAATCTGGATATTTTTTGACATGGAGCACATTTCTGTAAAAACTCCAGACATTATCTGACGTGGAGCACATTTACATTTCTGTTAAAATCTGGATATTTTTTTGACATGGAGCACATTTCTGTTAAACTCCAGATATTTTCTGACTCTGGATATTATTTGACATGACCCTTGTAAGTTAAATCTGAATGTAAAGTTTATAATAGTAATTGGTTTCATTTTGCATCTGATTAAATCATACTTCATACAACCAGATTAATTCCTTATTCACCCATGTCAAGCACACGTGGAAGTACCCTTATACACTTGGTGATTTAACAAGAAAAATTCAACCAATTTGAAGGCAAAGGTTATATTTAGGATATGGTCATATACATCACATAGCTACATGTAGTATTGATTCAATGATGCTGATTCAATGTTAAGGAAAAGTTCAAATGTCCTTTATCATGTTTATTCACAAGGTGAATCTACTGGACTTGTTCTTTTACATAGTGTAGCTTATTTATGTTTAGATTACTCAGGGACCCATCATTTTCATGGGTGTAAGGACAGCAGTGCTTCATTGAAGATAGAACAAATAAAGAAAAACATGGGATATCAAATACAAGGAAAACAAAACAAAATTTCCAATTTGAAGTTGAAACACAGGTGATAATAATATATTAAACTTCATCATATTCAGGAAGATTTAGCATGGAAGTAATTTGTAATGGGCAGTTTGTGCTAGATTAGTTGCATGAAAAACTGACTCAACGGATTTCATTGATCTCTCGGCTCTCTACAGTCCAGCACACTATCCACTGAGCCACTGCGGCTCCTTTTAAACTTACTGATCACCATTTTTCCCCATATATAAATGCATGCTCAACTTTGAACAGGATAGTGATTTGTTTTGTGGGGTTTAGCACCATTTTTCAGCACATGATAGGCTATACATAGCGGCCAGTATATTTGGTGGAGGAAGAAACTGGGAAGACACCCAGAACAACCACTAACCCACGGGAAGCTACTGGCAAGCTTTCTCACATACCCACTTTGGTTGTTGAACAGGATAGACCCATATATAAGCTGTTACATGATGTGTGGGCAGATTGATTCAATGTTTTGGGGGTTTTTTTAAAGTCAAAAGCATAGACCCAGATATACTGGCAAATATATGACAAGATCAGGGTCTTTGCTGTGTGCAGTTGGGTGCATTTTATTGAAGCTTTCAATAAATCACACCTTTGCATATGTGGGAGTGATTTCCCTTACCAGTTGTGTTGTCAAACATTTTGTTGATTTCTCATCAATCAATGCTCGGTGGGCCTTGTTTGGAAAGTTTAGTTATTGACTTCAGATAATAATAACCAGACCTTGTCATAAAAATGTTTATGCAACAATAACGAAAATACAGAATCCAAAATCTACCATTGTATTTTACCTACAAAAGCTATTGGGCAGCAATCAATCGCTTCAGAGCAAGTGTAAGTTTTACCTATTATCCTTGAATGACATCATCCAGAGGAGGTAACTGAAAATCCCTACATATTAGAAGGATATATGCACCGGAAAATATTGTATTTGTGTTACGGTACCTCTCGTAACAGGTGTACGATGTGGTTGGTTATCGTTATCTAGAGGATGATCGACCTTGGTGTTATTGCCCGGATCGCGTAAATAGTGAAATACAATATGAAATTTTATAGATGGGATAAATAGAGATCTGAGCAGATATATAGAACAGAATAACACGAGCCCCCTTACATGAAATATAACAATTTAATCAATTACATAAAACAAATTGAAATAATACACAACATTATAAAGATACACTTCTTTTTGAAATTATTAATCGAATTTCAGCACAAATATAATTATGTAATTAGCCAATCTGTTTAAAACGATAGACTTAGTTCATCATGGAATCGAGTGAACAATCGAATCAATTGCCCAGCATGGCTGCATAACCTTATTATTGCTGGTCACTCCAAATTCAATGTTGCTCTCAGGTCAAGGTTGATGTTCTCCCCTTTTTGATTCTCTCTCTCTCTTATTCAGCCTCTTTCATTCCTCAAACTTTGTGTGGGATGCCTCTTCTCTCTACCCTCTACGTTGATACTTATACGTGCATCGATGGTTGGCTTTGTAAGTAGGTAGGTAGGTGGATATGTGGATAGATAGGTGGGTAGGTAGGTGGAGCTATTTTCCCCTTGTGCTTTCAAGACTCACTCGATTCTACCACCATAATCGTGTCCCTCAACTTCCAGACACCTGTCCCTTGAACAATTGTTTATACGAGAGAATTTCGTCTTATTCTGTTCAGAGTCAAGATTTTTCCAGCCTCTCGCAGGAACTTGGACTGATTAAATTTGCGATGTGGAATATTTAAAACATGAAATTTCGTCTGGGAAACACCCCCCTTATTTAGCGTAGCCAATCATATAAAACATATCTACTGCCTTTTATAAATACACACCCATCGTGGTTAGCGTAACCCTCTTGATTTCGCGCGCTATTTGAATAACTGATTCTGGAAAATTTCAAAAGATAAAACAACTTCAACTGGCTTTACAAATAGTCTCTGCATCCTCTCAACTTTGATATTTTCGATACCTAGACCCAAATTAAATTTATGTCTGACCGTTATACAATTAAGGCTTAATTAAGAATCAATCTTGCCCCAAACAGGGACATTAAAACCATCACAGTCTAGCGATTTAATATGGTACCTTTCCTCATAAATCTAATTAAATGTTATCTGCCAAACTAATGTGCTCTACCGAAATACATCAACAGAAATTTGCATCCTTACAGATTGAATGACAGAAGAGATGCAGCAAAAGCACAGAGTGAAATGGATTGTACACTCGTTCCTGAATCCTTTTATTTCATATTTTCTGAATCTACTGGGATGGTTTTTCTGCACAATTATAGTTCTGATATATGAAGTTAGTGTTACTTTTATGAACCTTTTTTATTTCTTCAAGATTAAAACATGAATATATTGAATGGGAGTGGAAATACGATAGTGTTTAAATTAAATCCTAGTGTTTGCAGCATGGATATTCTCAGCTGTTGATGAAATTCTTAAATATCCCAGACCCATAAATTCGAGAAAAAAAACCATATTGCTATATTTTTAAGTCACAAAGTGGCATTTGAGGGTTATTAAATGATATTGGTTAATTTTATTATGTTTATTCAGGTCTTAAGGTATTGAACAGGGAAGTATGACTTTCTCCTCAGCACAGTCCTTTACTAATGCAGTTTGTGACTATTTGATCACAGATAAGATTCAGTGAAATCTATCTATAAAGGAGAATGAAGGGACCATGATACAGTAAAATCTGTCTATAAAAGACAATCAAGGGACCATGATACAGTGAAGTCTGTCTATAAAGAACAATCAAAGGACCATGATACAGTGAAGTCTGTCTATAAAAGACAATCAAGGGACCATGATACAGTGAAATCTGTCTATAAAGGACAATAATTGGCCAAGATGCAGCAAAATCTGCCTATAAATGACAAGGGAACATGATATAGTGAAATCTATCTATAAGTGACAAGGGACTGTGATATAGTGAAATCTGTCAATAAAGAACAATCAAAGGACCATGCTATAGTGAAATCTGTCTATAAGGGACAATCATGGGCCAAGATACAGTGAAATCTGTCAATAAAGGACAATCTAGAGACCACGATGCTGTGAAATATGTTTTTAAAGGGCAATCATGGACCATGCTATAGTGAAATCTGTCCATAAAGGACAATCAAATGACCATTATGTAGTGAAATCTGTCTATAAAGGACAATCACAGGCCAAGATACAGTGTAATCTGTCTATAAAGGACAATCACAGGCCAAGATGCAGTGAAATCTGTCTACAAAGGACAATCACAGGCCAAGATACAGTGAAATCTGCCTATAAAGAACAATCAAAGAACCATGATGCAGTGAAATCTGTCTATAAAGGACAATCAAGGGCCATGATACAGACAGTGAAATCTGTCAATAAAGGACAATCACGGGACCATGATGCAGTGAAATCTGTCTATAAAGGACAGTCAAGGAACAATGGAAATTTGTCTGTTATGTTCAGGTGTCCTTTGCAGAGGTTAAATACTTCAAGGAAATGAAGAAAATGGTTTTAATCAGTGTCCTTTATGACCAGGCTGCTTTATATGCAAGTGTTTATTAAGGCAGTGTTCACTAGATTATTAGGCAGTCTGCTAAATAATGTACTAGATGCTTTTGTTCACTGGTCCATTAGTAGCCCAAATTAGGCAGACATGTTCCAATATTACTGTTTTTGATGTAATTTGGGGATACAGTATTATGACATGTTCCAATATTACTGTTTTTGATGTAATTTGGGGTACAGTATTATGACATGTTCCAATATTACTGTTTTTGATGTAATTTGGGGATACAGTATTATGACATGTTCCAATATTACTGTTTTGGATGTAATTTGGGGATACAGTATTATGACATGTTCCAATATTACTGTTTTGGATGTAATTTGGAGATACAGTATTATGACATGTTCCAATATTACTGATTTTGATGTAATTTGGAGATACAGTATTATGTCATGTTCCAATATTACTGTTTTGGATGTAATTTGGGGATACAGTATTATGACATGTTCCAATATTACTGTTTTGGATGTAATTTGGAGATACAGTATTATGACATGTTCCAATATTACTGATTTTGATGTAATTTGGAGATACAGTATTATGTCATGTTCCAATATTACTGTTTTGGATGTAATTTGGGGATACAGTATTATGACATGTTCCAATATTACTGTTTTGGATGTAATTTGGGGATACAGTATTAATGAATGAAGTGTGTACCTGGAACCATTGCTAATAAGTGTTTGTAATGGATTGATAGACCAAACATTTTGTATAGTGCCATTTATTTATTTATTATTTTTAATTGATACTCGATGTTTTGCTGTGAAGAAACTATCTACTATTTTAAATACAGTGCTTAAATTTTTAAACTCAAAACAACAGTTACTTTTTTATTTTCATGAAAGCTGGATCTTAATTGTAGATTGCACTTTGGTATGATATGATGGACATACTACTGTTCTACCTACTGGCACTTGAGTAGACTTTATTTATTTTCCAAATGGAAGAGTAGCTGTCTGCAAATGGCAGATACACTTTGAACACCTTTTTTTGTGTTTTGTTCAAGGAATTGACTTTAGTCTGGAATTCCATTAAATTAAAATATTCTTGTTTCATTTTATTGTTGGTGACATATTAGATTTCAGCGATGTTATTGACCATTTTAATGGGCCAGGTACTTCGTCAGGAATTCACATGGGCAAATTAACTGGGTCAATATGTAAGTGTATATATTCAGTATTTTCATTACTGAGTGACACCTCCATTAAAGGGGCAATTTGACATTTACTCTGTTGGAAAGAAATTGCATTTGAAACAAGATGAAAGTTTGTTATTGATGTAACACACCCTCAAAATTGGCAACTGTCTTGTTGAGTCTTGTAATCCGACTGACAAATGGATGGACATATGTTGGAATGGATGATGTTAACTGGGGGGGGGGGGATGTAATATTGGGGTAGTGTATGTGAATTAAAAAAATATAGGTGGCAACGTTTGTGCTAAACTAAAGTAGGGTATATTTAATGTATCAGGATGGTATATTTTTTTATGTAATGAGATTGGGTTAGGGGTCAAATCTCTATGCAATATGATCAGATTGGGTTTGGGGTCGAATCTCCATGCCACTTGATAAGATTGGATTTGGAGTTGAATCTCAATGCAATATGATGTAAATTACACCTGTCCACCCATAAATATTGACAGCTCTCAACTAATTCTGTATGTTCTTAGCAATATACAAAGTGGTGCATTAAAAATTAAAAAATGCATATATCTTGCCAATCTTTTAAAAAAGTTATGTCTTTTGCTAGCACTCAATCTAATTTTCTGAAGATAATTTTTGCAAAGAATGAAGATATATACTCAGAATTAAATATTGAATCAGCAATCCTATACTTGTTTTTTTTCATGATGTAATCATTGTTGTCTTCCTCACAAGGACCACCTCATTTGATGTGAATGTGGTGCACCACAATTTTGAAAAAATTAAAGCCACAATATTTAAATAATCTTCATAAGTGTTATTATTGAAGAGAAACCCATCGATAAGATCTTAAGAATATTCCTTGAACACATGCTACTTCAAAATAAGGTCCTGAACTTGATGATTTCATGATGGATAAAGACTGAGTTTTCATCTCAGCTGAATGACAGATCACCTCAAAACCTGATGCATTAAGTGGATTAAGCCACACAGTGGTCGGACTAAGATGCAGAAAGTAGTGCTTTTATAAAAATCTAATCAATCATCCACAAATGCACAGAAGGGATTTTTCTACCATTTTCAAAATGGGGTCCATCATCGATGGAATTTGGAATTTTTACATGTAACAAGGTCAGATGGGAAATTTTGAAATGTGTGTCCACATTGTTAATTTAACACAAATTGACAAAGGAAGATTCTTGAACATTAAAATAAATTCTATAATAACCCCTGGTCCACACTAGAGAGCAGATCAGGTGAAATAGTTGATCTTGAGTCTGTCATTTCACTCAAATATACCCAAAATTTGAAGTTAAATTCACCTTGCATTGATTTCAGAACATTCCCCCTCCATTCCCTTCTGTTTCACATGCATTAATAATCAAAGTATATGCTGACGTTTGTGCCAATTTCCCATCAAAGAGAAAGGTGGAAAGTTAAAAAAAAAGAAGTTTTATGCTTAATAATCAATTTTGGTGATAATTTGATAAATGCCAGAAATTGCATTGCTATCTTCAGAATTCCCACAGAAAATTTGCCCATGATCCTGGAGAAAATTAGTGAAAAATTTAATTTTTGTAGAGCAGTTGGAAGAAAATTATGATTCAGTGATGCATCTAGGTCAAGTTCAGATAAAAGTAATAATTTTATCCAATATTTCATCCTATAAACGTATGAAAAGAGGACTTCTGCTATAGAAACTGTTGCTGATTTTCGACTGTAACATATTTTTGAGGTTGCCATTTTATGTTCTACAACAACTGTAATGAAACAAAACAAGAAAAGTTGTAATATTTTTATGAAGTTTTAATAGTATTTCGTCAGTATTGTAATCATCTGACATGAAAATATTCAAAACAGAAGTTTAAAGTGATTATTTTTGAACGTTATACATTTGTAACTTTCAACACTCTCTTTTCCCTATTTTTGTCATCTTCACCTTATTCAGGCTGGAGAGAGAAGCCATTTGCCCAAATATTAGAGTCCAGCATGGACGCTGTTAAATGTTGACCTAGGTTACTTTGACTCATTAGATCCCTTGCTACCCAGTCAAACATATAGTAGTAATTTTAGTTTATGTCAATTAAATATATTTTTAGCTCATCTGGCCATAAGGCCATGTCACCTTATGCTATGGCCATGCATCCATCAAGCATTGTGTGTTGTCTGTCCATCAAAAATTGCTTCATACAACTTTGGAGTCCATATTTCTAAATCAGTTTTGATTTGGACTTATAAAAATATCAGATGAGTTTGATAACGAGTTAGATACATGAATGTTAATGAGGTGATCATGCAGTTGATAGGCTGACCTTGTTACCATATTTCTGATCCAATTTTGATCAAATTTGGAATATATTTGTATATCCTCAAGATCTTGGACAAGTTTGATAATGAGTGAGATACACAGATAATAATGAGGTGCTGTTGTATCTGATTGGCTTAGCTTGTAATCACTCTGGAAGCCATATTTCTAATCTGATTTTGATAAACATGAAATTTGAACTAATATCATCATGATCTTGGACAAGTTAGATAATGAGTGAGATCCACACACACTAATGAGGTGATCTTGCATCAGATTGACTGAACTTGTTTCCACTCTGGAGGCCTTATTTCTGATCTGATTTTGATTAAATTTGAAATAATGGCATATATCATCAATATCTTGGATGGGTTCATTAATGAGTGAGATCCATGATATTAATGAATTAATCTTGCATCTGATTGGCAAAGCTTGTTTCTACTCTGGAAGCCATATTTTTTTTATCTGATTTTGATCAAACTTTGAATGTAGCTTATATGATCAAGATCTTGTACGAGTTTGATAATGAACAGGATTGGTGCATACTAATTAGGTGATCTTGCATGTACATGTAATTGGTTGAGCTTGTTACCACTCTAATGACTTTATTTCTGATCCAATTTTGATAAAACTTGTTAAATAGGCTTATATCACCAAAATCTTGGATGAGTACAATTATTAGCAAGATCCATGCATATTAATGAGGTGATTTTGCATCTGATTGGCTGAGCTTGTCAACAGTTAAGTAACTCTTTTTCTGATTATGTTTTTATGAAACTTGGTATATAAGCTTATATCATCAAGATGTATACTGTGTCTTTATTTAGCAGAGATTTAATGAGACGATTTTGTATATGATCAGCTGAACTTGTTGCCATTTGAAGACTATTTCGGACCCAATTTTAATCAGACTTGGTAATTATACTAATATTGTCAAGTTGTTGGATGATTTATATTATGTGCAAGACCTATACATATTTATGAGATGATCATGTATTATTTTGGCTGAGTGATTTTACCACTCTAGAGACTCTGTTTTTTAAAGCATTTTGATCAGATTTGTAAATAGGCCTATATTATCAAGATCTTGGTTCAGTATGAATATGAATGTAATTCATGTATATTAATGGTGTGACCTTGTATCCAATTGGCTGAGCTAGTCAACACCCTAGCAACTCTATTTCTGACAAGATTTTTATCAAACTTGTTAATTAGTCTTATATTATCAATGCAAGATCTATGCATATTAATGAGTTAATCTTGTATCTGATTGGCTAAAGTTATTACCCCTCTGGAAACTGAATTTCAGTTATATTTTGCTACACCTTGGTAAATAAGCTTATATTATCATTGTTATATACAGATTTTTTAATACTAGTAAGTAATATCTGCGCATATTAATCATCTCGCCTTAATGACTTTATTTCTCATCCAATTTCTATAAAACTAGTAAATGGATTTATATTATAAAGATAATGAAAGACTTCAGTAATGAGCAAAAGACTGTGCATATTAATTATGCTTTATCTTTGGAAAGAATTTTTATCAGGATATAGTATAATAGGTAAAATCAACATGATATAAAGTTTGAGAGATAGTTTGCATAAGTTGCATTCTTACAATACTACATAGGCATGCATAGTGCAATGGCCAGCTGTTAAATTATGCAGTTGGAATGGTAAAGCAAGCAGTATGGAAGTGTGATTCATTTTTGAAGGAAAATGTTGAATGCAGCAGTGATTCAGGGAAGGATGAGCCATCTGTGAAGTGAGAAAACCTCAGCAAAACTAAAATTAAAAACTCCTGGTTGTCAGAGTTTGACTTTGTGAAGCTCAACAGCAAGGGGGAGCATTTTATACTTTTCACATACTGCAAACACCATATCAATATTTGTCATTCTGGAGTAATGTATCCGTTGACACAGTAACACCACCCTGCAGCAGAGCAGATACAGAAAGAGCATTTTCAGTGTTCAAATAAATTCTGCAAGACATCCAGTCCCTAATGAGTGCAAAGATCAACAGTAAGGAACCAACCACTTAATTAAAAAAGGAGGATTTTTTACAAACAAAATTTCTGGCCCACAAATATTTCTAAACAAAATACTCTAGCTCAGATATGTAGAATTTTAAAAAATAATACTAATAATTATATCCTTTAGATTAGTTGAGAAATTTTTTTTTTTCCTGGTTGGAAAGAAAATTATAGCCCCCCCCCCCCCCCTTTTCAAACATTAAATGGTCAGTCCCTAATGACATTTGCATCACCTTCAAACCCTTAATTGGGTTTACTGAGAGCAGCAAACAAGTTAATATTGTATTCCACAGTCCAATGGATTTTAAAAACAAACTTTGTGTATTTTTTTTAGTTTGTGTCTATGTGGTTGTGATTATGTGAGTGTGCATATGTGTGTGTGTATTGATGACATACGAGTGCTAAGTCTGCCAGATATATTTAGTTTGGAAGTGTATTATATGCTTGAAAGAAAACATATTTTATTTTATTCAAATCTGAATTTATAGTCATTTTCTAAAGGCTTTTATTAGTAGATAACTTATTCTCAACTGTACAATGTTGCTTATTTGGGTCATACACACTGCTCCCCCACCTCCACCTCCACTCCCCATCCCCACAACTTTGAGACCACAGAACACACGTTTTGAGTCTAAACCCCCCCCCCCCCCCCCAGCACTGTATGGCAGGTTGGCAGGTATGTTGATATCAGGCAGGGCCTTTTGTTTCACTTCATGATATTTGTGCATTTAATATTGTAAAATAATAATGTTTTCAAAAAGGAAGTAAAGATACAATACTAAACTTGATGTTGTTTTCTTTCAACCAGTATTGTCACATATTTTATAAACAAATTTGAAGTACAGTGGTTTTCAAATTAATTTTTCAGATAATGGATGACGAAAATTATACTTTTTTAAATTTTATTTTTGATTTGTTAAAATTTTGATAAGTTTGGTCATGTATTATATAGTGGTACCATGTTATATTTTGAATCACATTATGATGAAAGATGTTGTAACAAGAGAGATATTATTCAGTTTTTGATTAAATATAAATGGCAGTTTTGTCTGAATAATGCATCCAGTTTTTATAATAACCTGTCTTGAGCTGGAATGATTAATATCAACCATTGGGTAAAAACCAAAGTGCAAGTTTTGCATTCATCTGAAATGGTAATTAACAGAAAAATGGCATGTGACAGTTTGACTTTACTGATAATTTTATGATAATTAACAGGAAAATAGCATTGGACATTTGGACTTGACTGATAATTTTATGGTAACAGTTTGCATGAGATAGAAAGGATTAGACTGTGCATTCTTGGTAGGAATGAAATATAATTGTGCATAATGTGTGCACAACTATGAAAAGCATACACCCAGATTTTCCATTGCATAATACAATGGTAGATCAGAGTGTATGCTGTTCATAGTACTCCTGATGCAAGTTAAACAGCATAGACCCTGATCTACCAGTACATTATACAATGGTAGATCAAAGTGTATGGTGTTTGTTGTACTCATGATGCCAGTTAAACAGCATAGACCCTGATCTACCATTACATTATACAATGGTAGATCAGAGTGTATGCTGTTTGTTGTACTCATGATCCCAGTTAAATAACATAGACCCTGATCTACCAGTACATTATACAATGGTAGATCAGAGTGTATGCTGTTTGTTGTACTCACAATGCCAGTTAAACAGTATAGACCCTGATCTTCCGGTACTTTTTACAATGTTAGATCAGAGTGTCAGTGTTCATTATATTTACAATGCCAGTTAAATAGCATAGACCCTGATCTACCATTACATTGTACAATTGCAAATCAGGATACAGTATATCAGTTAAATAGCATAAACCCTGATCTTCCAGTTTTTTTATACAATTGCAAATCAGGGTACAGTATATCAGTTAAATAGCATAGACCCAAATCTACTGGTACATTATACAATTGCAAATCAGGGTACAGGATACCATTTTCATAGTCAGGTACATGTTGTATGTAGAGTTGTTTAACACAGAATATTTTCTACCACAGTATACTGTGGTCTTTTTTAACATACCACGATATGTACCACAGTATACCGCAGGTATATTAGGGACCAACAATTTAATTTTCTAGGGCAGAGCCTGAGATTTTTTTTTTCTTTCTCACATTTTGGGCTCTCAAATAAATGTAGCTGGAAAAATATCTTGCTTTGATTGAAAGCAAATTGACACCATATTATATCCATTATATTATTTTAAGAAAAAAATAAAATTATTTTGAGATAAAAGAAAATAAAATATCTCAGCTCAAAAAAAAATTAAGTCCCCATCTCCCCCCCCCAAAAAAAAAAATTGAATGGACAGTTCATTAGGGTAGATGAATTTGCTATGTGTAAGTTAATTGTTGCATAAGTTGTCATCTAAAAGCTGTAATTAAAGTCAGATGATTAAGCTTACACTATAGCTGACACCCTGTAAAAGACATTGTGCTGACACCCGAGAGCTTGTTGATAAAAATAGGAAGTACTGACACTGAAGCCTACAATTTAATAGCTATTGATATAATCAACAGGGAAACTTTGAGTGGGATGTCAACGCCCAGGACAAGATGTTTATCCGAGAGAGCCAGTAAACATAAAACACACTCACTCAACAAACAAGAAAATATTTAGTGGACTAGAGAAATTATGTAAAATTCATACAGAAAATCTTAGGATGATTCTCAGTCTTACAAAGGAATACATGTACTTAAATATTAACATACGCTAGTAAATAATGAAAAAAGAGAAGACACTATTTTTCTTTTTTGTAATCCCAAATTTTCCTAAAGTTGGATTTGACCTGAATATCTTTCATAACATTCCATTCTGCTGCCTGTTGGCATATTTGACACGTGTCAAACATGTGATTAAAGGTTTATAAATATAATTATATTATTTGTATTGTTCTAAATTAATTTGTGACAAATACAACTATTTTAAAATAAAATAAAAAAAATGATTGTTGGAATTATTTTGTCATGAAAAATGAAAACATGCTTTTAATATCATTAAATTGATACCAGGATTACTTGAGAATCTCCGTACATTTCTTACTGACGGAAACTACCGAAGTACCGGTACAGTGACAAAGTACTGTGGTACATAACACCGGGAAAAAATACAGCGGTAAACTGGTATATTGGTAATACCGCACATCTCTAGTTGTAAGTGGGTAAAATATTACAGTATATTTTGTTTGTTTCAGAACATCAGGGAGCCATGGTGACATTGAGACATGAGTACCAGGAGGAAGCGGAGAAAATGCAGGTATAGTCTTGTTTGACCAGACTCTTGTGAGACTAGGTGATGCATCAAGATGCTAGTTAAATGTCTTATATGTCACTATTACTGATAGTGTTTCAATTCAACTTTATTGATGATGGTTGTATTATACCATCAGCAGCACTGTCATGACATCGCTTTCCAACATAATTGGCAGCTCTGTGTTAAAGAAACAAGGCAAAATGTAAACTCTGCAATGTTGGATTAGTTTACAAGTGAACAACTTTGACAAATTAATCATAATGTAAAAGTTCTGAATAGTCACATTGCTCACATCATTGTTATTTCTATTCATTTTCATTCAGGCTCTCTTGAAAATGTAATGTGTAATACGGTAAGTTCGTAAAGAACATGTTATAGAAGAGCCTTTATGTATCACTCAACATGTCCAAATTTAATTAAATTAAATTGTCCACATGTCCATGCAATTTTGATCTCAGATAATTTATCCGAGATAGTCCCATCATTTAACTGAACAGGTACCTTATATACTCGCATATAAGCCAGGTCCAAATGCAAACAACATAGATCCTGATCTGCCATTGCATAATGCGCTGGCAGATCTGGGTCTATGCAGTCTGCAGTTGGTATCAGTTTATATGTGAATATATACGGTACTCAAGACTTATAGCCTTTCTTTACTATAGTCCATCTTCATCACTAAGGAGCATTTTTGTTCATACTGATTTTGGAGATAAACAGCAATGAAGAAAAACACATGGAATAGTTATATGAACATCAATGAAAATTTGAATTCTGTTGGAATACATTCAACAGATATTTGAATAGGAAAATTTGGTATTTGTTTCAGCTCAGATATGCAGGACTAATTTGTACGACACAATTCTTAACTGAAGATGAAATGTTATGATTGACAGGAGGAGAGAGTTGGGAGATAGATATCACTTTATCCAAAGTTGTACTGTGTTTTAAGCACACTACAATTCATAAAATGGTGATTTCAAGGAACAGATTTGAGCAACATCAGATTTTGAATTAATTTAAAGGAAACCACATTAAAGAGCCAAAACAATACAAATTAATTGCCAATGTTGCACATGGTCAGATACAGGGCATTACAAGTTCACTTGCCCGACACATGGGACTAGCTCAAATTCAGATTTGCAAGGTACCAGAATATCAAAATCAGGATCAAGAGAGAGAGAGAGAGAGAGGTCATGGTCAGTTCATAATGCTATATGTTCTGCAAGTTTTATACTATGTGATTTCAGCACAGTATATATATCAGAACCTTTATTGAGAGCTTATATGTACCACATTCTTCTATTATATAAATGCCCACAGTTTCTTTCATCTATCAATCCTTGTTTTTTCACGTGATACATTGTCAAAGTCTGTCATTTCCACCTTGCAGTTGGTGGCAATGTCAGTCTTGCATTTTCTCATGCAGACATGATAATGTTAATATTTACTATTTGAAGCAAGTTTTGATTAATAGGGAATAAATATTTATAATATAACTTATCTCTTACATTTTAATCATAATATTTGTAAGTATACAGGATTCTCTGACA
Source organism: Margaritifera margaritifera (assembly GCA_029931535.1). NCBI lineage: Eukaryota > Metazoa > Mollusca > Bivalvia > Unionida > Margaritiferidae > Margaritifera > Margaritifera margaritifera. The sequence continues at coordinate 155,483 of JAQPZY010001392.1, read as the reverse complement.
TTACATTCCTAACTTAGTCACGGGCAGTTTGTGAGTAGGCTCTGAAATGTGCAAAACTTGCCAACTCTCAAAAGTCAGCTTGTCAGAGATTGTTTTGTTGCATGCTGTTGATTTCAAGATGATTAGGTGGTAATTGTTAATAATATAACTCATGAGATTTCTTTGATGTGTGTTTGGAAATGAAAGGCACTTGTCTCTAATGATTTCTTTAAAAGCAAGATTGATATACCGAGACTCTAGCACCCACAAGCAGTGATTGTCATCTGTTGTTTATATAATAATTACAGGAGACTGATACATACTTGCTATTTGGCAGATAGTTAAATGGATCAAAATAAATGTTCTCAAATCATTTCAAAAGTCAGCTTATCAAAGATTGGTTTAATGCATGTCGTCGATTTCAAGATGACTAAGTAATAGTTGTGAAAATAAATGGATAAAAATAATGTTCTAAAATTATTCAGTTGTGAATATAAATAAATCATTAAAAAAGGTCTAGCTTTCATTATTTTTGATTTAGTTGAAGAGATGAGTCTACTAGCATATCTAGGCAAAAAAAGGAAATTTGACAAGGTTTTCACAAACAAATCAAAAAGTAGATAAATAATAATGTTATGACATATTGAAACATGATTAAAATTAATTTAACACAGTTCTATTCCTGGTTATATTCCATTTTTCAGTTCAAGGTCTTTGCCTAAACATCTCTCTCTCTCTCTCTCTCTCTTAAAAATCTAGCTATTTCCAAAACCTTTGTCAGTCTATCCTTTTATCTGTCTATCTATATATATGTCTGTCTTTGTTCTTCTAACTGTAAATGCATTCTAACCTGTCCTTTTTTTTCTCATCATTCTGTCTACATATACTATTTACATATATCTTGTTTGATAAATTTAATTATCAGCATATTGTTTTAAGGTGCAAACAAAGATAAAAGGAAACAAATGTTCATTATTTGTAAAATAAATATGATGTGATTACCAAAAAACATAACATATTTTATTTGACCTTATTTTTACACTTATGTTGTGATTTTATGCTGTCATATTTTGGGACAAGCTCAAATCTCCCAAAGGACAGTTCAGTTTTCTAGCCCTGGGGCTGACTCTTATCAGATTTTAAAGCCCTGGTCAGATAGTCTGTCTGGTTAAATTTAACTGTAAATCTATCCGAGTGAAACATTTGTACCTGAAAACTTAAGATTCATGCATGAGCATCCAAGAATCCAGAATAACTGTATATCCATCTTGTTTTGCTGTTAATTAAAGGATTTTAAATTTCTAAATGCTCATGATCGAACCTATATTCTCAGTATAGACGCATCCTTGATGCAATCTTCTGTGTGGAGAAAACCATATGAGCCATGGCATATGTTTGATCTACATGCATTTGAAACATGTGTTTTCCATTCTGCTCCAAAAGAACCAGATGCTAATTTCAGTAATCAGTGTTCTAAAGTCAAGTCTGTAAAATGGACTGAAATTGCATCAATAGAACATTGTCTACAAATAGAATAAACTCTCAAAAGATTCTTTTCACTAAAATTTTACTTTTCATTATCAACCAATCGTGGTCTTCCAAACCCAAATATACTCTAGTTTATGTTCACTCATTTCTAGACTGGTTCCCATTTTTCCATATAATTAGTACCATGATCCCTAATGATGAACATGTCCATGAATCTTGACAAGCATACTGCACTCTGTAGGCATGAGTCTTACTAGAGTATGATCCTATGGGCATGGGTTTATTGTGCTTTATGCATTGTTCTTCTGTCAATACAACTATTTTCAACTTCTCTGAAAACTTGGGAATTTCAATAAACCTTATTAATATCCAGGCATCAAGGCCTTTAAAACTTGTAGAGATTATATACACTGTTCATATTATCACAAACCTTTTGAAAGATGTTGCTTGGTCATTTTTGACTAAATATGTCAGAGACCATCCTCACATCAGAGCCCTTCAGTTTTATACAAATCATACTGATCTGCTGTGAAATATGACCATTTGAAATAGTAAAACCTCTGAAAGACTTTTTTGAAAGTGCTTGACCAATTTATGCTAAATTTCTTTGTGATCATCCTTACATCAAAAGCCTTTCAATTTTATACAAATGATGCTAATCTGGCATCAGATATGGCAAGTGTTAATAAATATATGAAAATCCTTAAATTGCATCTGTTTAGAAGCTGCTTGACTAATATATACCCTCATTAGTGGTGTATTTTTATATTCCCATGATAAGGCAGAGCATATTACTTTATGATGTCTGTCTGTTCACCCATCTGTCTGTCCATATTTTTCCAATTTTGTGTGTGCACAATAACTCGAGTTCTCCACTATGTACAGTTATCAAACATTGTGAATGGCTTGCACATGGGATAAGGAAAAACCCTATTGATTTTGGGGTCAAAAGGTCAAAGGTCAAGGTCACTGTGACTGAAAGAAGAAAAATGGCTTCCACACAATTACGTCAGTTTTACATCACAGACCTAGATGACTTGCAATTGGGATAAGGAAGAAGCCTATTGATTCTGGGATCAAAAGATCAAAGGTCAAGGTCACTGTAAATTAAAGAAGAAAAATGGTTTATGCACAGTAACACAAGTTCCACATCACAGATCTGGACCAAACTTTGAGGATAGCTTGAACTTGGGTTAAGGAAGAAGTCTGTTCATTTTGAGGTCAAAAGGTTAATAGTCCAAGTCACTGTGACAGAGAGAAGATAAATGGTTTCTGCACACAAATTTTAGTTCTTGACCATGTACGTTCACAAGAGTTTGTGGATGACTTAAATATTGCATACAAGCAAAGCCTGTTGATTTTTGGGTCTAAAGGTGAAAGGACAAGGTTGAAAAATGGTTTGTGCAAAGTAACTTTTGTTCTAGAGTAAGTTCTTTGACCAAATTTTGGACAGCTTGCATTTAGGGTAAAAAATAGCCTTTAGACTCTTGGATCTAAAGGTCAGAGGTCATGGTCATGGTAACTGTAGTATGAAAATAATGGTTTCTGCACAGGCCCAGGTCACTGAGACCCATTGGTCAATACTAGTGCCTATATAGAAGGTTATTAAACACTAATTGGGTGTATAATGTACCATACATTTTTGTCCTGTTTATTTTATAATCCCACTATTGCAGAGAGAGCATCAACATATGCTAGACAAGGCAAGGGAGGAATATGAAAGGAGACTCAAAGAGTGTATGGAGAAAATAGCACGACTGCAGAGGGAGGTGGAAAAGTACAAAGTTCTGGCAGGAATTGATGAGCTCACACAACATGCTCTCTCAGGTACTTCGACTGCCTAATACTGCCTGTATTTAGAATCAAGCAAGGGAGATGACTGTGGTGTCTTGACCATTATGAGTATGTTCCCTTGAGACCAAAAGAAATGGAAGTCTTTGTGTCAAGTTGGGATCTTTATACTCTTATAAATTTGTACTCAACAGTTAAGCATTTGTCATCAGAATCTTTTATTTCAAAAGCTCAACTGAATGTCACATGGATATACAAAGGTCTTTAGAAAACCAGTTAAAGGAAATACACTCCATTGTGCTTAATTTCATTTCAGTATTTTTTGCTACAGATGGCAAAATCAAAGGAAAGAACTCAAATGAATGCCATTAGATGCTAAAAATTATTAAACTGCTAACCCATTTGAAACAATTAATAAAAGTTGAAAGGTTTATATAGTTTGGGAACAGACAGTCAAATAAACAATATTAAGTTATGGTATTGTTTTATTCTAGCAAAACATGTGAAGTCCATGAGGTTTTTAACATGGAAAAAAAAATCTCAAGTCATTTTCTAACACTTCAGTGTTAATATTTCATGCCAATTTATACAGGAAGTTTGAAGATAAAATGCATCTGATAAAGTTGAGAACATACCATGCAGTGTGAAATATAATGTACTGGCTGGGCATGCATTGAAGAGTGCTATGACAGACAATTTTATAAAATATTAGTCATAGTTAACAAGTAGAGCTTTTGTTATACCTGTGATTAAAAACACATTGGTTAAGTGGAGTCTTTGTCAGGAGAATTGAATTTGAAGATGTGTTTGACTTCTATTGACTGGTAACTTAAATACTGAGGCTTGACAATTAGGTATGCCAGAATTAATCATGGTTTTTGTCTTATTAGCAAAGCATAGGCAAGACAAATATATAATTTTTCAGATAGTACTGTTGTAGTTACTATTTGGATCATTGTAGCTGTAGACATTATGGTAAATGTTTTGTAGCTGTAGACATTAGAGTAAATGTTTTGTAGCTGTAGACATTATGGTAAATGTTTTGTGGCTGTAGACATTAGAGTAAATGTTTTGTGGCTGTAGACATTAGGGTAAATGATTTGTAGCTGTAGACATTACGGTAAATGTTTTGTAGCTGTAGACATTAGAGTAAATGATTTGTAGCTGTAGACATTAGGGTAAATGTTTTGTAGCTGTAGACATTAGAGTAAATGTTTTGTAGCTGTAGACATTAGGGTAAATGTTTTGTAGCTGTAGACATTAGAGTAAATGTTTTGTGGCTGCAGACATTAGGGAAAAATGTTTTATGGCTGTAGACATTATGGTAAATGTTTTATGGCTGTAGACATTATGGTAAATGTTTTATGGCTGTAGACATTATGGTAAATGTTTTATGGCTGTAGACATTATGGTAAATGTTTTGTGGCTGTAGACATTATGGTAAATGTTTTATGGCTGTAGACATTAGGGTAAATGTTTTATGGCTGTAGACATTATGGTAAATGTTTTATGGCTGTAGACATTAATGTAAATGTTTTGTGGCTGTAGACATTATGGTAAATGTTGTATGGCTGTAGGCATTAGGGTAAATGTTTTGTGGCTGTAGACATTAGAGTAAATGTTTTGTGGCTGCAGACATTAGGGTAAGTTTGTAGCTGTAGACATCAGGGTAAATGTTTTGTAGCTGTAGACATCAGGGTAAATGATTTGTAGCTGTAGACATTAGGGAAAAATGTTTTATGGCTGTAGACATTAGAGTAAATGTTTTATGGCTGTAGACATTATGGTAAATGTTTTTTGGCTGTAGACATTATGGTAAATGTTTTGTAGCTGTAGACATTATGGTAAATGTTTTTTGGCTGTAGACATTATGGTAAATGTTTTGTAGCTGTAGACATCAGGGTAAATGATTTGTAGCTGTAGACATTAGGGTAAGTTTGTGGCTGTAGACATCAGGGTAAATGTTTTGTAGCTGTAGACATCAGGGTAAATGATTTGTAGCTGTAGACATTAGGGTAAGTTTGTGGCTGTAGACATCAGGGTAAATGATTTGTAGCTGTAGACATTAAGGTAAGTTTGTGGCTGTAGACATTAGGGTAAATGTTTTGTAGCTGCAGACATCAGGGTAAGTTTGTGGCTGTAGACATCAGGGTAAATGATTTTTAGCTGTAGACATTATGGTAAATGTTTTGTAGCTGTAGACATCAGGGTAAATGATTTGTAGCTGTAGACATCAGGGTAAATGATTTGTAGCTGTAGACATTAGGGTAAATGTTTTGTAGCTGTAGACATTAGGGTAAGTTTGTGGCTGTAGACATCAGGGTAAATGATTTGTAGCTGTAGACATTAGGGTAAATGATTTGTAGCTGTAGACATTAGGGTAAATGTTTTGTAGCTGTAGACATTAGGGTAAGTTTGTGGCTGTAGACATCAGGGCAAATGCTTTGGTAAACAGACAGAAAGTCACAGGGCAAAAAGTCACAGATACTCATAGGACAGAAAGTCACAGGACAGAATGTCACAGTTTAAGTGATCATAGTAATGGTGGACATGTAAGACAAAAAGTCACAGTTTGAATGATCATAGTAATGGTGGACTCATAAGACAAAAAGTCACAGTTTCAGTAATCATAGTAATGGTGGACATGTAAGACAAAAAGTCACAGTTTCAGTGATCATAGTAATGGTGGACTCATATGACAAAAAGTCACAGTTTCAGTGATCATAGTAATGGTGGACATGTAAGACAAAAAGTCACAGTTTCAGTGATCATAGAAATGGTGGACATGTAAGACAAAAAGTAACAGTTTCAGTGATCATAGTAATGGTGGACATGTAGGACAAAAGTCACAGTTTCAGTGATCATAGTAATGGTGGACATGTAGGACAAAAAGTCACAGTTTCAGTGATCATAGTAATGGTGGACTCCTAAGACAAAAAGTCACAGTTTCAGTGATCTTAGTAATGGTGGACATGTAAGACAAAATGTAACAGTTTCAGTGATCATAGTAATGGTGGACATGTAAGACAAAAAGTCACAGTTTCAGTGATCATAGTAATGGTGGACATGTAGGACAAAAAGTCACAGTTTCAGTGATCATAGTAATGGTGGACTCATAAGACAAAAAGTCACAGTTTCAGTGATCATAGTGATGGTGGACTCATAAGACAAAAAGTCACAGTTTCAGTGATCTTAGTAATGGTGGACATGTAAGACAAAAAGTTACAGTTTCAGTGATCATAGTAATGGTGGACATGTAAGACAAAAAGTAACAGTTTCAGTGATCATAGTAATGGTGGATATGTTGGACAAAAAGTCACAGTTGCAGTGATCATAGTAATTGTTGACATGTAAGACAAAAAGTCACAGTTTCAGTGATCATAGTAATGGTGGAAATGTAGGACAAAAAGTCACAGTTTGAATGATCTTAGTAATGATGGAGATGTAGGACAAAAAGTCACAGTTTCAGTGATCATAGTAATTGTGGACAGGTAAGACAGAAAGTCACAGTTTCAGTGATCATAGTAATTGTGGACATGTAGGACAAAAAGTCACAGTTTGAATGATCATAGGTAATGGTGGAGATGTTGGATAAAAAGTCACAGTTTCAGTGATCATAGTAATGGTGGACAGGTAAGACAAAAAGTCACAGTTTCAGTGATCACAGTACTGGTGGACGTGTAAGACAAAAAGTCACAGTTTCAGTGATCATAGTAATTGTGGACATGTAGGACAAAAAGTCACAGTTTCAGTGATCACAGTACTGGTGGACGTGTAAGACAAAAAGTCACAGTTGCAGTGATCATAGTAATTGTTGACATGTAAGACAAAAAGTCACAGTTTCAGTGATCATAGTAATGGTGGAAATGTAGGACAAAAAGTCACAGTTTGAATGATCTTAGTAATGATGGAGATGTAGGACAAAAAGTCACAGTTTCAGTGATCATAGTAATTGTGAACAGGTAAGACAGAAAGTCACAGCTTGAATGATCATAGGTAATGGTGGAGATGTTGGATAAAAAGTCACAGTTTCAGTGATCATAGTAATGGTGGACAGGTAAGACAGAAAGTCACAGTTTCAGTGATCACAGTACTGGTGGAGGTGTAAGACAAAAAGTCACAGTTTCAGTGATCATAGTAATTGTGGACATGTAAGACAAAAAGTCACAGTTTCAGTGATCACAGTACTGGTGGACGTGTAAGACAAAAAGTCACAGTTTCAGTGATCATAGTAATTGTGGACAGGTAAGACAAAAAGTCACAGTTTCAGTGATCATAGTAATGGTGGACATGTAGGACAAAAAGTCACATTTTCATTGATCATAGTAATTGTGGACAGGTAAGACAGAAAGTCACAATTAGAATGATCTTAGTAATGGTGGACATGTAGGACAAAAAGTCACAGGATATTAAGTCACATTCTATAATTATTACTATTAATTATTACAATAAATTGATGGCTTCACAGGAAAAGGGTTATTGTTTAGCAGCTGAAGTCTTATGGGCAAATTGTAAAACAAACATATAACACTGAGATCAATGAGGTTTATTTAAGGCTTCTATTTGACAGGAAAAGGTAGTTATTATAAGAATATACAAATACAGTTTTGGTTTCAATATCTAATTACTTATAAACAAGTATGTAAATGAAAGGAAACCACTTTTTTGTGCTAAATGGCTTTACATTCCATGGCTACAAAATATGTTTGATATATGTGTGTCTGTGTGTGTGTGTGTGTCTGTAAATCCAAGGTTTTTATCGAAGAAATCGTTCCAAAATGGAAATCATCACAAGCAACAAGGGTGGTTCTAAATCATTAATGAACTTTTGCATTAGAGGTGACAGTTGCAACAATGTGAATATTTTGCATTAGAGGTGACAGTTACAACAATGTGATTATTTTGCATTAGAGGTGACAGTTACAACAATGTGATTATTTTGCATTAGTAGTGACAGTTACAACAATGTGATTATTTTGCATTAGTAGTGACAGTTACAACAATGTGATTATTTTGCATTAGAAGTGACAGTTACAACAATGTGAGTATTTTGAATTAGTGGTGACAGTTACATCAATGTGATTATTTTGCATTTGAGGTGACAGTTGCAACAATGTGATTATTTTACATTATAGGTGACAGTTACAACAATGTGATTATTTTGCATTAGTAGTGACAGTTACAACAATGTGATTATTTTGCATTAGTAGTGACAGTTACAACAATGTGATTATTTTGCATTATAGGTGACAGTTACAACAATGTGATTATTTTGCATTAGAGGTGAAAGTTACAACAATGTGATTATTTTGCATTAGTAGTGACAGTTACAACAATGTGATTATTTTGCATTAGAAGTGACAGTTACAACTGTGAGTATTTTGAATTAGTGGTGACAGTTACATCAATGTGATTATTTTGCATTAGAGGTGACAGTTACAACAATGTGATTATTTTGCATTAGTAGTGACAGTTACAACAATGTGATTATTTTGCATTAGAAGTGACAGTTACAACAATGTGATTATTTTGCATTAGAAGTGACAGTTACAACAATGTGATTATTTTGCATTAGAGGTGACAGTTACAACAATGTGATTATTTTGCATTAGAGGTGACAGTTACATCAATGTGATTATTTTGCATTAGAGGTGAAAGTTACAACAATGTGATTATTTTGCATTAGAAGTGACAGTTACAACAATGTGATTATTTTGCATTAGAGGTGACAGTTACAACAATGTGATTATTTTGCATTAGAGGTGACAGTTACAACAATGTGATTATTTTGCATTAGAGGTGAAAGTTACAACAATGTGATTATTTTGCATTAGAGGTGACAGTTACAACAATGTGATTATTTTGCATTAGAGGTGACAGTTACAACAATGTGATTATTTTGCATTAGAGGTGACAGTTACAACAATGTGATTATTTTGCATTAGAGGTGACAGTTACAACAATGTGATTATTTTGCATTAGAGGTGACAGTTACAACAATGTGATTATTTTATTAGTACTATGTATATTCTTATTTTGTTTTTTTTTACAGACTGTTATAAAATACTTGGAAATGTGTTAAAAATTATACAGCAGATACTTTGTTTATTATGTTAATATCTCAATGAATAAGTTGCAATTAATTAAGTTGTGTCATATTAAAACCTGCATCATTACAAAATTCAAATAGTGAAAATTCAAATCATGACTTTTTGTTTTGTGACTTTCTGCCTGTGACTTTTTGTCAGTGAGTTTTTGTCCTGTGACTTTCTGTCCAACATTCAAATGTTTTGTGGGTGTTGAAATTAGGGTAAATGTTTTGAATCATGTTCTATTACTTTACAACTGTTGTATTTATTGTAGTCAGGGAACTTGATTACATCTATCTTGCAGTGCTACTCACAGCTAGCAAAAGTATTTCACATTGGTATATCTTTCAATTTTCAATTACAGCTCTCCCTTGTTATAATGTGGTAGTCGGGGTACATAACCGCCAACAGTTTTATGTACCAAACTGAGTTATATTGAGACTGTGATAAGTACGGAACCACGATATATCGAGAATAGTGTAATATACCAAACAGCAGTATAACGGGCACTATAAAAATGTGGTAAATTATGGTGTTTTGAAAAGGAAATGAAGATATAAGACTAAGTTTCACCTTGTTTTTTTTATAACTCATATTGTTATACATTGGTGTGATTTTTGTCATGGGGTCCATAGTAGTCCTGCATTATATCTGGAACTGCATTATAACGAGGTGCGTTATGATGGGGGAGAGCTGTATAAGTTAAAATATTAGATCAAGATGCGAGAGCCCTATAGTAATCACCTTTTCCATTTGTCCATCCATCCATTCACACTTCTTAAAACCATCATATTTCTCCAACCCATGTGCATAATTGGATGTCATTTGGTAGGTGAATTGCTTATGGGTTTTTTTAAGGTTTCATCTGTTCAGCTCCAATTTTGATGGAGTTGTTGCCCTTTTGTTGTAAATCTCCACTGCAGCACATCCTTGTAACCAGGAACAATTCAACATATTCTGAAGTGATTTGGTATGCACATTGTCCTATAGATCTAGATGTGCTTCGATGGGTTTTGTCTTATCAATACTGTTTTGGAGAGAACTATGGCCCTGACAGTTAATTTCATATCCTCACATGGGGTGTTGCTTTTAATGAACGTAACTTTGGAACCATTAATCATATTCTGATGCAGTTTAGTGTGTACACTGTCTCATAGACTTAGATGTTTTTTTTATGGGTTTTGTCTTCGCAACTCCATTTTGGATGGAGTTATTGCCTCAACGATTAACTTTATGTCTTCACAGGAATGTTGCTTGTAGCTAACATAGCTAAAGAAACATTCAGCATATTCTGATGCAATTTGGTATGAACATTGTCTCAAAGACTTACATGTGTCTTTTATGGGTATGAACATTGTCTCAAAGACTTACATGTCTCTTTTATGGGTATGAACATTGTCTCAAAGACTTACATGTGTCTTTTATGGGTATGAACATTGTCTCAAAGACTAACATGTGTCTTTTATGGGTTTAGTCTCATTCATTTTGGATAGAGTTATGACCTTTTTTTAAACACTTGTTTCAATGCATGGCCCTGTGGGACTGTCACTTTTTCTAGTTGCATTACATGTAGCTCCAATTCTCTGTTACATGTAGCTCCAATTCTCTGTTACATGTAGCTCCAATTCTCTGTTACTGCATGTGCATGTATAGCAGTCCAATGAAATTAGGGCATTCATTTCATGGGCTAGTATTAACATCCTTAAATAAGTGTATCACAGTGATCTAATGACATTATGGAGGAACCATCTTGCTCTGCCATTGCATTGTTTTTTTGATAATGCAATGGCAGAGCAAGACATAGCTTTATACAGTTTTATTTGATTAATTATAGATGCTGATGCAGCAAGGATTGAGGCTGGCTTTGGACCTGACTATAATGGCTTTGTCAACCCCTCCAGTGAATTTCCATATGGGGAGAGGATGATTGTGGTTACAGCCACTCCACAGAGTACCCCTTCCACATCTCAGTACCACACACCAGCTGCCACCCCAGAGTGTGTCACTGACCCATTTAACAGCTTTGATGACACATCTTCTAGTGAATACATGTTTGACGGCATTTCTACACCCGAAGAACTACGATCAGAAGCTCCCACTCCTCCTCCACCACCTCCACCTCCATTACCAGGAGGCCCACCACCTCCGCCCCCACCACCCAGTATAACACCTGGCAGAAGGGGTGAGTTCTGCGTTTGTATTTGGAGTACTACTGTCAAAACACACAAGCACATACACATATACACACACTTAAACACACCACTCTACACGCTTACATACACTCATTCCACCCATATACTTACTGTAAAAAATTCATTAAAATAGATTACATATGTCCAATATACCTATCTCACCTTACCCATGTGTACACACCACCAAGATACTTACACTCCTCTTCTGACACTCGTATTCTCATTATTCCCACTATCAAAATGAAGTCATATGGACAATGTTCTTTTGCATACCAGGGCCCAGCAACGTGGAATGAATTGCCCACTGAACTTATACACAAAGACACAGTGATCTCATTCAAGAGTGCTCTTAAAACTCACCTATTTCGACTGCAAGAACAGACTTAAAGACTTAATAATTTTTCCTTACCTTAATTATTCTCAGCATGTTTTTGTTTTCTAATTTCATAATGTTTGTTTTCGTAATCATATCATTATATATGTTTTTAGGTGTTATCTAATATTGTAAAGCGCTTAGAGCATCTAAAGATTAGGCGCTATACAAAGTCCTTATTATTATTATTATTATTATGTCTTAAAGGTCAAGTTTTAATTTTAGAAAGTAAAGTTTGCAATATAATACCATTAAAAGTATCTCATTAAACACACCCAGTTGGTCATTTGATTTATTGAACATAAGATAGTAGTTTAATTGCAATTTTAAATAGTGACCACCTACCCTGCAAGTAAAATGCAACTGAGTTTCAGTAACGATAAGTAGAGTTTCCATTCTCAGCATGACATTATTGGTGCCACTCATAATTCAGCATTTATCACTGCTTATCTCAACCAAAAGAAATGTCTCAGTGTCAATTTACTTTTCAGATATGCATTGTAAACAGAAGATTATAATTTTACATGCTTTCAAATGTTGGCACTCATTTCAACCTAACCCTTTACTCTTTTACATTTTGTTTTTGGTGTTAAACACACTGTTGTAAATTACCAAATTACCAATCTGACTTATTCATATGGTTAACATGAAACACACTCGTGTGACAAACCAAGGGTCGTTCTAAGCAAATTTCTGGCAGATCGCCTTATAAATATATTTATTATACACCTACCAATTTTCTACCCAAGAAAGAGACAGTATTTTACCGTCATTTCCTACAAGCAGGAAAACGATACTACCGTTTTCCAAACCTGTATCACCATACTCTCAAACGAGGCTGAGACTACTTTATCCTCGAGGTTTCCTGGTGACAATAGCAGCACCCCTAGCGATGGAATGCCAACACTAGCAGTAAGCAAAGCTTGCACAGCGACGTTAGTTAAGAAACCTTGCATTATATGTAAAATATCTGAAAGGTCTAAACCATGTTTTTGTCACAACAACAATAAAAAACCATTTTTTCCTTTATTTTGAAGTAGTAAAATATAGCCAAAATGTTCGTCTGAAACAAGATCATATTCGGAAATTGCGTACCAAAACATTACCATTGTACAGTACAACCCATTTACGGAAATTCATAAATGGTAACGTTAGTGAGCTTCACGCATAATGTATTAATTTGAAGTTATAAATGAGTAATATTCTCTGTAACAAATCAGTACCATCAAGTTCCAACAATTTCTCCAATCCTGTTTTAAATAACTGTCAAAATAATGTTGTCATTCCCGTGTCAAGTTCCCATCAGAGCCTCTCACAATGTACCGCCAGAAACAGTTCAACCGCAGTCAACCTGGCCTCTGAAAGAAACTTCCAGTCATTCAGATGGTGAAAACTTCCATAATGCAAAATTTCAGAACTGCACAATAACTGTATATCACATATATGAGTAGTCTGCCCTAAAACGTCGAAGAATTCGTGTTATTGACAGTGATGGTAGTCAAACTGAGCGAGCGTTGTTTCACAAACTTCATTCATAAAACTAATATTCATGAGCGTGTCAGCCTTTCAAAAAGTTATTCGGTTTATACTTTAAGATGAAGTTTGTATTATAGAGGTTGAAATGTTTAGCAATTTCTTGTGTTTTTCAACTACATATAGTGATTTTATTAAATTATCTGAAAATCGATAGGTATATAACAAAAATATCATTATCACAGTAATGCGATTTTGATTGCTAGATCACATCTCGTTGTCAACATAAAAATCCGGATCATGACTCGACGCTTCACGTCTCGTAATGATCCGGATTTTCTAATGCTGACAACTCGATGTAATCTAGCAATCAAGATCGCGTTACTGTGATAATACTATATATATATATATAGAGAGAGAGAGAGAGAGAGAGAGAGAGCAGGTAATAAGCAACAGCTTGTCTATTATATCTGAGTAGCTTTTTTTTGCCAGTTTAATAATGTCAATAAACTAATTCTGTTTAGTTCATATCCACACTCGTTAAGTCTTTTCAGTATTTTACATTGCAACATGTACAAACAATACAAAAGGATGAAAGCAACACCAAATTTGGCAGATTAAATAAAACACTAGACGTTGCAGAATAAATAAAATGAAGACTTGTTTTCTTGTCTCAAATCCTCTAGTTTTGGGAAATTAGTATCTTGGCTAATGAAAACACTAATTTAAAGTCCTGATTCAAAAGTAGCATCTGTCAAACTTGTAATGTACACATAATAACTATATTTAACTTCCTGGTTTCATTATAGCTAAAATGTCTACATGTGAAATAATGTGTCACTTTGTGTATACATGCGATTGTACAAGCAGGGCTCAGGAAAAATATTACCTAGAACACCTCCTTGGGACGAGTGAGTTGTAACAGTTACTTGTCCCTATCCTCCTTGTACTCAACACAGTACACTTCTCCACTAAACTACTTATACTTTTAATAAAGCAACACAGATAATTGATGCAAGCTCGATACTAAAATGAGTCAAAACCATGAAAATAGTATGTTCTTATACATGGCCCTTTTGATAAACATAATAAGAGGCAAGGTTTGCAACTCGAGAAATTGCAATTGCACACATTCCCCCTGATTTATTAGTGTTGTTCACATTTACAGTGACACATCTCAGTAATCAGTGTGTCATTTAATGTCGAAAAAGTTTTAATTTTCAATGAGCTGTCAAACATCTTTATGAGTTAGAGAAGTTAAGAGACAGCGAGAATATAAAAAATGATTGATTTTCGTCTGGTTAGACAGTATTATGCCAATCTAACTGAAATCGAGATCTACTTATGATAAATAGATATTATAGACACCGATAAGAGGTCATGTTATTTTGACCTTGTCATTCACCAGAGCTATGAAATTTCTGGAAATGACAAGTTTCATTCGGAACATATCATTACTAATGATGGCAATACCAACACAAAATTAAAGACTTATCTGATAGGTTACTAAAAAGATATGGACGGGGAATTCCAAACATCGCCAAATTATAGGCTTTCACTGGTGTCTGTCAAACCCCATTATGTCAGAGATCGTAGTTTTAATCAGATTGGTGTTGTGCTTGTCCCAGATGACTGGTGTTTTCAAGAATGTACATCTTTTTTAATACATTGTCACACCAGAGCAAATAGGCAAGCAGATATTTATATTAGTATGTAATTACTTTTCACTAGAAAATGTTGGTAACTTGCAAATGAACGAATTCCAAGTCTCAATTTCTACCAACTTTTGTACTTAATGATCCACTTTACTCAAACCTCAATTCTAGAGAGTTATTCAGTGGTGCCATGAAAGGGAAGATCGCTGATTGGCAAAAAATAATTGGAATGTTTTGGGATTATGACCCCTATTAAATTTCTATGAATCAGCTATTGTCTCTGCATAATGTGTTTTATAGATTACAATGGCATGCTTTGTGTGAAAATTTAAGGACATTGACTGAGACACTTACAGTACTTATTTCAAATGTAAGTTGTCATAATTTTTCTTGTGAAAAGTAATTTCATATTTATAGAAATATCTGTTGGTGTTTTGCTTCGGTATGACAATGTATTAATAAAGCTTTAATCTTGAAAATACCGGTGACCTGGGGCAAGTGTAACAATGTCAGACAAGGCAAAAAATCATAACAGTTTGACATTTTCTGTCTCTTGTCTGACTTGTAAAGAAGTGTCAAAGCTCATTGAAAGGAACAATTTCTTCACATCAAAATGATGCCCAAATTAATGAAAAGTATTATTGTAAATGCGAATACCATTAGGTATGAAACTGCAACATAATATCTTCATTATGTTTTACCCATTTTAGTATCAAGCATGCATCGAGTAGCTGTGTAATAAAAACAAAAAATGTTGGCTTCCTTAGCGACATGTTCTAGACTGCCAACAAGGAGACAAATTAGGCAGAAAGTATTCTGTAATTGATGCAAGCTAAATGTTCAGCAGTTGTTAAGGGTAGAAAATGCACTCAGATTTATTCTTAAGGTGTAAATAAGCATCTTCTTGGCCCAGGGACGAGTAGATAGTAAAGTTTTACTTGGCCCAGCCAATTTTTACCTGTCAGGAGGAGAGGACAAGTGGTTTTCCTGAGCCCTGACAAGGAATCATGAAACTTGGTTAGGGGATGCAGCTTGACAGATACTACGGTACATCCTCATCACAAAAGCAGGGCAGTGTGACCCATATTTCACACTTCACTTGCTATTTAAAGTTTGTTTTACATTTATTTCGCAAGCTTTGTTCAGGCTCAAATCATCAAACTAAATGATTATGCATTTCTATTAGTACCAAACCCCAACAACAAAAGATCACTGTGACCTACATTTCACATTTTACTGCCTTAGGTTAAGTTTCTGCGGTTTGCTCATGACCTGTACAATCATATATATACTGCTATAATTAGGTTAATGAAACTTACTGAAGGCATGCATCTTGATGAATACTACACCCTATCACAAAAGTAGGTCACTGTGACCCATATTACACACTTCACTGACTTTGGTTACATTTGTTACAAGTTTATTTCTCAAGCTCTGTTCATGCTAGAATTATCAAACTAGATGATTGTGTGCATCTCTTTTAGAACCAAACCCTTACAACAAAAGGTCACTGTGACCTACATTTCCCATTTTACTGGCTTAGGTTACATTTTTTTTTAGTCAATGACAAAGTTTTTTTGGCACCATGTGTATATACTGTTATACCTAGATTCATGAACTTGGTGAGGAGATGCATCATGTTGAGTGCTACCCCCTCATCACAAAAGTAGGTTTATGTGACCCATATTTCATGCTTCACTAACTTTGGTTAAATGTTCTATTTTAAGTATATTTTTCAAGCTTTGTTCATGCTGGAATCATCATACTAGTTGACTGAATGCATCTCTGTTAATATCACACCCTTTCAACAAAGAAAGTCACTTTGGCCAATGTTTCACATTTACTGGCTTAGGTTAAAGTTTTTGCTTTTACTGCATGACCAAATAGATTTTTTGCACCTTGTATACACTGTTATCCCTAACTTGGTGAGGGGATGTATCTTGATGAATACCACATCTCACCAGAAAGTAGGTCACTGTGACCCATATTTCACACTTCCCTGACTTGGGTTCAGTCTTAAGCTCCATTTATGCCAGAATCATCAAACTAGATGATTGTAGGCATCTCTGTTAGAACCACATCCTTACAACAAAAGAAGGTCGCTGTAGCCTATATTTCACATTTACTGACTTATGTTGAGGTTTTGCATTTAGCTCATGACCACATGTTTTTTTTACCTCTTTATAATATACTGTTATACTCGGCATTATGAAACTTGGTGAGGGGATGCATCTTGATGAGTACCACATTGCCATCTTAAAAATAGGTCACTATGACCCATATTTCATGCTTCACTGACATTGGTAAAATTTTGTGTTTTTACTGTTCATGCTTGAATCATTCATCTCTCTTAGTACTACACTAATACCATACATGCCATATTCCCAGACAGTGTTAGGGGGGTTTTGAGAGTCAAAAAGTGTGTTTTGGGGTCCCAAGGGGGGTCAGTGAATATGACCTGGGGGTGGGGGGTCAGTGGCGTGACCCCCCCCCCCCAAACATCATCCGAATGAGAATAACCTATCTTTTCAAATCAGCCTATAGCAAATGACTGGAAATTCAAATCTGAATAAAAGAAAATACCATCTGTTTTCTCTGAAGCATTTAATATACTTGCAAACAAAAAAATGGTAGACTTAGCATTGTCAAATAATATCACCACACATATGTACACATGGTCACAAGCTCACATACATTAAATAAAAAAATACATCAAGTTACTGTCTTTAAAATCCACTTTTAATTACATGCAGTCTTTGCTGTTTTCAATAGTTCAGAAGTTGGTTTGAAGGTAATGCAAGTGTCATTTATGTTCATCTTAGCACTCATCAGAGACTGAATGGTGTTGTTCAGCCTTCCCTGAAGATCTTGTTGAATTTTTCTAAGCAATTTGAAAATGATCTCTCAGCATCGGAATTGGTGTGAGGGAGTGTCAAACATGCAATGGCCACTTGAGTCAGAATATCAAATCTTGGTTTTCCTGAAGGAAGATTTCCTTGCATAGGTCTGTAAACTGATCTGCTACTGAAAATGGCAGATTGTGCTCAGCAACGAAATTGCAGAAAAGTACTTCATCTCTAGTTACATTGTCTGTCAACGACTGTTTAAACAAGCTATTTAATTTTGGTATTGAACTCTGCATTTTTGCCGTGTCACGATGCTGGGTGGTGTTGCTATGTCACGAATGTCATACACTCCACAATGACTAATGTCAATATGGTGGTTGCAATATGTGCACAGAATAAAATGTTCCCCCTTGATGCTGCGCTTCACAAAGTAAAACTCCGTCAACTAGGAGTTCTGGAATTTAGTTTTGCTGGGCTTTGCTCGCTTGGGAGATGGCTCCATATTTCCTGAATCGCTACTACGTTTCGACATGTTTCCTTCGAAAATGAATCGCACTTGTACACTTTTCCATTTTATATATGTAGTAAAAATCCAACTTCAAAGAAACGTTGCCGCTGATCACAAACTTTAAAAAAGATGGCGTCAACATTCTCAAAAAAACGGTGCCTCTGATCACAAACTTTCATAAAGATGGCTTCAACATTTTCATTCAGTGCAATCAGTTTGTTCTTCAACACGCATCTCTTTGATCGACTTAACTTTAAATTGGGTTGTTCCACTTAATGTACTTTACCTATGCAAATTAGCCTAATGGGCTCTCTCGCACCAGTGCTCAAAAGGATTTGACACGACACATCACCCTAACTATTGTGAGCCAATTAAATAAATCTCAGAAATGTGGCTGTTTATCTCTGACCGCCTTACCTTTTAATTGCCTCTAAAACAGGTGTATAAACCTGCCCTGAGGATAGTTTTACATGAGCTTTGAGCAGTACTGTTTACTGTTTATACATACCACAGATTACGGGCATATATAATAGTGATCAAGAAATATATGGGGTTTTTTTTGTTTTTTTTTCTTTTCTTTTTTTGGGGTGTAAAATTTTTTTTGTTGCAAAATTGCTGAAAATCGTGTTTTTCGAAACGTGATCGTGTCGGGGGGTTTGGGAGTCCAAAATCGTGTTTTTCACGTGACACATCGTGTTATGGCAAGTATGTAATACAGAAAAGGTTACTGTGACCTACATTTCATATTTTACTGGCGTGGGCTAAATTATTGCATTTAGTACATGGCCACATAGTTTGTTTTTCATTCTGTGTACTGTACTGTCTAGAATCATGAAACTTCGTGAGGAGATGCATCTTGATGGGCACTACTCCATCAGTTCAGTAGTAGGTCATTATGGGCCAAATTGTCAGATTCACTGGCTTGGGTTAAATTTTGTGTTTGATGTTCATTTCTCAGACACTGTTTATGCTAGAATCATCTCTGTTAGTAACACACCCTTACAACAAAAGAAGCTCATCATGACCTTTATTTCATTTTTTATTGGCCTTGGTTGAATATTTTCATTTAGCTTCTAGAATCATGAAACTTGGTAAGGGGATGCATCTTGATAATTTCTACATCCTTACTGCAGAAACAGCTTTTAGTGACCAATATTTCATTTTTCAGTGACTTTGTTGAAATTTTGTGTTCAAAGTTCATTTATTGGGTGCTGTTTATGTTTGAATCATAAAACTTAATAACTGAATGCATCTCTGTTAGTACTACACACCTGAAACCAAAGATCATTGTGACCTACATTTTGTGCTTTACTAACATGGTTTAAGTATTTGTGTTTAGCTTATGACCACATAAATTCTTCAAAGCTACATACATCCAAGCCTACTCAGAATGCCCTTTCAGACCAGTGTAGTTGGAAGTAGGAATCAGTTTGTTTATTCAGTGGTAAACTTTCCATATTGATTATATGTTGCATATTGGGATAGCTTACCTTCAACAGGATAACTGTGTATTGTACATGTGAATGAATATAGGAATTAGATGAGTGGATTACATGCTGCATGATTTTTATGTGAGGCCTCATCTGTAGTGGTAAACCCATTACCTCACACCCTCTGTTTCTGTGTGGTTGTTGATATGCATGTGCCTAAACCACAGAGTGCAGTGTGCTATAAATAGAACAACTATTACTTAATGATTCTATGTGAACATGATTGCCTATAAAATTTAGAGCAGTGTAGTATATGTTAAGTTCAACAAACATTTTTTAGTCATTTTACCTTTTTTGTACATATTTGTCATCTATAGACAGGTTTAAGAGTAAAACCAGATCTTTATGGCTGTATAATTATTTTTCACTGAAATTTGTTTTATATGCTTTAAAATCTTGAGAGAATTGATTCACCATCATCTCAGTGAAGCTGTGTGACCTCCCATAGCTGACCTTTCTCAACCTCTAAATCTGCCGGTTTGATGTCTACGTCTGTATCACTACATCATCCAAATTTGATAACTAATAAAAAAATCAGTGATGCCTACATCAATATCGGAGCCTATATATGACTTATTGAAGCCTTCATAATCATAATTCTAATCATCCAAACTCAAGAAAGTGCTGAGTGAAATCTGCTGCCTCCATTTTGGATTAGGAGAATCCAACCCAGTTACTTTCAATAGCAGATCACAACTCGGTGTTAAATAACAACCACGCTATGGTACATATTGAACATTAAAATGAATGCCTATAGTTTCTAATAGGGGGTTTCCATGAAGATGCTGATATAAAAACCAGTTTAAAATGGCTGATGTTTACTGTAGACGTTGAAACATGCTTTATGCAGATGGTGAACAGGTGCCAAAAGTCACTTCCATTTTAACATGGTAGAGGTGTCCAAAAGTGCTTATGTGCATTAAAGGGTTAATCAATGTAATTATTGATACATGATACAAAAAATCGCCAGATGGTATATTTTGTCGCCAATCAGGAACAAAAATTTCAATTTGCGACATTGGCAATGCCCAGCGCGATCCCTGACTATGTACTGATATCCAAGGTTGCTCAAAGCTTGGAACTTTCACCCAGTAAAATGCGGCTTCTGAGGATGAACAATGATAATAACTTCTGAAGCAGATTGCAAAAACAATCATTTTAATTTTTTTTTTACAAAAATAAAATAATCTCTAGTTTATATCAACTTATTATAGTACCTATAATTTAATAATCATAGAAAAGATTGCTCTTTTTTTTATTGTTTTATGTCTTTTATGCCCTGTCACAATATATGTATGTATGTATGCATGTGTGTATGTATGTATGTGGTTTAATGGTATGTCAGTACAATATTGGTGATCTAGTAGCAATTAAAATTTAAAATTTTTAATTATAAAAGATTAAAAGTTCAAATGTAAAGATAAAAAATTGAAAAAAAACTTTTGAAAAGAGGCTAACATTTCATTGTAAAAATCACATTGGTCTGAATTAATTTTCTGCATGATAAGTAATGTTTACTATGCTGCTGGAAACTGCTCAAAAGCTTCTTAGAGACAAGCTAAGTAATCATTAATTACACTCTGTTATTTTAAAGTGATCAAGTATCATGTTGAACACAATGTTTTAGGATAAAAAAGGTTATTTGTCAATTGGAACAATTCAGTGCTACACACTGGACCATGCTGACCTCATTATAGAAACAACAGATCACAGTAAAAAATATTGCATTTTGGCACCAATGACGTCACACATTATCGGTACACATAAGTCAAACGCGAACTCCTGATTCAGCCGTTGGTAAAATACTGTGTAAAAAAAAACATGTTCTGCCATCTCTGTCATTAGATGAATCAGACCATATCGTAAAAAATGAAATATTTACAGGTGGATGAGCAACTATGTACTTAGAAATTTAAAGAAAATCTGGAAAGTTTCTCAACTCAACAGTCTACAGAACTTAAAAGTATGCTTTAAACTGAAAATGATACAATGTTGTGAGATATTTTATGCTCTTGCTCTTTAGGCACCCATTAAAGTCCATTTTATGCTCATTAGGCATCCATTAAAGTTCATTTTATGCTCTTTAGGCATCCATTAAAGTCCATTTCATGCTCTTTAGGCATCCATTAAATTCCATTTCATGCTCTTTAGGCATCCATTAAAGTCCATTTCACGTCCTTTAGGCATCCATTAAAGTTCATTTTATGCTCGTTGGGCATCCATTAAAGTCCATTTCATGCTCTTTAGACATCCATTAAAGTCCATTTCATGCTCTTTAGGCATCCATTTAAATCCTTTCAACACAGTCAGATAGGTATACCCTTCTGGTTTTCTGAAAAAATACTTAAATTAGAAATGATAACTACAGACCTAGATAACAATAACACTAGAGTTCATTTATCTTGAGCAGGTAAATGAACGCCAATTTCATTTGAAGTATAATTTATTGCAGACAATGGTAGATGTGGAAATTCTTGTACAAATCAGCCATTTTTTAATGTAATTGTGGATAATTTTCTGCAAGCCATTGTGAATAAAATTGCTAGTTTTATATTTTTTCTGGTTCACCCCCCCCCTCCCATATTAGTGAAAATTGTTGCAATGGAGAACTTAATACCAATTATACCCATAATGCCTTGCAGAAAAGTAGCCACTGACTTAAAAAAATTGTCAGTTTGTACAGACTTCAGGAATTTCTGCATCTGCCATTGCTATAAATTATACTTCTAACTGAAATTAACATTCATTTAGCTGCTCAAAGCAACTGAGCTTTCATGTTGTCATGGTTTGTTGTTATCATTTTTAATTTTTGGTAAAGTATTTTTTCATTAGACCATGTTGAAATGGACTTTAGTAGACTTTTAAATATATCTTCCTCAGGAGTCAATATGAAAGCTTTGTGTAGAGTAAAATATTCATATACACTTACACATGCATACACACTATGTACCTTTTAACTTCACCATGTGACTTGGTAAATTACACAGTAGAAAACTCTGTCAGTGTGTTTTTATTTACTCATCTTATACCAACCTTGACTTGTATTTCAGTATGTAGCATATAACCATCTGTATTGAGCATTTTTTTATTGTTGGAGACTAGCATATAACCATCTGTATTGAGCATTTTTTCATTGTTGGAGACTAGCATATAAGCATCTGTATTGAGCATTTTTTCATTGTTGGAGACTAGCATATAACTATCTGTATTGAGCATTTTTTTTTATTGTTGGAGACTAGCATATAACTATCTGTATTGAGCATTTTTTTTTATTGTTGGAGACTAGCATATAACCATCTGTATTGAGCATTTTTTCATTGTTGGAGACTAGCATATAACCATCTGTATTGAGCATTTTTTCATTGTTGGAGACTAGCATATAACTATCTGTATTGAGCATTTTTTCATTGTTGGAGACTAGCATATAACTATCTGTATTGAGCATTTTTTCATTGTTGGAGACTAGCATATAACCATCTGTATTGAGCATTTTTTTTTTATTGTTGGAGACTAGCATATAACTATCTGTATTGAGCATTTTTTCATTGTTGGAGACTAGCATATAACCATCTGTATTGAGCATTTTTTCATTGTTGGAGACTAGCATATAACTATCTGTATTGAGCATTTTTTTTTTATTGTTGGAGACTAGCATATAACTATCTGTATTGAGCATTTTTTCATTGTTGGAGACTAGCATATAACTATCTGTATTGAGCATTTTTTCATTGTTGGAGACTAGCATATAACCATCTGTATTGAGCATTTTTTCATTGTTGGAGACTAGCATATAAGCATCTGTATTGAGTATTTTTTCATTGTTGGAGACTAGCATATAACTATCTGTATTGAGCATTTTTTCATTGTTGGAGACTAGCATATAACCATCTGTATTGAGCATTTTTTCATTGTTGGAGACTAGCATATAACCATCTGTATTGAGCATTTTTTCATTGTTGGAGACTAGCATATAACCATCTGTATTGAGCATTTTTTCATTGTTGGAGACTAGCATATAACCATCTGTATTGAGCATTTTTTCATTGTTGGAGACTAGCATATAACCATCTGTATTGAGCATTTTTTCATTGTTGGAGACTAGCATATAACTATCTGTATTGAGCATTTTTTTTTATTGTTGGAGACTAGCATATAACCATCTGTACTGAGCATTTTTTTATTGTTGGAGACTAGCATATAACCATCTGTATTGAGCATTTTTTTATTGTTGGAGACAATGTAACAGTTTTTATGCTTTCTGGGATAAAGAAATAGAATGGAATTGAAATAGAGTTTGAATTTAATCGAGTTTTTATTTGTTTCAGCATCTCTAAGACCAGTCGTTAGTCCCAAATCTCCAATGAAGCCACTGTTCTGGCAGAGGATACAAGTCCATGAGATAAAAACACCCAAAAATAAAGAGTGAGTAGAAGAAATCTGTGGGATCCACAGCTATAGGACAGATGATTTTCTAATAATGTTTCACAGGACTGTGAACCCTGTTGGACATAGACAATTATTTTACTGTGGCATATTGTACAGACTTAAGTACCATGTAGTTAAATACCTGTAGTAACAGTGAATACAATGACGTGCTTGTACTGACTTAACTGCAATGGCAAAGACCTTAAATACATGTAGTAATAGTGAGTGCAGTGACGGGATTGTACCGACTTAAGTGCCATGTAGTTAAATACCTGTAGTAATAGGGAATGCATTGACATGATTGCACTGACATAAGTGCCATGACAAAGACAATAAATATCTGTCATAATAGTGAATGCAGAGACATGATTGTACTGACTTAAGTACAGTAATGACAGTGAATGCAGTGACATAATTGTACTGACTTAAGTGCCATGCAGTTAAATACCTATAGGAGTAGTGAATGCAATGACATGATTGTACTGAAGTAAGTGCCATGGCAGGGACATTAAATACCTGTAGTAATTGTGAGTGCAGTGACATGATTGTACTGACGTAAGTGCCATGTAGTTAAATACCTGTAGTAATAGTGAGTGCAGTGACATGATTGTACTGACTTAAGTGCCATGTAGTTAAATACCTGTAGTAATATTGAATGCAGTGACATGATTGTACTGACTTCAGTGCCATGTAGTTACCTGTAGTAATAGCGAGTGCAATGACATGATTGCAAAGCAAGCTTTTATGGTAGCACATATCAATATCCAGATTTGCAATATGGGATGCTTTGGAAAATTTTAATCAGTTATAAGTGTTTATGAAAGTGAAATCAGAACAGAATTGATTGTTGGAAAAGCATTGAATGACCTTAGATTAAGTTTTTAAGGAGAAAAAGACAACAGATGTTCAGGTGAAATAGACTGATAGTAGTCTCTACCCTCCAATGATTCATTAGTATATACCAAAATCATTTATGATACTTGATACATCCACGGTATCAGATATGGCATTGAGTACATCCACAGCATCAGATATGACAGTATATCCACAGTATCATATATGGCATTGAGTACATCCACAGTATCAGATATGGCATTGAGTACATCCACAGTATCAGATATGGCATTGAGTACATCCACAGTATCAGATATGACAGTATATCCACAGCATCATATATGGCATTGAGTACATCCACAGTATCAGATATGGCATTGAGTACATCCACAGTATCAGATATGACTATATCCACAGTATCAGATATGGCATTGAGTACATCCACAGTATCAGATATGACATTGAGTACATCCACAGTATCAGATATGGCATTGAGTACATCCACAGTATCAGATATGACAGTATATCCACAGTATCATATGTGGCAGTGAGTACATCCACAGTATCAGATATGACAGTATATCCACAGTATCATATATGGCAGTTAGTACATCCACAGTATCAGATATGACATTGAGTACATCCACAGTATCGGATATGGCATTGAGTACATCCACAGTATCAGATATGACAGTATATCCACAGTATCAGATATGACATTGAGTACATCCACAGTATCAGATATGGCATTGAGTACATCCACAGTATCAGATGACAGTATATCCACAGTATCATATATGACAGTTAGTATATCCACAGTATCAGATATGACAGTTAGTACATCCACAGTATCAGATATGACACTTAGTACATCCACAGTATCAGATATGACATGTGGTACATCCACAGTATCAGATATGACATGTGATACATATACAGTATCGGATGCTGCAGATGTACTAAGTGTCATATCTGCTACTGTAGATGTAATATATGTTATATCTGATACGGTAAATGTAATACGTCATATCTAATACTATGGATATACCAAGTGTCATATCTGATACTGTGGATGTACTAAGTGTCCCTTCTGATACTGTAGATATGCCAAGTGCTGTATCTGGTATTGCAGATGTACTAAGTGTCATATCTGATACTGTAGATGTACTAAGTGTCATATACGATACTGTAGATGTACTAAGTGTCGTATCTGAACTGTGGATGTACTAAGTGTAATATCTGATTAGATATGTTGCTTGGTACATCTACAGTATCAGATGTGACACTTTGTACATCTACAGTATCAGATATTATGCTAAGTACATTTGCATTATTATCGGTACCGTATTTATCTGTGTATGACATGCACTTTTTTCACCTAAATTTCTTAATTTAAGTTGGGGGTGTGCGTTTTATAGAAGAACTAAAACAAAAAATGTTTTTTTCCAGGTCGATCTAATGAAAGGATGAAGGCACTATAGCTACCTACATGTATCACATTTATTTCTTGTGAAATATGAAATCTGTTGCATGTTGCATTGTAATGCAAATGTTTACTGGTATTAGCCTTATGAAAGAAATAATTAATGCTTACAAACCTTGATAGTCTTGTTCTTTGATTGCTTATGTTAATTAACTCATTTCATTTCACATCACTGTGTAGTGTTTTGTTCTGTGCCTCGTCTGGAAATACATGTACATGATGACTGGTAACTTGTTGTTCTAAAGCTGTGCAAAGTACCACATTGCAGTGGAACAAATACTGATATGATGATTACTGTACCTGTACCGTAAATGTTCAGTATTCCATAAATGTGGATCTAATACATTTTTTCTTCATTTATCCTTGGTTGAATTGAAATATAATATTTAGAATTCAAGCAGTGTTAATGTTCTCATCAGAGGCACCTTTAGGGGACATATATTTTGCGACTATGGTTTGTCTGTTATGGTAACACTGACACGTTATGAAACAAAATAAGCAATTAATGTATGAAGTCTGAAAATATTTTTTTTTTCTTTGGGAAATAAACTTGGTTCTTAGTTTTATTTCTCAGCTTAAATGATAGTATTTTATGTTTATTTGTGACTATACAGTGATAAATGCTTCATTGACTGAGTGTGGTCTTTTCAAGGTTATCAGCGGAACAAATATATTAATACCCTACCTGTAAATGTTCATTTTAAACCACAGTATTTGATGTATCATTGTTACAATACAGTGAGCAATGTTTAATTGACTCAGCGTGATGTTTTTAAAGGTAATCAGTGCCGGATAAAGCTTTGATGGGCCAAACATAATTACAATGGTCTCGGTAAATTCTAGTTTGGACACGGAGATATATTTTAGAGGTATCATGATAGTCCAAATAAGTATAAATACTGGACC
Source organism: Margaritifera margaritifera (assembly GCA_029931535.1). Lineage (NCBI taxonomy): Eukaryota > Metazoa > Mollusca > Bivalvia > Unionida > Margaritiferidae > Margaritifera > Margaritifera margaritifera. The sequence goes on along the minus strand of JAQPZY010001392.1, from coordinate 127,951 downwards.
TAAATTTTCACATAGCATCTTGTGTTTGATCTTGAATCTGAATATATGTAGTCAAAATATCCACATGGGCAGTGTAAGAAACTCATAGACTGCAAAAGACAAGCTAACCATCATTGCCTATGCAGAAGCACGTGGTAACAGAGCTGCTGGAAGGGAGTTCAATATGGGAGAGTCTTCTGTAAGGGAGTGGAGAAGAATGAATGAAAGACTGAAGAAAATGACAAGAACAAAACAGGCAGACAGAGGGACAAGCACAAAGTATCTGGACATAGAGAGTGGAGTCCTTGAATGGGTCATGGATATAAGAAGACAGGGAATCTCAGTATCCATGACAGAGATTCACTTTCAGGCAATACTGATTGCAAAACAGAAGAAAATAGATGACTACAAGGGGTCTTTGAGCTGGGCCTATGCATTTTTACAGCAGCATGACTTATTAATTCGGTGATACACACATATAGCCCAGAAGCTGCCAGAAGATTATGAGGACAGACTGCTAGAATTCCGGAGATTCATCACTAAACAGCGCAAAAGATTCGAGTTTGAGTTGAGCCAGATAGGAAATGCCGACCAGGCGCCCATGAAAGGGGTCAGCACCATCAGCATAACCACAACTGGCAATGAGAAAATCATTTTACAGTGATACTTGCCTGTACCGCTGATGGTGAAAAGCTTCCCCCCATGTTATTTTCAAGAGGAAGACACTTCCAAAGGGTGCAGTGTGGCCAAAGGGGATCATTGTCAGGTGTCAGGACAAGGGATGAATGGATGAAACATTAATGGATAACTGGATAAAAAATGTATGGGGAAAACGGCCAGGTGGTTAGACCAGAGAAAGTTTATTAGTTCTGGATGCCCTCTGATGCCACAAGTCAGACCATATCAAGGACCTGCTAAAGACTGACTACCAGACCACTCTGGGCATAATTACAGGTGGTATGACATCGATCCTTGAATCCTTAGATGTCAGCATCAACAAGCCCATGAAAACCATTCTCAAAAGGAAATGGAATGAGTGGTATGCTGGTGACCAACACATATTTATGCCATGTGGAAGCTAGATCCAAGCATCATCATCCATGCCTTAAAAAAGTGGTGCATCTCAAATAAAATGGATGGCACAGAGGATGATGTCTTGTGGAGGAACAATGCTATGCATGAAGACCACCCAGAGAGTGAGAACAAAGACAAAGATGAGAGCTATTATGCAGCAACACCAGGAATGATGACAGATGAGGACATACAGCAACTTTTGAGAGTGATGATGATGAAGAGGAATTTGAGGAGTTTTATGCAATAGACTGAACTTCATCAACAAGTCAAACCTTAAAACGGCCCTTTTAAGAGCCATCCATAAAATCGGAAATATATTCTTTCAATATTACCACTTTTTCATTCACTATCCAAAATGGCCGACTGTTGTCGCACTATGAAAACAGAGCTAAATTTTCAAGATTTTAAAATTTATTGTATTACATGCGCGTTATCTGGCAGAACTACATTTTTTTCCATTATTCTGGGTTGAAAATCAGGTTGAGCATTATACATACCAAAATATGCTAGATATGTTGCTTGGTACATCTACATTATCAGATGTGACACTTTGTACATTTGCGGTATCATATAAGACACTTTGTACATCTACAATATTAGATGTTATGCATAGTACATTTACAGTATTAGATATGTTGCTTGGTACATCTACAGTATCAGATATATTGCTTAGTACATGTACAGTATTAGATATCTTGATTAGTATATTTAGAGTATTAGATATATTGCTTAGTACATCTACAGTATCAGATATCTTGATTAGTACATGTACAGTATTAGATATATTGCTTAGTACATCTACAGTATCAGATATCTTGATTAGTACATGTACAGTATTAGATATATTGCTTAGTACATCTACAGTATTAGATATCTTGATTAGTATATTTAGAGTATTAGATATATTGCTTAGTATATCTACAGTATCAGATATCTTGATTAGTACATGTACAGTATTATATATATTGCTTAGTACATCTACAGTATCAGATATCTTGATTAGTACATGTACAGTATTAGATATATTGCTTAGTACATCTACAGTATCAGATATCTTGATTATTACATGTACAGTATTAGATATATTGCTTAGTACATCTACAGTATTAGATATCTTGATTAGTACATGTACAGTATTAGATATATTGCTTAGTACATCTACAGCATCAGATATCTTGATTAGTACATGTACAGTATTAGATATATTGCTTAATACATCTACAGTATTAGATATCTTGATTAGTACATGTACAGTATTAGATATATTGCTTAGTACATCTACAGTATCAGATATCTTGATTAGTATATTTAAAGTATTAGATATATTGCGTAGTACATCTACAGTATCAGATATCTTGATTATTACATGTACAGTATTAGATATATTGCGTAGTACATCTACAGTATCAGATATCTTGATTAGTACATGTACAGTATTAGATATATTGCTTAGTGCATCTACAGTATCAGATATCTTGATTAGTATATTTAGAGTATTAGATATATTGCTTAGTACATCTACAGTATCAGATATCTTGATTAGTATATTTAGAGTATTAGATATATTGCTTAGTACATCTACAGTATCAGATATCTTGATTAGTACATGTACGGTATTAGATATATTGCTTAGTGCATTACAGTATCAGATATCTTGATTAGTATATTTAGAGTATTAGATATATTGCTTAGTACATCTACAGTATCAGATATCTTGATTAGTATATTTAGAGTATTAGATATATTGCTTATTTCATCTACAGTATCAGATTAACACTTAATACGTCTACAGTATCCGATATGACGCTTAGAGTTTTAAAAGAGAGCAATGTATATAAAACATTTGACTTTGTATTGTAAGGATTTGACCTTTTCTTGCCTTTATCTTTATTTTGTATGTCTTTTTGGGATATCTAAACTTGCATGGTACTGTATAGCCAGAATTGTGGTGATGTGTCATTAAACTCTAGACATGCATGCTTACCATCGGTCCATATGTCCATCCACACCTTAGATTAAACTCTAGACATGCATGCTTACCATCTGTCCATATGTCCATCCACACCTTAGATTAAACTCTAGACATGCATGCTTACCATCTGTCCATATGTCCATCCACACCTTAGATTAAAGTTTTTTATATGGTCCTTTTCTCAAGAACAGTTGGCCACAGAGTCATGTTGCATGGTATCTAGATATATTTTGCAGGCATGGACAGCTTCATTTAATACTTTTGCAATAAATTGACAAAGAAAATGTATATTTGTAGGTATACTAATGCCAGACTGGTGTGTATTTGTAGGTATACTAATGCCAGACTGGTGAGTATTTGTAGGTATACTAATGCCAGACTGGTGTGTATTTGTAGGTATACTAATGCCAGACTGGTGTGGGAGGATTTGGTAGAGCCAGACATCAATATTGAGGAGTTTGATGATATGTTCTCCAGACCAGACCAGGAGACCTGTAGAAAAATAACAATCCGGACCAAGTCTGTCGCTAAACAGGTAATGACCATTTTTTAGACAGTCTTAGAAGTCCAACAAGTCCTTGGGCATTTCAAAATTAGACCTGATTGTCAGATAAATGACCTTAACTTGGATGGGAAAAATTATTCTGCAATTATGAGTATCTGAGTTGCATATTTTTCACTCTTTCTTCTCATGTCAATCTTGACTTGTAGCAATAATGTAGAGCAACAGAAGCATATTTTGCTCTTGCCTGCAAAGCATAGGCAAGACAATGAGCTCACTTTTCTCATGCCTGCAAAGCATAGGCAAGACAAATAACTCACTTTTCTCATGCCTGCAAAGCATTGGCAGGACAAAAAGCTCACTTTTCTCATACCTGCAAAGCATTGGCAAGACAAAGAGCTCACTTTTCTCATACCTGCAAAGCATAGACAAGACAAAGAGCTCACTTTTCTCATGCCTGCAAAGCATAGGCAAGACAAAGAGCTCACTTTTAAGCCCGCAAAGCATAGACAAGACAAAGAGCTCACTATTCTCATGCCTGGAAAGCATAGACAAGACAAAGTGCTCACTTTTCTCATGCCTGCAAAACATAGGGAAAACAAAGGGATTGCTTTGCTCTTTTCTGATGACATTGTTAAGTTTTTGCATTTAGCTCAGGTTCTCAGTATAGTTACAATATTTACATGTGTACACTGTTTAGTTTACTTTTCTGCCTGTAAACATTGACAAAGTTGGTAACCATGTAGATGAATGCATGTGGTAAATCTGGTGTTAGCCAGTGCACACGTCCAGGCAGTATATCCGGTTGCACAGGGTTTGCACAATCTTGAAAAGTGCTTGAATTCTGGTTGTTACCTTGAAAAATTCTTAAACATGAGGTTGGCTCCAAAAAGTACTGGAAAAGTTCTTGAAAATGCTCATTAGTCTTTGATAGGTGCTTGAAATTTTTAAGATAATCGTCAAGAAAAAAAAATATTATCTGTTAAAAATAAGTCAGAATTTCTATCTTCCTGGAATTGTACTTCTGTGTTGGGTCACTTATGTAAGACTTCCTGGAATTGTACTTCTGTGTTGGGTCACTTATGTAAGACTTCCTGGAATTGTACTTCTGTGTTGGGTCACTTATGTAAGACTTCCTGGAATTGTACTTCTGTGTTTGGTCACTTATGTAAGACTTCCTGGAATTGTACTTCTGTGTTGGATCACTTATGTAGCACTTCTTGGAATTGTACTTCTGTGTTGGGTCACTTATGTAACACTTCTGGAATGTATTTCTATATTGGGTCACTTATGTAAGACTTCCTGGAATTGTACTTCTGTGTTGGGTCACTTATGTAAGACTTCCTGGAATTGTACTTCTTTGTTGGGTTATTTATGTAACACTTTCTGGAATTGTACTTTTGTGTTAGATCACTTATGTAACACTTCCTGGAATTGTGCTTCTATGTTGGATTACTTATGTAACACTTTCTGGAATTATGCTTCTGTGTTGGATCACTTATGTAACACTTTCTGGAATTATACTTCTGTGTTTGATTACTTATGTAACACTTCCTGGAATTGTACTTCTGTGTCTTGTCACTTATGTAACACTTCCTGGAATTGTACTTCTTTGTTGGATTACTTACGTAACACTTTCTGGAATTGTTCTTCTGTGTCTTGTCACTTATGTAACACTTCCTGGAATTGTACTTCTTTGTTGGGTCACTTATGTAACACTTCCTGGAATTGTACTTCTGTGTTGGATTACTTATATAACACTTCCTGGAATTATGCTTCTGTGTTGGATCACTTATATAACAATTCCTGGAATTGTACTTCTTTGTCTTGTCACTTATGTAACACTTCCTGGAATTGTACTTCTGTGTTGGATCACTTATGTAACACTTCCTGGAATTGTACTTCTGTGTTGGATCACTTACGTAACACTTCCTGGAATTGTACTTCTGTGTTGGATCACTTATGTAACACTTCCTGGAATTGTACTTCTGTGTTGGATCACTTATGTAACACTTCCTGGAATTGTACTTCTGTTTTGGATCACTTATATAACACTTCCAGTTGGCTTATATGGTCATTAGTACCCAGCCTCATTTGTGATTGTGACCACTTCATGAAGAATAAAATATCAATGATGAGAATGAATTTAGAATATTTTATGCTTAAGCATGAAAAACTTGAGAAAGAGTCTGAAAATAAGGCAATAAAAAGACTGCTTTACTCCCAGTGGATGTAGATGAGACAATTGCATGATTAACCGCCATGCCTCCAAGCCCCTTCAGCTGCAGTGTTGTCACCTTAGCATAGTTAAAAAAAAAATATTTCTGAGTTCTTGTCTATGAATGAAATACTTCAGTCTTAAATTTTGTGGAGTCCATACACTACATTCAATATTTTTGCCTTAATTTAGATTCAGTTCATTATAGTGCTTGAAAATTAAACTTTTGTCTTTGAAAAGTGCTTGAATTTCCTGATTAAATGTCTATATGAACCTTGTTGCATTATTGATTTTTCATTAATATATGTAAGAAACAATATCACAATGATACAAAAATGTTTTACCTAAATTGTCAGATATATTTAAAAAAGACATCTCTTACAAACTGAATCCTGTAATAATAAGAGGTAAAAGACGTACAGCAAATTAAATAATTTGCAAGTTGAGCGAGGTATGGTATGCATATTGTTTATGGCATACATATAAATAGCTTTCAGCTGTAAGCCTAACATCCAAATTGGCAGAAAGGTTGAGTTTCAGATCAGTTCAGTTAAAAAGCCTTGATTTGGTTATTGCATGCTGTGTACATGATTATAAATTTAGGTAAACATTGCAGTCTTAGTTCTCAGACACCATTGTATATACAGTCATGAAACTTGATGGGTATAGTCATCTTGGAGGGTACTACTCACCATTGATAAAATGAAGTCACTGTGATCTACTTTTCATGCTCCACTGATTACATTAAGTTTTTTAATTTAGCTCAATTTCTCTGACACTATTGTATGGGCAGTCATACAGTTTGATGGGTGTATTCATATTGGATGGTATTACTCACCATGTCCAATGATACTATTGTATGTGCAGTCATACTGTTTGATGGATGTATTCATATTGGATGGTATTACTCACCATGTCCAGTTTGATGGGTGAATTCATATTGGATGGTATTACTCACCATGTCCAATTTGATGGGTGTATTCATATTGGATGGTATTACTCACCATGTCCAATTTGATGAGTGTATTCATATTGGATGGTATTACTCACGATGTCCAATTTGATGGGTCTATTCATATTGGATGATATTACTCACCATGTCCAATTTGATGGGTCTATTCATATTTGGATGGTATTACTGACCATGTCCAAAAGTAGGTCATAATGACATACTTTTAATCCACCAGCAATTACGTTAAGTTTCTTGCATTTAGCTCAGTACCTTAGACACTGTTGTGTGTAGTCCTGAAATTATATTAGGAAACAAAATCACCTGAATTACCTACTGTTAAGGTCACAGTGATTCCCTCTTCTTGCTCTAGTGACTGTGCAAGGTTTTTGGATTATGGTGAGACATCTTTTGGAATTCTTGGTAATAAAGATATCAAAAAAAATTATATTTTATAGAATTAGCAGTAGTTATTTACAGTCTTTTTAGCTGTAGAACTTGCATATGGTTTGAAAACATTTAGTGGACTTAGAAAACTGGAGATTTTGGTTAACTTATTGGCTTGGATTTAAAAGTTAAGCTGGTGATATACCTTCAAAGACACAGTCGTTGGATCAAATAACTTCTTACTTAAGTAACTTCTGATATCTTATACAATTATCATTTATTAATTAATTATAATTATCATTTTATTAATATATATTTTATGTTCCAGCTTAACTATCCCAGTTTTATTTTAGTGAAATATATTCACGCATCATCGTAGCAACATTACATAACCCAGAAAATTTGAACTCCTAAATTTAACAGTAATCCAAAATGTATGATTTATGTCTTTATTGTCACACCTTGTAGGTTTCCATTATATATTGACAGCTAAATGAATTACCATTTAATTTTCAGCAGGGGAGGGGTGTGGGGCCTTCGATTTTAAAATAAATTCCAGCCCCCAAATAGCTTGAAAAAAATATTCTTGCTCTATTTTTATGGAAGCACAAACAGCTTATTATATCCATTATATTACTTGAAAAATAACTTATCTTGAGGTAAAAGAAATCAAAATATCCAGCTTTGAAAGAAAATCCTGCCTCCCCCAAACAAAAAAATTAAATAATAGGTAACTAATCTGTCTTCACCTCCCTATCATTGCATCTTACCAATACATTTGAATCAAAGCACCACCCTATCATTGCATCCAACCAATACATTTGAAGCAAAGCACCACCCTATCATTGCATCCAACCAATACATTTGAAGCAAAGCACCTCCCTATCATTACATCTAACCAATACATTTGAAGCAAAGCACCTCCCTATTGTTGCATCTAACCAATACATTTGAAGCAAAGCACCTCCCTGTCGTTGCATCTAGCCAATACATTTGAAGCAAAGCATCAAAAAGTTATATGAAATATGTTCAATGCATTATGAAGATAAATCTGTAAAGATACTTTTACGTCACTCCATTTCAGGTGGCCAAAATCATAGAACCCAAGAAGTCACAGACAATTGGAATTTTCTTATCTAGTCTCAGGCTGGAAATGTCAGAGGTTAAACATGGTAAGCTTTTGTTTCACAAATCTGGTTTACATGACTCAATTCACCTGTATTGTAAAATACTGTAAATCTGGTTTACATGACTCGGTTCACTGGTGTTGTAACATACTGTAAATCTGGTTTACATGACTCTGTTCACCTGTATTGTAATTTGCTGTAAATCTGGTTTATATGACTCGGTTTACATATATTGTAACATACTGTAAATCTGGTTTACAGGACTCTGTTCACCTGTATTGTAACAAACTGTAAATCTGGTTACATGACTCTGTTCACCTGTATTGTAATTTACAGTAAATCTGGTTTACAGGACTCGGTTTGCATATATTGTAACATACTGTAAATCTGGTTTACATGACTCGGTTCACTAGTGTTGTAACATACTGTAAATCTGGATTACATGACTCTGTTCACCTGTATTGTAATTTACTGTAAATCTGGTTTACATGACTCGGTTTACATATATTGTAACATACTGTAAATTTGGTTTACATGACTCTGTTCACCTGTATTGTAACATACTGTAAATCTGGTTTACATGACTCTGTTCACCTATATCATAACAAACTGTAAATCCGGTTACATGACTTTGTTCACCTGTATTGTAACATACTGTAAATCTGGTTTACAGGACTCGGTTTACATATATTGTAACATACTGTAAATCTGGTTTACATGACTGTTCACCTGTATTGTAACATACTGTAAATCTGGATTACATGACTCCATTCACCTGTATTGTAAATCACAATAGTTTAGCATCCTTACTTTTTTTAAAAATTTAGTACATTTAGCATGTTCAATACCTAAAGTTTTTGCAAATTGATGATAAAAACTAAATGTTTTTTGCACCATAGTGTTTATCATGAATGATGTTTTTGTTATTTCAGTTTGTTTGTTAAATTCATGAATGCGTGATTTATGAATCCTCCTAAATTTCATGAATTCCCTCTCCTTAAACATGAGTGAGCATGCAAAAAGTGCACACTGTCAATTTATAAATGAGCATAATGAAACCAGTAACATTCATCAACTGCCATAATCGAGTGCTTGCTAATTACCTTTTGCAGTTGAGTAATGAGGCGGTTCTGTTGATTATGTAGTAGTTATTATAAGCATTTGACCAACTGCACTTGGCAAGGTTGTACAATGGTGGACATGCAGTTTTCGGTATTCATTGGTAATGTCTCTGCTATTACATGCAGTTTTAATGCTAGACTAGGCTGTATGCAGTTTTAATGCATACAGTCTAGTACCATTGTCATAACACACAGTTGCTACCACTGTGCTGATAATGAAGATAGCTGATAATGAAGATAAGCAACTGTAAGTTTTATTATTCTTCATTAAAAGTTATTTATCCCACATATGCTTCTTGAAACATACACTAGGTTTTTTTTTTAATAGATAAACTGCCCCATCCGTTAAAAATTGAAAATCCCACCTTTTGGAAATGCCAGAGGGGGTACCAGAACCCTCTCTGTGTGAAAGTCCTGGAGAAAACAATGCGTTCCGTCGTGCCTTTTTAAAAGATAAATTATGAATACAAGAATTGAAATTGAATTGTTCCTTAACTATTTAGGCTATATCAATCTGTTACTTTTTAACAAAATGTTTGTAATACAGATATCTTCTCTAAAAAAGTTATTTTCTTTTACTTAAAGATGGCATCTTGTGTATCTCACAGAACTGTCGTCGGGTATAAGTGAGATGTCAGACAAATGAAGTCGGACCAGAGTCCCCATGTGTTAAACAGAAGTATAAATTATCTTGAAATTGCCGTGGAGATTAAATGTCTGTATTATGTAGCAATGATTGTATGAATTAAAAATGCACAATGTCGGTGCCCAAAAAATTCCACAAGTGTTATGTTTCCTCATGTGAATGCTATTGAAAAAGTAATAAAAAAAAAAAAAACTTTTTCATGAAAACTGATATTCATTTCAGTATTGCATATAAGTTTTATTTTTGTGGGTAATTCATAAACATAGAATGCAAGGTCATCCTAAACGTACTCCTAATTACAAGAAAGAGCACATTAGTGGTGTCTCTCTCAATTCGAAATTTTCTGTGTCTGAATGTTTCAAGACCTTTTCTTTACTTGCTGATTATCTTTTTTTCCAGCCATTCTCACCTTTGATACCTCAGTATTGGATGAGGAAAAGCTTCGTCATATTTATGAACATGTAAGTTTGCCTCTTTAGACAGCTTAGTTACATGTAGAATTTTCATAACCTGCAAGTAATGATATTAAACATCTAGGCCTCCACCAAATGTTTATGCTGCATTTTTAACTCACCTGGCCAAGAGCTCAAGTGAGTTTATGGTATGGCCCTGCATCTGTCATGCAGAGTGCATTGTCTGTCATCTGTTCATAAACAATTGCTTGTTACTACTCTGATTTCAAACTTGCATCTGATTGGCTGAACATGTTACCACTCTGAAGGCCATATTTCTGATCTGATTTTAGTCAAATTTGGAAATTTTATTGTGGCATCAAGGTCTTGGATGAATTAGATATTGAGCAAGATCCATGCATACTGATGAGGTCATCTTGCATCAGATTGGCTGAACATGTAACCACTCCAACAGATTTTTTTACCTCTACTGGTCATAGACAAGAAGAGCTTATGGGTTGGTCTGTTGTCCGTCGTCTGTCATCGATCGTCTGACGTCCTTCCATCCATTAGCACAAGTTTATTATCGCTACTCCTCCTGAACATCTTGGAGGATTACCACAAAACTGTATCCACACATTCATCCCATGGTCTAGTTGGTTCTAAATGAAAATAGTGCTGCTCGGACATGCAATATGGCTGCCATCTTGAAAATCTTGTTATTGCCACTCCTTCTGAATGGATGGTCATATCAACATAGGGTTTTTACTAAAACACTTCTTATAATGTTTAGTTGGTCCTATATGAAAATCATGCTGATCTGAAGTCCAATTTGGTCACCATGGCAGCCATCTTGAAAATTTTGTTATTGCTTCTCCTCCTGATTGGATGGTCATATCAACATGGGATTTGCACTAGAAGACTTCTTATGATGTCTAGTTGGTCTTATATGAAAATGGTGCCAATGTGAGATCAAATATGGCTGCTATCCTTGAAAATCCTGTTATCGCTTCTCCTAAATGGATGGTCATATCAACATAGGGTTTTCACGAAAGACTTCGTTAGATGTCTGCTTGGTCCTAAATGAAAATGGTACCAATCTAACATCCAGTATGGCCACTACAGCAGCTAATTTGAAAATCTTGTTATTGCTGAAGAATATCAGAGATACTTTCAACACTCAGCAGTTAAAAGGAAGAAATGGTTTTATCTTGAATTCCTTGAAATTATTTTCAGTAGAGTGTGTCCCTTTGAGGGATTCTTGTTTATAGTTTTACACAATACCAATAAAATAATGAGACCAGGTACTCATATTCCATATTTAATCTACATTTTTTAAATGAACAAAATATGTTACACAATTTCATCAAAATTTCCTCTACATTCCATGTTCTGTCTTGATTTATCGTACATGAATACTTGGAAATCTGTTGAGTGAGAGAGAGAAAAAAGTGGAATTTGAGCTGGATGAAAATCTTGAACTTGCACCAAGTATCCCACAAGAACTTAGTTCTTATAATGGTATGTGTATGCTTTCTCTGGGATTTTTTTAGTTATATGATACCAATGATTCAAAGTTGCAAAACCCTGACGAGATGAGTGGGCTTTATGGTAAATTCCTTGACTATGTGGCACACACCTGCTGTAATCTATTTCATGTTTTGGTTGTTGTTTTTTAACCCATGACAAGGGTCTAACACAGATCATTTTAGAATATTTAAATGGCTAAAGGTCTCTTTCTTTCTCTGTCTCTCTGTGTTGGTTATCAGTCAGCGTGTCAGTTTTACCTCAATGGATCCAGATCTCAATCTCTCTCTGGACCTGTGATGGTAAAACTGACAGTCAACTCAATCAAGAAAAAGAAAGAGAGAGAGATAAAGGATAAAAAGGAATCATATGGTCAGTAGCAGTGGTAAGTCATGCATAATAATGAATTACTTTCTGTTTGCTTGTTATTTTGCTTGTCCTAGTCCCACTTGTTTTACTCGCCGATGATCGAATGGCCACACTTTCAGTGTTAGGGATACTCACCTAGCGCTGTTTGAAGAACTATACTTTCTTTATTTAAACCAAAGCGTCTCGTTATTTAATTAATATAAATCAAAATAGCTTGATAAAGAAGAAATGTAACAATTTCCAAGAATATTGTACTGCAATAGCTGCAGAACTTTATTTTGTAGCAGACACACTCGACAGGAATGTGCAGAGTTAACTCACTCCATCAATGCACAACTTCTTGTAGTCAGTCTTAATTCCATAAGAAATGTATGTATGCATATTTGTATGTGATATAAATAAAATATATGTATAGTATGTATGCTGTATATTTGATATACCACTTGTATAAAATTTTTACTGTAATTAAAAGGAAACCCTGCAAGCCTTGTTTCCTTTCAATGAAAAATGCATACATTTGATGGTATGTAAAGATACAGCATACATACTATACATATTGTTACATTTGTCATTTCAACTTTTCAAGCAGTTGATCTGTACTGATATTTAATGAAGGATTTTCCTGTTTTCAGAGAGGAGATGTGGAGGAGATTCAGAAGATTAAAGAACATGTAGATAAAAACCCTGATATCCATCTTGACAAACCTGAACAGTAAGTAATCATCTAGTTTGTATCCTCCTACTGCAATGGAAAAATGGGGCTTATAATTTTGCTGTTGTCTGTCCATCCATCTCAAGACCATTTTAAGTGTGACAGCACAAAAACTGTTGGACTTGGAACTTTGAAACTTTACACACTTTATCATGGTCATGACTAGATGACCTGATTAGATTTAAAGTCCATAACAGCAGGGTTTTTTAAAGAGTTTTTTCAACACATTTTTAAACTTTTTGAATTTAGACTTTTTGGACCCTTTCACATTTAATCAAAGACCACTTGAAGTAGACAAATGAAATTTGATAGGTATATTTGAACATCAGTTTTTGAATTTTTTTTCTTTAAACATATTTCTGAACTTTTTAGACTTATTTGTAGCAAACACTTTGTGAGCACAGTGTAGGAAAAATCATAGGTAGAAAAATGAAAGTTAGCATACATGTTTGTATGCAGCAGTAGATGACCTGATTAGATTTTCATGCCATTTTATGAGATTTTCCCATGTTTCTTCAATTCTGTTCTTTTCTTGAGCTTGGACATTTTTGATCTGCATTGGTTGCATATGCGTTTTACAAACACAGATCTAGTTAAGATTGTGATTGATTTAAAGGGGATATGGAAATAATATTTTGGTAGGATTTAAGTTATTTATATCCATAAAATAATTAAAGGACATTTAATAATTACATTCCTATTCTTGTTGAGTGTTTCAACTTCAACCCAGTGAGACAGAAGTATTTTGAAGTGAACTAGATTAAGAAGCTGTGTGGTGATATACCACCCAAGAAGTATTTTGAAGTGAACTAGATTAAGAAACTGTGTGGTTATGTACGACCTAAGATTAAGAAACTCTGATGTATTACCCAAGATTAAGAAACTGTATGGTAATGTACCACCCAAGATTAAGAAGCTGTGTGGTGATATACCACCCAAGATTAAGAAACTGTGTGTTGATGTACCACCAAAGAGAATCTTGTACATTTTGAGGTAAGGTGGTTTATATAAGAAATTTTTACAAAACCTTTTTAAGGATTTGTTACCTTTATATGTTTTATTTCCTATACCTTTTACAGAATTTTTTAACATCTTTATCTTTCATATTCTATTGAGTATTTCATGTTTACATTTATTTAGAAGGGTTTATCTTCCTGGGATTTTTGCACAATTCCTCATGTATACATTTTTCAGTTTTTATTTGTGGTTGGCACTATATAGCCACTATTGTGCTGAGGTGCCATTAAACGCTACTACATACATACATCATAATGTAAAGTAGTCCCTTGCTATGAAGCACCCTCATTATAGTGCTACCCCCTTACTATGTGGGTATTATCATAGATTCCTCTGAATTGTTTAAATTTTATTTTATCATTGCTACTTGAGTTATTTCTCTTTAATTTTGTTCTTTGTTCTTGAGTACAAATCATAAAATGTGATTTCACATCATTAAATACGCTGTTTTTATTGAGATCAGATTAGTGTGAATTGAGACCTGGACATCACTTTTCTATGACATGCTCACTCCTTTTATCCTGGAGTAAGGGTCACAGTCATAGAAGTTTTAAGTTGTGGTTTCAGTTAAAGTTTTTTCATTTACCTATGTTTCCACTTGATAAATTCTCATCATACTTGGCATGTATCATGATAAAGTTAAAATAATTTATTCTACCACATGCTTACTGGCCTTTATTACCTTGTTGTCAGAGTTCCAGTCATATAAATTCTGTGTTAAGGCTTTGGTTGAAATTTTTTATTTGTTTATATTTCCTAAATGCCATGATGGATTTTTTTAATTCTTGAGATGAATCATTATGAAGCTAAGACAATTAATTCTGAGAAATGCACACTCAGCCTTTTGTCCTTGGAATCCGGGGGTCACACGTTTTATAGCAATGATTTGATCATGGGCTCGACATGTAGTCCCCTGCTTCTTGCCGTGTTTTGATGCATTATTTTGATACAGCCTTGTGAGAACATTCCTCAGTATAAGGTTCCTTCACTTACAATGCCTGTGACTTTTATGTCTCCCATGGACAG
This sequence comes from Margaritifera margaritifera, assembly GCA_029931535.1. Classification (NCBI taxonomy): domain Eukaryota; kingdom Metazoa; phylum Mollusca; class Bivalvia; order Unionida; family Margaritiferidae; genus Margaritifera; species Margaritifera margaritifera. The sequence continues at coordinate 112,933 of JAQPZY010001392.1, read as the reverse complement.
TGTTATAAAGAGGGAACATTGTACTACTTTTGCAAATTACAGATATACCACAAAATAAGCAAGTATTATGTGTCTGTATAACTCTAATACAGTGAAACTTCTCTGAAACAAACTCTATCAGACCAAAAAGTTTGGGTTTTTTATAGCGGTGGTTGGAGGGGGGTGTCTTTTGGAGAAGCTTTACTGTAATTGCATTCTTGTCATGCTTTATTTAGATCATTGGGATGAAAAACTGATATTTGGGTTGGATGTATATTGATATTACAGTGATTCCTTAAATTGTATCACTATATCCAAAATACTCATGCAGATAAATAGTGGGATTTATGTGAGACTGGAAGGCAGTTGGTCATGTGCATTACAATATGGTCTATTCCATTTAAAATGTAACTAGGGGGAGGTGTGTGTGGGGTATGGTGGAAATGAGTGAATTATTAGGGTGTGAATCATCTTTCAAATTCTTCTTATTTTTTTTTTCCATTGTTACCTGCCCCCCCCCCCCCCCCCCCCTCCAACAACAACAACAACAACAAAAATAAACAAAGTTGGTGCCTTGCCCCTTCAGCCATTTATCGCATGGAGTTGTAAATTTACATGGCATAGTCCTAACCAGTACTCATATGTATGCAGTATTATTGACATACTAACATCATTAGCCATTTGTCTCTTTCCATCTCTTGCAGATTTTTGTATGATTTACACCAGATTCCAGATTATTCTGAAAGATTATTCTGCTTCATATTCCAAGAAGCATTCCAAGATAGCATATCTGTGATAGAAGATAAACTCACCAATCTCCAGATGACATGTGATGTAAGTATTTGATATGTGATATAAATACTCTACTTTTAAAGTTTACTCATCAACAGGTGAAATTTAAAAACAACAAACAGTGAACACCATCTATTTTGCCCCAGAGTATGTAAGAATCTGCCAGTTGTGGCTGCAAAATTTAGTGCATCTTAATCTTCTTATAATGGATTTGACTCACTGCCTGATGAAATCTGAACTGATGAATCACTAGAACTGAGATAAGATATCATTAGCATTGCATTTTCTGTAAAACTGAAGTCATTCTTGTGAAATTTTATCACTTTATAAGAAAATTTCTTTGGTTCATAATGAAAATTGTATGTGATTTGGATCAAAAATAATGAATTTATTAATCATTTAATCTGTACATGCTATTTAGTGCAAACTGTCCAGGTGTCTGACCATTAGAGTAGCAGATGTCCTCTTGGTCAGACAAGCTTAGTACAATAGTTGTAATTACATAATTGATCACATGATGCCAGGGACAAAATTGGCTAATGGCTCACTGGAAATTCAAAAATGATTAAGAGTTTAAAAGACAGCTGGTGATAAATAGATGGAGTTTGGGAATTTGTCAATTACAGTCCCCTCGATAAACGGATTACACAAGTTGCACTGAAATGCTTCTCCTTCAGTATGTTCTCCAATCACATTAACATTAGTTAATGCCTGCTAACTCCCTAATCCAGTTCTACTAAAAGAAAAAAATTCTTCTTTTCTGTCTATATCATATAGACAAAGGGCAATAACTCTTGCCCATTACTTCCCCTTGCCGCCACTTCATGTAGCTAGTTTTTAATCTTTGCTTCCATACAGCAACATTGTACAAGACACCTCCCATCAATCCAAGCCAAATTTGTTGCGAATTCTATCCATCCATAGAGGATTTTGTAATATTCATCCCTAAACAGGTGTTATATATATATTATTTTTTTAATTTGCAAAATATTTTGTGAATTTTGTAGGACTTGGCCTTCTGTTTTTTTTTTAGACCACATGTTCCAACACACTATCACTAATGCATGTTGTGATTCAAGTTTTTGCACACGCTGCCTATTGTTCACTCACTCTGTTAATAACGGGTGTTTAGCAAATTATTAACACACTGAGGTGTTAATTTATCTATTTTGTTTCTATTTATCATTTCACTGAAACATGTCTACTAAGTGCAACAAAAAATGCAGGAAGTTTAAAGCTAGGGAAGACATGCATGAAATGTACATCTTCTTTCCCATGCAGGGTGTGTGTGTTATGGTCCGAGGACATCTGGTCTACGGTGCTTCAACTGTCAACCAAAGGCAAAGAGAAGAGGGGAAAATCCTGCAAGGCCAGCACTGATGTTTTCAGTATTCATGTGAATACAGATTCCTTTGCAAACCTTGTGGGGGATGTTACTGGGTTCCCCGTCACCACCTAAAGTGAGACAGATGCAGCCTTCTGCCACCATCACCATGGCAGATTTGGGGGAGCCAAATACGGATATTTTATTGTCACAGTTGGATACACAGGCCTTCAACTGGTGCAGGAGAGAGCGATGCAATTTCTTAACTCTGGCCAAATTTTGCCACTTTTGCCTTGTCTGGTTTCTAGTTACTTCTGATACAATGGGGGAGTGTCCCCCCATATTTAGGCAGCCCAGTGGGCGTAATTTCCCCTGCATGTCCAAGTGTGGCCTTCGGGGCAGTAAGTCCAGGCACATGGGGTATTTTTTGGATTCAGTGGATCCAGCATACAGTACGGTATTGTCATCCAAAGCTGTCCAGCTGTCCCAGCCCGGCCTCAACTACAGGGATCTTAGTGACAGATCCATTCATTTAGCCATACATATATGGCTTCTTCTGTTTATAATACAGAGATATTAGTGACAGATCCATCCATATAGCCAGGCCAATGGCTACACATGCATATCGTGATGGTAACTTTAGTGAAAAATATATCTGTCCAGCCATACTCACAGCACAACCGATACTGGAGCTGACCAGACCTGCTTTCGCAAGGCCAGCAACCATGCTAACCATTTTCCCAGCTAACCAGCTGTCTGCCCCAGCTTTTCTTATGTTCACTGACAATGGCATTGCATCATCATTGCCAAAGGGAATGGTTTATCCCAAAATACAAGCAGACCATGAACAGGATACTTAACACAGTGAGTGTGAAGGTACTCCTGAACAACAGCCCTACTCTGATCTGACCATGGAGAGGATGGAGTGTAGCTTCAAGGCTGCCATCAAGGAGATATAAAGGGTGTTGCCGGGTTTGGAAACCCCTCCACCCCTAACACCAGACATGATTATGAAGTCAAAGTGTCGGTCAACATGGATGATGAGGAAGACTCTCCATCCTTCCGGTTGCTTCCTCAGTCAGCCAAAATCAATGAGATTAACAATAGGCTGTCTGGATGTATATGTGACCTGGGGAATGCCAAGGCTTTTTTTCTGAGAGCCAAGCACCAGCAATGTTTTCATAGTGCTTGTGCAAAACTCATTCCACCACTCCACCATACTGAACTCCCAGAATTGGATACAAATTTAGCAGCAGTTAACATGTCTGCCCCACTTTTTTATAAAGTGGACAAGAATGTGTTTCATGCCACATCAAAGCTGGTTAGGAACATAGTTGCCATGTCTTAGATACTGGATTTGGCCTTGTTGGCAATTTTCCAACTGGTGGAAAAATCGACCAAACAACACACATGGGAGTTGACGGCCTGAATTGCTCAGGTCATTAACAGGGCAGCTTACCATTCAATTGCGAATACAGAGACTGCCTCTGCCAATCTTGACCTCATAGGTCATGATGCATGTTTACGCTGCACATCACTAAAGCCTTATCACACCCTGGCTTTAAGGATGAATCCATTTGGCTCGCCATTGCTGTTTAGGGGCAAAATTAAAGAAGTTAGGGGCAGCCAGCTCATGAACTACCTCTCCAACTCACTGCCCCACCTGCATCTTCATTTAAAACCCAGCTGACCCTGCCACAATGGAGGGACGATAGGTGAGCCAAGGAAAAAGGATCTTTTACATCCCAAGCACAATTCAGATCTCGACCTTATGCCAGGAGACAACAGCCAAACCAGTCTTGGAGGAACCCTTACAGGGGGGGGGGGGGGGGTGAGAAACCTAGTTTCTCCACCACCAAACCCCCTGTCTCCCACTGCCGACTTACCACCCCCACTGCCACCAGGACAGCCTACAAGTGGGCGCCAGACTCCTGCAGTTTCAATCACATTAGATCAACCTGTTTCTGCAAAATTAATGGGTGATCCAAGTCATTTTGGAGGGGTTTCAGATTTTGTTCATCCAAACCTCTCCTCTTTCTTCCTCTCCTCTTCTAATGGATGTGCTGTCAGATTGGGAGAAGGATGATATTCTTCAGCAGGAGATGCATCAATAAAAGGGTGGTGGAGATTGTGCAACAATCTCTAGAGTTCAATTCATGGCTGTTCTTTATCAGAAAGGACAATGGCAAGTTGAGGCCAATTGTAGACCTGAGTCACCTCAACCAATTCATTTTGCCACCGAGGTTCATGATGGAGACGGCGAGATCTATATGACTCTCCATCCAAAGGGATGAGTATGCCATCAGTCTTGATCTGACCAATGCATACTTTCATGTCCCTATTTACACAGTGTCGTGAAAATTTCTTTGGTTTGCTTACCGCGACAAAGTTTACCAATTTCAAGTTCTCCCATTTGGTCTAAACAAAAGCCCCTGGGTATTTACCAAAATTATGGATTACATCGTCAACCTGTTCCGGTCAACTTCCTCTACAGCAGTGGTGGTGTGTCTGGACAATATCCTCAAAAAAAATATGGTAAGTTCTATTCTTCTCAAGGGCAGAAATTATCTCCTATCCCTTTTGAGTCCGACCTTCACCCATTCCAGTGTTTTGTCCACCTGGGTCCGACCTTCACCCATCCCAGTGTTTTGTCCACATGGGTATGGAGTTTATAACCAATCTCAATCTTGCATGTCTCCCTCATTATCTCTGTCATACGGATCGTCAAACTCATAGAGTCTGTTTCTAACAGGACATGAATTTCAGCGAGAGTTCTTGCAACTCAGGTTATTCAATACAGCAGCAGATTTGATCCCACTGGGCCATCTTTATATGCGTCCATTACAAATGACTTTTCTGGCTCAATGGCACCCCTTTTCCAGTCCACCTGATCAAAAGGTCAATATTACGATTGAGGTACAATCATTCCTGGGTCAGTGGCACAACCATGGTTGGCTAACAGGAATTCCTCTGGAGAAACCCCAACCAGAAGTGATGGTATGTACAGATGCCAGTATGTATGGTTGGGGAGCCCACTTGTTGCCAGACTTCAGTGTGGTCGGCAGCAAGTGGGTGCCAGGGGAACTGCCTCTTCACATTAACTTCCTTGAAATGAAGTCTATCATAAACGGCTTTCAGTTCTGGAAAGACTGACTCTGCGGGAAATCGGTCCTGATTATGTCAGACAACTCCATAGTGGTGACTTGCCTCCTCAAACAGGGGGCCACCAAATCACCCAACTTGTGTGTGCTGGTTTGGCAGTTTCTAGGTTGGTGCTGCCAACTTCAGATCAATGTATAAGTCAGAAACATTCCTGGCAGACTCAGTGTCCTGGCCAACTCTCTTTCCAGAAAAAGGTCAGGTTATTTATACGGAATGGTCCCTTCATCCATCCATCAGTTTTTCATCAGATTTGTGCACATTGGGGTGTCCGATGATCGACCTTTTTTTGACAAGATGGAACCACAAATTGCCCAAATTGTTCTGGATCCAAAAGCTTGGGCCATGGATACACTGTTAATCAGTTGGGAAGGGGTTATGGGCCTTTGCCTACCACCCCCCCCACCCCCACTCCCCCACTGTCTTAGTACCGAAAATAATACAGAAGATAAGGGGTCAGAATTACAAGATAATTCTGATAGCCCCTCTCAGATGGGACAAGTTCTGGGTCAACGATCTACTTGATCTAGCGATAGACCTAAACAGGAAGATTCCAACCACATCAAATCTTCTCAAACAACCATGGTCGCAGGTGTTCCACCCCTGCCTGGACTGTCTTCTCCTTCAGTTCTGGCTCTTGTCAGGACAGCCTTGTGAAAGAAAGAATTTAGACCTTCCATTGTGGAGAGAATCTCGCAAGCAAGAAGGCCCTCCACTCTGAAGGCTTATGAGGGAAAATAGCATGTTTTCAGGGACTGGTGCCAAATCAATAACATCGTCCCCTGGAGTGTCTCAATCTCTCAACTGCCCAACTTTTTTCTCCAGCTCTACAAGGAGAAAAAGTTAGCCTCAGTTTCTATCAAAGGTTATCACTTCATGATATCTGACACATTCAGGCATCATGGCAGAAGAGATATTGGTCATGATAACGATCTATGAGACCTACTTGCCAATTTTGATTTGAATATGCCAAAATCCCTCACCCTGTTTCCAAAATGGAATCTGGCCTGGTTATTAACATGGCTCAATTCAGATAATCTCGAGCCATTAGCCCAGACCTTGCTGAAGCTGCTGCCATACAAAACCTGTTTCCTGATACCTTTAACTTCGCCATGCGGGGTGAGTGAATTACATGCCCTTTCAGTTGACTCAAACTATCATCAGTTCAGATCGGATGGTTTGTTGATTCTCATGACACAACCAGGCTTTGCAGCTAAGAACCATTTACCATCATTGGGCAGTCAGAGAGTCGTCTTATGCTCCCTCTTGTCTACAGATAAGTTGAAAGCAGGGGCCATGCAAGATCCTGTCTGAGCCCTCAAGCACTACTTGAAGTGCACAGAGACAAATAATGGCAACCACAAACAACTCTTTCTCCCCATGAAGGTGGGAAAGCAGGATATCACCTCTAAGCCCTATCTTTGTGGCTTAAGTTGGTTATACACTTTACGTACACTGAAATCTCAAAAGATCAGGGTTGCCTTGCGAGGATTTCCGCTCATGAAATTAGAGCGATCTCGGCAAGCCTTGCATCTGAACACAATGTTTTGATCAGAGACATCATAGAAGCTGTTGGCTGGCATGCAGTCAACCTTCTCAAGTTTTTATCACATGGATTTAGCTTCGAAGAGACAAAACCTGAATCTGGTGGGTCCTGTGGCTGCGGCCCAGACGACCACCAGACCCAATTAAAACCAACACAGCCTCTTAGCATCACTTGATTTGCCAATGAATTTTTGGTGGTAATAAGATTTCATCTTTTTAACCTGATATGATAGTGGTCACAGATCACGTGACCATAGGCTGTGCTGCTACATTTATCGTTCACATAGAGAATTCAATCTTTCTTCCCTATAAGGATACCCGAGGTTTAGGTAGGATGCTCAGCATTCCCTCCTCCTATTACATATTCTCCTAATACTAATGTGATCGGGGAATGTATTCGAAGGAGAAAGCAAATTTTTCTAGAAAATTATGTTTCTCTGAAAATACTTGCCCGATCACATTACTTAAAAACCGAGCATCCTTGTTGGTATTTCACTCAGCTTAAAAACTAGTGACACTTAGTGGTGGCAAGGGGTGGTAATAGACAAGAGTTATTGCCCTTTGTCTATATGATCTAGACAGAAAAGATTAATTTTCTTCTTTTAGTCGGTTAGATTCTGGAGGTAGGAGGCTTATATTCCCTAATGTTAATGTGATCCGGTTATGTATTCTCAGAGAAACATAATTTACTAGAAATATTTGCTTTATTGCCTTATCTGCATTAGCAGACAGCCAGACGTGTAGATATCATTCTGGTGGGAGAGCTTTACTTTTCCTCCCGCAATGGTGATATCAGTAATATACATGTTGTGTGTTAAAGGTGAAATTGTAAAAAATTTTAAATCCACTTAACATGCATCATGGTGTTAATTATAAGTAAGATGTAGAGTTGTACTGCACCTTGGTTGAAGGCTTGATGCTTTAGCTTACATCTGATTGTATGTGTTAAGGTGTTCATGTCATTTTTCTAAATTACTTTTTTTCTCTTAGGTTTTTGTCTTACCTGTAAAGCAGAGGCAATACATATGTATCATTTTTACGGTAGCATTGTTGTTTTCATTGTTGGCATCAACATTACGTTTTTGCATTTAGCTCCATTTCTCTTATACTTTCAAATTATTTTTCACCTCAGGGATACTACTTACTACTGGCAAAAAGTAGATCACAGTGACCAACTTTCCATTCTCATGTGATTATGTGAAATGTTTCTATTAAGCTCCAATTCTCTGACACTATTGCATGTAGAATCATGGAACTTGATGGATCCATTTATCTTGAGTTTTACTATTAACCATGACCAAAAAAAGGTCACTGTGACCTACCTTTTTCGCTTTAGGGACTTTGCTAGGTTTTTGGATTATACATCAGCAAAGCAGGCAAGGCATAGCATTCCATGAAATTCTTGTTTTATTTTTGTACATAAGTCTCTTTTTGTAATTTATATCTTGATTTTAAGGCCAGTAGATATATACAAACGATATGCTGTCATTCTTTAAAAAGAAGCCACCACATTTTGAAGAAGAGTCAGATTTTTACTTGGTACATCAACTGTTGTAAATATCTATCTGTGAAGAATCTTTTCAAACAAGCTCTTACATGGCATTATTTATCTAGCAGGAAACTTGAGTTTTGACACAAGTTGATTATATCATGTCGGCAGAAAGTAGGGGAATGGCTTCATATGGGAAGTATAACAGTGGTTTCCACAGATACAGACTCTGTACATGTGTAAGTGGCAGATATGCCATCAAATATGGCCACTGTTGCTAAAAATAGAAAACCTTTAAATGACTTTTCCCAAAAATTGCATAACAGAATTTGACTGTGCAACTGTTATTACTGCCATCTTTATATTTCAGATGTTGATGAAGAGTGTCTGCATTAAAAGGATACTGGGACTTGTACTGGCCATGGGAAACTACATGAATGGAGGTGGGGCACATGTCTGGGTGTTATGTACAATAAATCATGCCAGCAATAATTAAAGCAATAAATGTGTTCCTATTCAAGAGTACAACCAACTAAGTTATGTAGGTGTAAATAAATGTAAATATGTTGAAGGAGTTTTTTAAATGTATTCAAATTACATTGAGTCTATTTGTCATACTGATATAAAGTACTGAGTTGTGTTAATTCCTGTCATTATGAACGATGGATGTTCTTACCTTTCAAAAAAGGTTTAGTGGGGATCAAAGTAAAATGAATGAAATAAATAAAACAATTACCCATGATTGATGGACTACTTTTATTCCTGAGATATTTGTGTAACTAGGATGTTATAACTTGAAATACTTTTTATACAAGAGAAAAATGTGTTTACTTTTTTTGGTCTTAAATGGTACAGGTTATTGAAACTGAATGCTTCTGTTATATGAAAATAGTCACCAGTTTCATCTGCTATGGAATTATTACATGCTACTCATCTGAATTATTATGCACTGTTTTATCAAGATATGTTTTGTTACCAAATATGCTGTTGCAGATTTTTTCCCCACTTTTCTAAACGAAATGAAAGAAGTCATCCATAGGCCAAGTATAGAAAAAAGTGTATAGCAACTTAAATTAGAAAAACATTTAAACAGAGACACTCCCTTGTTAAATATTTACTGTGTTTGCAGACTTTCAGAGACTTTAAAAGGTCTTGATCACCCTTTGCTATATACCACTACTATATATATAATTAACATGGATTTACCATCTATATTACAGTGTTGTTGCTATTTGTCCTTTGTTACGACTCTATGGTCTAAGAAAAATGTAACAGAAAGAAAGTGAAACCAACAAATCAAGTAAAAATCAACAAGCAATTTATTACTAGATAATTAAAATGAAAAATCAAAAAGTCACTTACAGTAATGTGTTTTGAAATCCTAATAATCCAATAAGAATGATTGTTCTAATCACAAGTCCTAAATATAGAATGTTCCGAATTCACGGCTGTGTCCTTGAATGTTATGATGTGCTAATGGTCTCCAAAGTCCTGATGTACTAGAAATCTTGATGTGCTGATGTCAAAATGAAGTATTCCAAAATCTCTGAATAAGTTCACATAAATTCCAAAATCATCAATTAAAAATCCAAAATCCAAAGTTTATGAGCACTGTTATAATCCAATGAATATTTAAAATAATTCCTCTCTTAGAATTTGGAATGAATTTTCACAACTGTAATAGCTCTTTACAAGACTGATGGTAATGTCAAAACTGAATAAATGTCCACCAAACATGGTATATATAAAGATTGGTCACATGACAGAATGTTCTAGAACATGAGTCATCTTGATGGAATTCTACTTGTAAACAAAATCAACCTTGACCTTCAAATTGAGAAAACATTATATTGATCAAAACAACCTAATTCAAGGACACTAGTTAAACATGTTTTTCCTGATAAACATAAAGATTTAAGCAAATATTAAAGTGAAGAAACATTTATAATTTCCTAAAATATTTATAATATTATATAAACATCATACATAACACCTCCCCTCATAAAGAAAAAGAAAGATTTATGTAATAAAGCTTTCTTTTGAATATACATCTAATACTATAATAACCAAAATTACATAAGAACATGTTTTATGATACTGGACTTAATTACATCAAGCAATATTAAATTTCTAGGCACGTGAGAGTGCATCTGCAATCACATTGTCTTTTCCCCTGATGTGTCTGATGTCAATGTTATATTCCTGCAATATCAAACTCCATCTCAACAATCTCCGATTTTTATCTTTCATTTTGTTGATGAAAGTAAGGGGATTGTGATCACTGTACACAATAATTGGAGAAAGAGCTGAGGTAACATACACTTCAAAATGCTGTAAAGCCAATATCAAAGCCAAACATTCCTTCTCAATTGTGGAATAATTTTTCTGGTGCTTGTTTAGTTTTTTAGAAAAATAACACACAGGGTGATCCACACCACTTTTGTCTTCCTGAATCAATACTCCACCAACCCCTACATCGCTTGCATCAACAGATAATTTAAATGATTGGCTGAAATTTGGTGCAGAAAGAACTGGTGCATTCTTAAGCATGGCCTTTAACTTGTCAAAAGATTCCTGACACTTGTCAGACCAAAAAAATTTGGTTTTCTTACTCAATAAACTTGTCAAAGGTTCAGCAATTTTGGAAAAATTGGAACAAAATTTCCGATAATATCCAGCCATACCTAGAAATTGCATCAGTTGCTTTTTACAAATTGGAACTTGAAATTCAGAGATAGCTTTGACCTTAGCTTCTATAGGTTTAACTTGACCTTGTCCCACAATATGTCCTAAAAATGTGACACAAGCATAGCAAAACTCACTTTTGCTCAAATTAATTGTCAGATTCACATCGCTGAGTCGATCAAAGAATTTTCGAATGGTTTCCAAATGATCTTCCCAGGTGTTGTTGTAGATAATGACGTCATCGATATAAGCGTCACAATTATCAAGACCAAATGTTATCATGTTCATCAGACGTTGAAACGTTGCAGGCAAATTTTTCATTCCAAACGGCATGACTTTATATTGATAAAGTCCATCTGGAGTTACAAATGCTGAAATTTCTTTTGCCCTTTCCGTCAGTGGAATTTGCCAGAATCCTTTTAAAAGGTCAAACTTGGTGACATATTCCGCATTTCCAATTTTATCAATGCAATCGTCCATTCTTGGGATTGGAAATGAATCAGTTTTGGTGACACTGTTGACTTTTCTATAGTCAGTACACATACGGAATGTATTATCTGGCTTGGGAACAAGAATACATGGTGAACTCCAGTTACTTTTACTTGGTTCTATGAAATCATTCTCCAGTAGATACTGAATTTCTTTCTTCAGATAGTTCTGTTTGAGAGGATTCATCCTATAAGGATGCTGTTTCACAGGCGCAGAATCTACAATGTCAACGTCATGATAAATTTTACTTGTTCGTGTTGGAACATCAGGAAACAAGTGCTCATATTCATGTAATAGCTGTTTTAGTTCATTTCTTTCCTGTTGTTGTAGATGTGAAAGTTTCTGGTCTAGGTTGTTCAATATTTCTGAATTCCGAAGATTGGTTATACCAGAGTCACTATAGTCTGATCGTACTCCATCGTTGATATCTTCACTGTGTGGGACAGGTACAACTAAATTAACAGAATAATTAGCTGAGCTATCTCTGTCAAAATATTCCTTTAACATATTTATATGACAAAGTTGTTTCTGTTTCCGTCTCCCAGGAGTGTTAATGATATAATTTAAGTCATTTACTTTCTTTTCAATGGTATAAGGACCATAAAATTTAGCCTGAAGAGGATTCTGAGGTATGGGAAAGAGAGCCAGAACTTTGTCACCAGGTTTAAAACTCCTTTCCTGTGAATTTCTGTCATACCTTAATTTCATTTTTGACTGGGTAGTGTGAAGATTAGTTCTTGCTACTTCACAGGCCTTTGACAACTTGTATTTGAAATCAGAGACATAATCAAGAAGATTAATCTTTGAATCTTCATTTGAAAGAAGTTTCTCTTTCAATAATTTCAATGGTCCACGGACAGTATGACCAAAAACTAGTTCAAAGGGACTAAAACCCAACGACTCTTGAACTGATTCCCTAACAGCAAACAACAACAAATGAACACCCTCATCCCAATCCTTTTCTGTATCAAAGCAAAATATGATCGAATCATATTCTTCAAAGTTTGATGAAATCTTTCCAAAGCACCTTGACTTTCAGGGTGATAGGCAGAAGATTTAAACTGTTGGATGCCTAATTCATGCATAACTTGTTGGAAAATTCCAGACATAAAATTTGACCCTTGATCTGACTGGACAGATTTGGGAAGGCCAACAAGTGTAAAAAACTTCACCAAAGCTTTCACAATAGTTTTAGTTTTTATATTTCTCAGAGGAATTGCCTCTGGAAATCTTGTAGATGCACACATGATGGTCAACAAGTATTGGTTGCCTGATTTGGTTTTAGGTAAAGGACCAACACAGTCTACTATTATTCTACTAAATGGTTCATCAAATGCAGGAATAGGTTGCAGATGAGCCTTAGGTATCTTCTGATTGGGTTTTCCTACCATTTGACAAGTGTGACAAGATCTGCAGTATTTAGAAACATCACTTTTGAGTTTCGGCCAATAAAAATGATTCAAGATCTTGTGATAAGTCTTACGGACTCCTAAATGACCAGCCAAAGGAGTTTCATGGGCTAAATTAAGAATTTCCTGTCGATATGACTTAGGAACAACAATTTGATAGCTCACTGACCACTCGTCACCAGCGGGTACATCAGGTGGTCTCCATTTCCTCATAAGGACCCCATTTTTCACAAAGTAACACACTGGAACTTGTGTGGCTTCAGTTTCACTGATAGCCCTCTAAAACAAACAAGATATCTCGGGATCTTGCTCCTGTTCAACGACAAGGGATTGTCGTTTGTCATCCTGATTAGAACAAAGAGAATGAGTTGCCAAAAGAGGATCACTGTGATCAATACCATTTGATTGATCAATACCTGAGGAAAAAGTGACCTCATCAAAAGACTGACCAATACATGTGTCAGCTGAAGGAATAATATCCTGATCAACATCACTCTCAAGAGCTCTTTTTGCCATAGCTCTAGTAACTGCACAAGCAGGGTACAAATCAGGGATTTCAGTTTCGACAGGATCAACTTTCTGATCCAAACAAGGCTTGTCAGTTACAAGTGGATTAACCACAACCTTATCTCCAGCTAGGTCATTGCCTAGTAATAAATGAACACCCTCTATGGGTAAAGAAGTCACTGCCCCAACAGTCACAGGTCCAGAAACTAAGTCTGATGCCAAATTTACACAATAAAGAGGAACATTTACAAAGCCACACTCTACTCCCTGAACAAGAACACTTTCACTTGAAGAAGAAGACTCAGACAAAGGCAAAGTACCTGATAATAAAAGACTCTGAGAAGCTCCAGTGTCCCTTAATATTTTAATTGGGATAGGTTTGGCAGAATCACCAATAAGTGATATAGAACCTTCTGACATGAATGGTTCATAAGCCTCTAAAATAGAATCAGACTGGGGTTTGTTTGACCCAACAAATGTATTGCTTTCAATACAAGACCGTGACCTTGACCTCGTAGAAATAAGAGCATTTGGAAAAGCTCTGTCTTTACTCTGTTGCTTATTTTTCAACTTGAAGCAATCAGAAATAACGTGCCCTTTCGTTTTACAATAAGTGCACGTAGGAAGAGATAAGGATTTCTGATCAGTCTTATCAGATGTTTGATTCCTAACAGTTGTGCTGTTGTGAAATTTGGAAGTACTCGAATGAGATTGAAATGGTTTTTTACCAGAAAACTGCTGAGAGGACGACTTATTGCCAAATGAAATTTTGTGAGTCAAGGAATAATCATCAGCCATACGAGCAGCATTTTCCAAAGTTTCCACATTCTGCTCGTCAAGATAGGTTTTAACATCACTATGGATGCACCTCTTGAACTCTTCAATTAATACGAGCTGTCTGAGGTTATCATAACCTTGATCAACTTTCTTGGCTGAGCACCACCTATCAAATAGTTGTTCTTTATCCCTTGCAAATTCGACATGAGTTTGTCCAGTTTCTTTTCTACAATTCCTAAACCTTTGTCGATATGCCTCTGGTACCAACTCATAAGCTTTCAAGATGTACTCCTTAACCACATCATAATCAGTGCTTTGTTGTACTGACAGTGAAATGTAGACTTCACGAGCTTTGCCAATTAGTACACTTTGTAATAACAAAGTCCAATGCTCTCTGGGCCATTTCAAGTTTTCAGCTATTTTCTCGAAATGAAGAAAGTATTTATCTACTTCTTTTTCCTGAAAAGGGGGTACTAACCTAATATATCTAGTAACATCAAAACCTGAACTTGTGTTTAAAGGAGTGGAGTGTGCTCTGTTTGCCAGTTCTAATTCTCTTAATTTAAATTGCATTTCCCTTTCTTCTCTTTGCATCTGCATTTGTATCTGCCTCTCTTCTTTCTCTCTCTCTCTCTGAATCTGAAGCTTTGCCAATTCTAAATCCATCTGGTTCTTTAACTCTAATTCCCTTAATTTCCTGTCAGAACCAGATACAGGCTTTCTCTTCAAACTTAAAGCACTGCTATCAAAAATTCCCTTTCCTAAATACTGAATTAAAATAATCTTTATTTCCTGTTTTGTCAATGATACTTTTGCCTCAGATAGACTGTATTTTCTGGCAAGCTCGAGCAACTCATCCTTTCTCATGCACTCTAACCCCTCCTGGGTAGGTTTTGAAATGAAATTCTGAAACATTAGATGCCATTGTAAATGCTTGTTGGTTTCACACAAAAAAAATTTCTCTATTTAAAAATCTTTGCCAAAGACAAAAAAAAAATTCCGAGACAAAATCAATATGAATTTCAAAAATAACTTTAATATCTCTAATATGCTTTAAAGAAATTCAGATCCCGGAACGACGAGCCCCCAATTTCTGTTACGACTCTATGGTCTAAGAAAAATGTAACAGAAAGAAAGTGAAACCAACAAATCAAGTAAAAATCAACAAGCAATTTATTACTAGATAATTAAAATGAAAAATCAAAAAGTCACTTACAGTAATGTGTTTTGAAATCCTAATAATCCAATAAGAATGATTGTTCTAATCACAAGTCCTAAATATAGAATGTTCCGAATTCACGGCTGTGTCCTTGAATGTTATGATGTGCTAATGGTCTCCAAAGTCCTGATGTACTAGAAATCTTGATGTGCTGATGTCAAAATGAAGTATTCCAAAATCTCTGAATAAGTTCACATAAATTCCAAAATCATCAATTAAAAATCCAAAATCCAAAGTTTATGAGCACTGTTATAATCCAATGAATATTTAAAATAATTCCTCTCTTAGAATTTGGAATGAATTTTCACAACTGTAATAGCTCTTTACAAGACTGATGGTAATGTCAAAACTGAATAAATGTCCACCAAACATGGTATATATAAAGATTGGTCACATGACAGAATGTTCTAGAACATGAGTCATCTTGATGGAATTCTACTTGTAAACAAAATCAACCTTGACCTTCAAATTGAGAAAACATTATATTGATCAAAACAACCTAATTCAAGGACACTAGTTAAACATGTTTTTCCTGATAAACATAAAGATTCAAGCAAATATTAAAGTGAAGAAACATTTATAATTTCCTAAAATATTTATAATATTATATAAACATCATACATAACACCTTCGAGTTTGAAGGTGACCATGACATCACTATCTGGTTTGGTTTCTGTGAGTACACGAGTGGCTGATCAGGTCAATTTGTGCTCAGCACTGTCCGTGGCACACTGGACAGGAGATGCCGCTTGGGGTTACTTGATCAATAGAGTACATGCTGCAGTTCTGAGAGTTTTGTTTCAAGGATGACTTGAGGGAATCTTTGAAGCATTTCTTCTGACCTCCCTCAGATCACTTTCTCTCCTTCAGCTTTCCTGTAGAAGATCTTATTTGATTGTCAATCATCTGACTTCCTGGTGATGTGGCCTGCCCATGTCATCTGTGATTTCATCAGCAGAGTGTGGATGCTTGGAATGCCTGCCCATGTGAGAACCTCAGTGTCTGGATCCTTGTCCTGCCATCTCATCCTTATTAGTTTCCTCAGGCAGCCAATATGAAAATGGTCATTTTCTTGGAATGGCATCTGTACACCATCCAGGTTTCCCATGGATACAGCAGGGTCAGCAACACAGTGGCTTTATAGACGTTTTTTATTTGCAGACTGATGCCTCTGCACTCGTACATATTTGCACATAGTCTGCCAAAGGACACACTTGCTTTAGCAATTCTGGCATTGGTTTTGTCATCAATTTGGACTGCACATGACAGTGTACTGCCAAGATAAGTGAACTTGTCCGTTGCCAGGAGGGTTTGGTCATTCACTGTGATGGTAGGCTGTATGTAAGGCATTCCTGATGCAGGTTGGTGCATCACTTTAATACTAATTGTGAGACCAAAATTGTCACAAACTGAAAAAGAATGGTCCATACTCTGTTGCATATCAGACTTAGGATTTGGCATTCAGGGAACAGTCATCAGCAAATAGGTGATCACGAACAGTCACTTCCTGTAACTTTGTCTTTGCCCATAGTCTCCTCAGATTGAAGAGCTTGCCATCAGTCTGGTATCCGATGTCAATCCCAGTGTCATAGTCAAGGAAGGCATCAGTAAGCATTGCGGAGAACATCATACTGAAGAGAGTTGTAGCCAACAAGCAGCCTTTGACTCAGTTAGTGGCTGGGAATGGTTCAGATGATTCACTGTTGTCCGTGACACAAGCGATCATGCAATCATGGAATTGCTGAACTATTATGATGAATTTCTCAGGGCAGCCAAATTTTGCCATGATCTTCCAGAGGCCTCCATGACTGACTGTGTCAGAGGCTTTTGTCAGATCGATGAATGTCGTGTACAGGTCTGAATTCTGTTCCTGGCATTTCTCCTGGAGTTGACGAGCTGTAAACACCATGTCTGTGGTCCCTAGTCCTTTCTTGAAGCCACACTGACTCTCAGGCAATAGCCCTTGATCGATGTTATGCACAGGGCAATTCAGTAGAATTCTGTCAAGGATTTTGGTGGCTATTGACAGCAAGGAGTTGCCCCTATGGTTGTTGCAGAATTATCTGCTCACTTGTACAAGTAGACAATGGATGCAACCTTGTACTCATGGTGTACTGATGCTGTAGTAGACCTTTTAACAATTAACTCTTTATTTGTAGAAAATGCATGGCTCCATGATTACAAGTTATTCTCACACTCAGACTCAGTTCATAATTCTGATGTCTGATTGGCTGATGTCAAATTACTGACCAATCAGACATAAAAGTTTGGGGTGCAGTCTGAGTTTGAGTGTGAAAATTGTTTGTAAATCTTGTGGCATGATTTGGACTCAAAGAGTCTAAACATCTAGTAGGACATCTCTTTATGATGAATGTTTTATTAAACTGAACAATTTACAGGGGCATAGGCAGGTAATTATTTGACATATGCACAATAACTAGAGATGCGAACCATTCTGATTTAAGCATAATCATTGCTGTGTCTAGCTTAAAATCACACCATTATGACCACTTCTGTCAAATTCCGATTTTTCAGTCGAGCAAAATTGTATATTGGCAAACAGCAGTGTTAACACCAATAAATCTAGATCACTAAAATGCTTTTATGTCCAGTTGTAATTCCTTTGTGAAAGTGTTCCTAAGCACTTGTATCATAAACGCAACTGAAAATCGACCAATCAGAAATTGAAAGTTAGCCTAACGCTCTGATTTACCCTAGATACTTTAAGATGTTGAAACAAAAGGCAGTCGTTCAGATTGCAACTCATTGAAAAGACTGTGCTTCAGAAATTCAAAATGGAAGACAAAAGGCATTAAAACTGGATGAATACTATGCCTTATGCTCACATTACAATTTTATAAAGCTGACATTCCTATTTCATGTTGGTAGGGTTTGGCATCTCTTTATCAGGGGCTGGTATGGGGTGGGGGTGCTACTGCTAGAAATTTAAAATTTGATATTTTTATTTTTCTATGCCACTGAATTATATGTGCTCAGACTTGCTTTTATAGGGACAACCACTGTATTAGTTCTTAAATGGACTATTTTGAGAGTGAAAGTTTGTGAATTTGGTAAATTTCTATGCTGTGATGTTGAAAATCACAAAATGTCTGTGGTACAGGTTGAACTACTGGTAGCAAGCCAGGTTGTTTAATTGACAAACTGTTAATCTGCTTTCCAGGTAACATGGCACGAGGCCAAGCAGATGGTTTTGGCATAGATATTCTACCAAAACTCAAGGATGTGAAGAGCAAGGTAAGATGAATTGTTATTGCATTATCAGTATTGTCCAAGTCCTTGGAATACATGATATGAATCTTTGTACATTGTGTGTTAGCATAAATATCATTTATTATATATATGAATTCCCTTTATATAGTGTGATGTCTGACTTGGAAAATTATATCAATTTCTCCTTTTATGCAATAGAGACTAAAATCACCACCAACAACAAAATTTATCATATGGCTTACAGTTGTCTTGATATGTATGTCTCTAAAATTAAGCTTTGCAGCACACTTTGGTCTGGTGATGCATTATGTAGCTGTAATTGGGTCATACAGTTTTGCATTTGACTGCATGACAAGAAAGAAACTTAGAAGTATGCCAGATTTTAGTTCCTGAATATGAACCATCATCATTGACTTAAGGGTGGATCAGCCCAACTTGTTACTTCCAGTGACCTTTGGTGCAATATCACAGTTCTTACATAAATTCAAATTCTAAGCAAGATTAGAATCAACAGTAGATGTTATGATTGAGCTAGGTGGTCTAACCACCTTCCTACTAGGTAAGTACAGCACTAGAACCATTTTAATATTTGCTTGAGCAATTATGTACAGTGAAACCCTGCTATAACATGATGGTCAGGGTCCACAAAGTGGTATCGTTTTATTACCGTACCGTGCTATATCCAACCAGGTCAGTTAACTGCTTCATTGACGCAGTTACCAACTTGATGCATTTTAAATGAGAAATACTTAAAACAGTTATTACATATTTAATATTTATTTTTTTGGCAGAGAACCATTCATTGGTATATCCATATATATGACATGTGTATAAGAAATCTAGCAACTTAAGTGTACTCACCAACCGATATCATGGTATCTATAATAGTAATTCTATTGAAAATATGCACAAAGAAGCATTATTTCTGGAATATTTCTGCTAGATTCCATTTGAATCCAAATACTTAATTTCTTGCTAATAACACTTTAACTCGGGAAACAAATTATTTCTGAAATATTCATATTTGCTGGAGATGTCCCAACGGTCTGATTTTTTTTGCTGACAATAAAATGCATATTTCAGACATTGTGAGTTTCTAAATAAAAACTTGTATTTAGGTTTGAAAAATACTGTAACTGAAAATTCATACAGTTGGTCAAAGGTATTGACTTCTTAATGTACTTTAGATTAACACTTGAACAGTTGTGTACAATTGCCTGGACCCAATATGGGAGTAAACCATTCAATTTCATGGGTAAAGAGTGATCTCCATAAAAACAGTTGAGTCATTCTCTAAAAAACAGAGGAAAAAAATACATAAAATTAGCCCAGTAATAATTGAAATTTTATTTATAACTATGACTTTGCACTATGACAGAGGAAAGACAGGGAGTTGTATATTTGATTATAACAGCAAATCCCTCCACCCCTTCAACTGGGTCTGTTCCAGTCAGTGGTCCACAGCAGTACAAGCTATATGCAAGTAACTTTACCATTACAGTGGGTTGTGTATATGATTTGAAGCTGCTTTCTGCATTACTGACTGTAAAATAAAAAATGATTAAAATGTGTGTGTGTGTGTGTTGCAATGACTAAACTAGTCATGCCAATTCAGGTAAAAAAAGTTGTTTCAACAGGAGTCTGTGATGGTTGATTGAGCTGGCATTGGTATTATATTGTTTTGCTTAAATAGGTGGGTAGATTCATTGATTTATAAATTTGGGGAGAAACTTTTAAGACCCCACATTGTTTGGTGCTTGATTGAGTATGCCTGATGACTGAGCAAACATTTGTTGGCTGTTGTTTACCCTAGACTGAGCAACAGTTGTTCACAGAATGCATTGAAGACAAGCACAAAGAAGTCTTAATGGCTTTATTGTTGATGGTTCAATAAGAATTGAATTAACAATTATCAGCTTGTTAAGGAGCTAACGTCTTTAAAAAAATAAGCAAGAGGATATTTTTTTCTTCAAGAATACAACACATTTTGCCAAATTATTAAATCAAACTCTTGTTTATTTTGGCACTAAAGCTTTGTAGTACTTCAAGAAATTGGTTTAATTATTGCAAAATTTTTAGAGCCACACCAAGATTGTGCTATATTCAAATTCATGTTATAACGATGTGTGTTATAGCAGGGTTTCACTGTATATGGCATATCTGTTTCAGGACAATGGGATCAATCTGTTACATTACCTTGTTCAGATGTATGTGAGGAAATACGAGAAAGAAGATGCAGGAACGGAAAGGGTAAAACTACCCCTCCCTGATCCCAGTGATCTAAATCAAGGATCTCAAGTCAACTTTGATGAAATTGATAAAGAAATGAAAAGAATACAAAAAGACTTCGATGGTGAGGAAAACTTAGTTATTGTTATAATCCCAACACTTTAGCAGAGGGAAATTGTGATACCTTCCTGCCATCTGTCTGTCCATAATCACAACTCCTTTTAAACTGCTAGGTGGAAATTCACCAAATTTGGTTCATTGGTTGCCTGAGGTGACCATCAGGAGAATGTGTATGATTTTTTAATCTCACCATGGGTTTCTAGAATGGATCAAAGGTCAGATGTAAAAAAATGATAGTGACATCTTTAAATATTTTTTACCAAACTTTATACATGTATTGGAATTATTGCAAAATTTCCTGTGACTAACATCTAATAAATACATTGTAATCAATCTTGTTTTGAAACATTGCTGATTTTTTTATGATACCCTCTAGACAAAGTGAGAAGTTAATCAAACACTCCCTCATGAATTGTTTCCCTTTTGTAGAATTTGATTAGTTAACATTTACAACAAATTGCAAATGGCAGCAACCTGTTGTGTTATTGACTCCAAAAGACAATAAAAAAAAAATGTTTGTCCATTAATTAAACTTTTATCATGAACTGCATTTAAATAATTGCACTGGAGAAAGGTTCATAAATATACACAGGATTTATGATTGTCACACTGAACACATAAGAGCTTGTCTAAAGTAAATTTATCATGGAGGAGTTGTACAGTGTCCTAGGCCTAAGCATGAGGTTGTCTAAAGTAAATTTATCATGGAGGAGTTGTACAGTGTCTTAGGCCTAGGTATGAGGTTGTCTAAAGTAAATTTATCATGCAGGAGTTGTACAGTGTCTTAGGCCTAGGTATGAGGTTGTCTAAAGTAAATTTATCATGCAGGAGTTGTACAGTGTCTTAGGCCTAAGCATGAGGTTGTCTAAAGTAAATTTATCATGCAGGAGTTGTACAGTGTCTTAGGCCTAGGTATGAGGTTGTCTAAAGTAAATTTATCATGGAGTTGTACAATATCGTAGGCTTAAGTATGAGGTTGTCTGAAGTAAATTCATCATGGAGGTATTTGTACAAAGTCTTAGGCCTAAGTATGAGGTTGTCTAAAGTAAATTCATCATGGAGGTATTTGTACAAAGTCTTAGGCCTAAGTATGAGGTTCTCCAAGCCATATCAAATGTGGCTTTACTATTGCTATATTCTTTTTTCTTTAAAAATTATCAACAAAGGCTTATGTTGTCTGTACCCTTGAGCAGTGTTATCATAAAAATTATCAAAAAATGCTTATATGACCTGTAATCCTGAGCAGTGTTATAAAAATTATCAAAATAGGCTTATACGACCTGTAACCCTGAGTTATCATAAAAATTATCAAAAAAGGCTTATGCAGCCTGTACCCCTGAGTTATCATAAAAATTATCAAAAAAGGCTTATGCAACCTGTACCCCTGAGTTATCATAAAAATTATCAAAAAAGGCTTATGCAGCCTGTACCCCTGAGTTATCATAAAAATTATCAAAAAAGGCTTATGCAGCCTGTACCCCGGAGTTATCATAAAAATTATCAAAAAAGGCTTGTGCTGCATGTACCCCTGAGCAGTGTTATCATAAAAATTATCAAAAAAGACTAATGTAACCTGTACCCCTGAGCAGTGTTATCATCAAAAAGATTACATCATGTTTTTTTACTTTTATGTCAGCTGCTGAAAAGAGAGCATCCAAGGTTATCAATGCTGATTCAGTGCAGTATCTCCATCCCTTTAAGGACATCATGACCTCCTTCTTTATCAAAGGTTAGTACCCACATCTACTATATATTTTCTTCTAAGGTCAAACATTGTATGCTTTAAATACAGCAAAAATAATATAAATAGTATCGCATATATATTAATATTACATAAGCTATTTCATAAAGATTGTTTTAGATCAATAAAACAAGGGAACAGTTTGATCAAGGTATGTATGTATGTATGTGCGTATGTGGTACATACTTATGTATGAATATATGTCATCAACATGACCTCAGAGTATTATAAACATATATATTGTGATCCTTTTACATAGATGCCACAATCTATTAGTGCACTGGTCAGTTTTTAATATATATGACTGTTAAACCACTGTGACTTCATTGAGACTGAAGTTTATCTGTTTTACTTTGATTGCATGAGGGATTAAATCAACCTACATTAAGTACTGTATATGTATACCATGCCTTCTGCATTATCTACTCCATGAATGTAGCTATTTCAGAGAATAAAGAAAGCAACTACTACCCAAACACTTCTATATCAGACCAAATGTACCAAAGTTTAAAGAATTATTGAGTTCTAAGAAAGTTGGTGTTTTAAGAAAACTCTCTAAAATGATTGATATTATTTTATCAAAATTTTTTAAATTTCTAATCATTTTTACTCTATGTGTTTGTTCTTTCCATTTTTATCAGGAAGAGAAAAATACCATAGGTTCATCATTGTAAAGTAATGAGTTTACTACAGATTATTTTATGTTCCATTTATCGTAAATTATATCCTGTCTTACCAATTATGTCAACATCTATGTATTTAATTTTGCACTTGTTCATATTCCATTGGAGTATTGATTGTGATATTGGTGTCAATCTGAAGTAAATTGCAATTACTGTGAAAAACATTATATCGTCCATGGCTGATGTACATGCATGCAAAGTGAGATACTAATATTTTACCTCATATGTTGTGTATTGCAACCTGAATGTAATAAAGAATTTGTCACTGTCATTATCATTGCTTGGTTCTTATTTTGAAAAAGAAAAAGCACATTTCATTTACTAATTAAAGTGGTTGTGATGCACACAGTTGAGCATTCATTATATAATTAAACAGGTTTGAAAAACATTTGCCTTCTATTTTTATAGGAAAACAAAAAATGAAAGAACAAGAGGAAAATTTAAAAAGTGCAAGGAGGATGTAAGTATTCTTTAAATTTTGTTATGGGTTGTTCATGAATTTTATGACATCAACAATAAAAAATAAAAAATCTGGTGGATGATATTTAATTTTTATTTAAATTTTGGTTGTTGGTTTTTCATAAACTGTACGACATACATAAAAAACTTGTATGAAGTATTACAACTGTGCATCCATTTTCACTGGTGCTTGGTGATAAACTTTTGGAGATTGATAAAATATGGTTCTTGCAAGTGGATTTTGTTACAAATAGGAAAAACTGTTGATTTAATTATTACTTGTTTTAAATAAGTTCTTTAATTTATCGTAAGAAAAATGTAAAAGTCTGAGTTTGTTCAAAAATGGGTCTCAACATTACTAATACAAAAATTCTGCAGAATTCTTTGTCTCACCTGCATTGCTGCGTCATATTCCAAATACGCAGCAAAGTCACTGGAGCATGAAAAGTTGATCACTGTGATTGATATTTACCTATGATGAGCAATATTCTCCATTTGCCTATGATGAGCAATATTCTTCATGATAACTCCTCAGGTTTCATGACTGTACATTCAACAGTGCCAGAGAAACTGAGCTAAATGCCAAACCTTAACATTGATAACTGTGCCAACATTGACCAGACTGTCAAAAAAGTGATACCTACCATTCATACTCATGTATAAACCGGGTCCAAATGCAAACAACATAGACCCTGATCTGCCGTCGCATAATGCAATGGCAGATCAGGGTCTATGTTGTTTGTTCTACTGATTAGTCCTTACAAACTGCATAGACCCAGATCTGCTGCCGCATTATCTGACAGCAGATATGGGTCTATGCAGTTTGCAGTTGGTATTGGCCTATATGCGAGTAAATACGGTATGTCGTACATAAGGTCTTCGCAGGCCAGACAACAATACATGTATTCTATTATATATTAGATATGTTACGACTCTATGGTCTAAGAAAAATGTAACAGAAAGAAAGTGAAACCAACAAATCAAGTAAAAATCAACAAGCAATTTATTACTAGATAATTAAAATGAAAAATCAAAAAGTCACTTACAGTAATGTGTTTTGAAATCCTAATAATCCAATAAGAATGATTGTTCTAATCACAAGTCCTAAATATAGAATGTTCCGAATTCACGGCTGTGTCCTTGAATGTTATGATGTGCTAATGGTCTCCAAAGTCCTGATGTACTAGAAATCTTGATGTGCTGATGTCAAAATGAAGTATTCCAAAATCTCTGAATAAGTTCATTTAAATTCCAAAATCATTAATTAAAAATCCAAAATCCAAAAGTTTATGAGCACTGTTATAATCCAATGAATATTTAAAATAATTCCTCTCTTAGAATTTGGAATGAATTTTCACAACTGTAATAGCTCTTTACAAGACTGATGGTAATGTCAAAACTGAATAAATGTCCACCAAACATGGTATATATAAAGATTGGTCAAATGACAGAATGTTCTAGAACATGAGTCATCTTAATGGAATTTTTACTTGTAAACAAAAATCAACCTTGACCTTCAAATTGAGAAAACATATTGATCAAAACAACCTAATTCAAGGACACTAGTTAAACATGTTTTTCCTGATAACATTAAGATTTAAGCAAATATTAAAGTGAAGAAACATTTATAATTTCCTAAAATATTTATAATATTATATAAACATCATACATAACACCTCCCCTCATAAAGAAAAAGAAAGATTTATATAATAAAGCTTTCTTTTGAATATACATCTAATACTATAATAACCAAAATTACATAAGAACATGTTTTATGATACTGGACTTAATTACATCAAGCAATATTACATTTCTAGGCACATGAGAGTGCATCTGCAATCACATTGTCTTTTCCCCTGATGTGTTTGATGTCAATGTTATATTCTTGCAATATCAAACTCCATCTCAACAATCTCCGATTTTTATCTTTCATTTTGTTGATGAAAGTAAGGGGATTGTGATCACTGTACACAATAATTGGAGATAGAGCTGAGGTGACATACACTTCAAAATGCTGTAAAGCCAATATCAAAGCCAAACATTCCTTCTCAATTGTGGAATAATTTTTCTGGTGCTTGTTTAGTTTTTTAGAAAAATAACACACAGGGTGATCCACACCACTTTTGTCTTCCTGAATCAATACTCCACCAACCCCTACATCACTTGCATCAACAGATAATTTAAATGATTGGCTAAAATTTGGTACGGAAAGAACTGGTGCATTCTTAAGCATGGCCTTTAACTTGTCAAAAGATTCCTGACACTTGTCAGACCAATAAAATTTGGCTTTCTTACTGAATAAACTTGTCAAAGGTTCAGCAATTTTGGAAAAATTGGAACAAAATTTCCGATAATATCCAGCCATACCTAGAAATCGCATCAGTTGCTTTTTACAAATTGGAACTTGAAATTCAGAGATAGCTTTGATCTTAGCTTCTATAGGTTTAACTTGACCTTGTCCCACAATATGTCCTAAAAATGTGACACAAGCATGGCAAAACTCACTTTTCCTCAAATTAATTGTCAGATTCGCATCGCTGAGTCGATCAAAGAATTTTCGAATGGTTTCCAAATGATCTTCCCAGGTGTTGTTGTAGATAATGACGTCATCGATATAAGCGTCACAATTATCAAGACCAATTGTTATCATGTTCATCAGACGTTGAAACGTTGCAGGCGAATTTTTCATTCCAAACGGCATAACTTTATATTGATAAAGTCCATCTGGAGTTACAAATGCTGAAATTTCTTTTGCCCTTTCCGTCAGTGGAATTTGCCAGAATCCTTTTAAAAGGTCAAACTTGGTGACATATTCCGCATTTCCAATTTTATCAATGCAATCATCCATTCTTGGGATTGGAAATGAATCAGTTTTGGTGACACTGTTGACTTTTCTATAGTCAGTACACATACGGAATGTATTATCTGGCTTGGGAACAAGAATACATGGTGAACTCCAGTTACTTTTACTTGGTTCTATGAAATCATTCTCCAGTAAATACTGAATTTCTTTCTTCAGATAGTTCTGTTTGAGAGGATTCATCCTATAAGGATGCTGTTTCACAGGCGCAGAATCTACAATGTCAACGTCATGATAAATTTTACTTGTTCGTGTTGGAACATCAGGAAACAAGTGCTCATATTCATGTAATAGCTGTTTTAGTTCATTTCTTTCCTGTTGTTATAGATGTGAAAGTTTCTGGTCTAGGTTGTTCAAGATTTCTGAATTCCGAAGATTGGTTATACCAGAGTCATTATAGTCTGATTGTACTCCATCGTTGATATCTTCACTGTGTGGGACAGGTACAACTAAATTAACAGAATAATTAGCTGAGCTATCTCTGTTAAAATATTCCTTTAACATATTTATATGACAAAGTTGTTTCTGTTTCCGTCTCCCAGGAGTGTTAATGATATAATTTAAGTCATTTACTTTCTTTTCAACGGTATAAGGACCATAAAATTTAGCCTGAAGAGGATTCTGAGGTATGGGAAAGAGAGCCAGAACTTTGTCACCAGGTTTAAAACTCCTTTCCTGTGAATTTCTGTCATACCTTAATTTCATTTTTGACTGGGTAGTGTGAAGATTAGTTCTTGCTACTTCACAGGCCTTTGACAGCTTGTATTTGAAATCAGAGACATAATCAAGAAGATTAATCTTTGAATCTTCATTTGAAAGAAGTTTCTCTTTCAATAATTTCAGTGGTCCACGGACAGTATGACCAAAAACTAGTTCAAAGGGACTAAAACCCAACGACTCTTGAACTGATTCCCTAACAGCAAACAACAACAAATGAACACCCTCATCCCAATCCTTTTCTGTATCAAAGCAATATGATCGAATCATATTCTTCAAAGTTTGATGAAATCTTTCCAAAGCACCTTGACTTTCAGGGTGATAGGCAGAAGATTTAAACTGTTGGATGCCTAATTCATGCATAACTTGTTCGAAAATTCCAGACATAAAATTTGACCCTTGATCTGACTGGACAGATTTGGGAAGGCCAACAAGTGTAAAAAACTTCACCAAAGCTTTCACAATAGTTTTAGTTTTTATATTTCTCAGAGGAATTGCTTCTGGAAATCTTGTAGATGTACACATGATGGTCGACAAGTATTGGTTGCCTAACTTGGTTTTAGGTAAAGGACCAACACAGTCTACTATTATTCTACTAAATGGTTCATCAAATGCAGGAATAGGTTGCAGATGAGCCTTAGGTATCTTCTGATTGGGTTTTCCTACCATTTGACAAGTGTGACAAGATCTGCAGTATTTAGAAACATCACTTTTGAGTTTCGGCCAATAAAAATGATTCAAGATCTTGTGATAAGTCTTACGGACTCCTAAATGACCAGCCAAAGGAGTTTCATGGGCTAAATTAAGAATTTCCTGTCGATATGACTTAGGAACAACAATTTGATAGCTCACTGACCACTCGTCACCAGCGGGTACATCAGGTGGTCTCCATTTCCTCATAAGGACCCCATTTTTCACAAAGTAACACACTGGAACTTGTGTGGCTTCAGTTTCACTGATAGCCCTCTGAAACAAACAAGATATCTCGGGATCTTGCTCCTGTTCAACGACAAGGGATTGTCGTTTGTCATCCTGATTAGAACAAAGAGAATGAGTTGCCAAAAGAGGATCACTGTGATCAATACCATTTGATTGATCAATACCTGAGGAAAAAGTGACCTCATCAAAAGACTGACCAATACATGTGTCAGCTAAAGGAATAATATCCTGATCAACATCACTCTCAAGAGCTCTTTTTGCCATAGCTCTAGTAACTGCACAAGCAGGGTACAAATCAGGGATTTCAGTTTCGACAGGATCAACTTTCTGATCCAAACAAGGCTTGTCAGTTACAAGTGGATTAACCACAACCTTATCTCCAGCTAGGTCATTGCCTAGTAATAAATGAACACCCTCTATGGGTAAAGAAGTCACTGCCCCAACAGTCACAGGTCCAGAAACTAAGTCTGATGCCAAATTTACACAATAAAGAGGAACATTTACAAAGCCACACTCTACTCCCTGAACAAGAACACTTTCACTTGAAGAAGACTCCTCAGACAAAGGTAAAGTACCTGATAATAAAAGACCCTGAGAAGCTCCAGTGTCCCTTAATATTTTAATTGGGATAGGTTTGGCAGAATCACCAATAAGTGATATAGAACCTTCTGACATGAATGGTTCATAAGCCTCCAAAATAGAATCAGACTGGGGTTTGTTTGATCCAACAAATGTATTGCTTTCAATACAAGACCGTGACCTTGACCTCGTAGAAATAAGAGCATTTGGAAAAGCTCTGTCTTTACTCTGTTGCTTATTTTTCAACTTGAAGCAATCAGAAATAACGTGCCCTTTCGTTTTACAATAAGTGCACGTAGGAAGAGATAAGGATTTCTGATCAGTCTTGTCAGATGTTTGATTCCTAACAGTTGTGCTGTTGTGAAATTTGGAAGTACTCGAATGAGATTGAAATGGTTTTTTACCAGAAAACTGCTGAGAGGATGACTTATTGCCAAATGAAATTTTGTGAGTCAAGGAATAATCATCAGCCATACGAGCAGCATTTTCCAAAGTTTCCACATTCTGCTCGTCAAGATAGGTTTTAACATCACTATGGATGCACCTCTTGAACTCTTCAATTAATACGAGCTGTCTGAGGTTATCATAACCTTGATCAACTTTCTTGGCTGAGCACCACCTATCAAATAGTTGTTCTTTATCCCTTGCAAATTCGACATGAGTTTGTCCAGGTTCTTTTCTACAATTCCTAAACCTTTGTCGATATGCCTCTGGTACCAACTCATAAGCTTTCAAGATGTACTCCTTAACCACATCATAATCAGTGCTTTGTTGTACTGACAGTGAAGTGTAGACTTCACGAGCTTTGCCAATAAGTACACTTTGTAATAACAAAGCCCAATGCTCTCTGGGCCATTTCAAGTTTTCAGCTATTTTCTCGAAATGAAGAAAGTATTTATCTACTTCTTTTTCCTGAAAAGGGGGTACTAACCTAATATATCTAGTAACATCAAAACCTGGACTTGTGTTTAAAGGAGTGGAGTGTGCTCTGTTTGCCAGTTCTAATTCTCTTAACTTAAATTGCATTTCCCTTTCTTCTCTTTGCATCTGCATCTGCATTTGTATTTGTCTATCTTCTTTCTCTCTCTCTCCATCTGCCTCTCTTCTTTCTCTCTCTCCATCTGCCTCTCTTCTTTCTCTCTCTCCATCTGTATCCACCTGTCTTCTTTCTCTCTCTCCATCTGTATCTGCCTCTCTTCTTTCTCTCTCTCTCTCTGAATCTGAAGCTTTGCCAATTCTAAATCCATCTGGTTCTTTAACTCTAATTCCCTTAATTTCCTGTCAGAACCAGATACAGGCTTTCTCTTCAAACTTAAAGCACTATTTTCAAAAATTCCCTTACCTACTAAATACTGAATCAAAATAATCTTTATCTCCTGTTTTGTCAATGATACTTTTGCCTCAGATAGACTGTATTTTCTGGCAAGCTCGAGCAACTCATCCTTTCTCATGCACTCTAACCCCTCCTGGGTAGGTTTTGAAATGAAATTCTGAACATTAGATGCCATTGTAAATGCTTGTTGGTTTCACACACAAAAATTTCTCTATATAAAAAATCTTTGCCAAAGACAAAAACAAAAAAAAAATTCAGAGACAAAATCAATATGAATTTCAAAAATAACTTTAATATCTCTAGTATGCTTTAAAGAAATTCAGATCCCAGAAGACGAGCCCCCAATTTCTGTTACGACTCTATGGTCTAAGAAAAATGTAACAGAAAGAAAGTGAAACCAACAAATCAAGTAAAAATCAACAAGCAATTTATTACTAGATAATTAAAATGAAAAATCAAAAAGTCACTTACAGTAATGTGTTTTGAAATCCTAATAATCCAATAAGAATGATTGTTCTAATCACAAGTCCTAAATATAGAATGTTCCGAATTCACGGCTGTGTCCTTGAATGTTATGATGTGCTAATGGTCTCCAAAGTCCTGATGTACTAGAAATCTTGATGTGCTGATGTCAAAATGAAGTATTCCAAAATCTCTGAATAAGTTCATTTAAATTCCAAAATCATTAATTAAAAATCCAAAATCCAAAAGTTTATGAGCACTGTTATAATCCAATGAATATTTAAAATAATTCCTCTCTTAGAATTTGGAATGAATTTTCACAACTGTAATAGCTCTTTACAAGACTGATGGTAATGTCAAAACTGAATAAATGTCCACCAAACATGGCATATATAAAGATTGGTCAAATGACAGAATGTTCTAGAACATGAGTCATCTTAATGGAATTTTTACTTGTAAACAAAAATCAACCTTGACCTTCAAATTGAGAAAACATATTGATCAAAACAACCTAATTCAAGGACACTAGTTAAACATGTTTTTCCTGATAAACATTAAGATTTAAGCAAATATTAAAGTGAAGAAACATTTATAATTTCCTAAAATATTTATAATATTATATAAACATCATACATAACAGATAATATAATATTGAAATTTATCTGTTTGAGAAGAATTTAGACATTTTTTATTACCACCTTGCTGATAAAAGTGGTATTGCCATGGTGGTGATATAACCTCCGGAACAACCTTCATTTCTCATTTAAGAAATATCTCTACCCTTAGATAAGATATATTTTTTCTCTAAAAAACAAAAATGTGTCTGCACTGTACATTTATTAGTGTTTTTTGAGTTAGAGAAGAGCTAGTATAACTTTTTTTAAGAAAAAAAATACCTAAAAAAAAAATAAGTAGATTTCAGATATTAGTTTTTTACAAATAATTTTCCACATGAATCATCTGATCATGCTGATTGTTATTGATTTAACTTAGCATGGCCTGTTTTTATTCGATACTCAGTGTAACTTGTCAAAATTCCTTTTAAACATGATGACAAACAATAAAAAGTTTAAGGGAAAAACTTCTGATAGAATATAATACTAAAACTTGGTTAACTTGATTAAGTAACCGTTTTGAGTCTCATCACACTCTTACTCGTGTTTGAAAACATTCAAGAAATCAGGCATGGATAATTGTTGATTGCAAACTGTTATTAGGTAACTGTCAAACTTTGGGTGAAGCATCTGTTACTGTACTTGACTGCCAGCTTCTCAGGGCAAAATAATTTCTGTTTGAGTGCAGAAATAACAAAATAAATATGCAAACCATAGCAGGTAAACTCACAATCATTAAAATCTTTAGTTTAAAGCTGTTACACAGATGGCAAGATATATGGATCACTTGTTAGGTGGTGTTGGCAGCACCAGTGGCAAATGACGCATCATGAACATTATGATTCTGTGATAAAGTTTTGCGTTAATGTTGTTACAAGTCTGAGACAGTGAGATACTAGCATGGTGTTCAAGAAGACATCATTTTTTCAAGAAGACACCATTTTTTCAAGAAGACACCATTTGCCACTAAACCCTTGTTTTATAAAGTATAATTTTCTGCACTCCCATATTCCAGAGATTGTGATATTTTTAAGTGTAAAACAAGAGCTTGGTTTTAATGTGCAAAGGAAAGGATCTCCATGATGAAATTGATAAAATTCGATTATGGATTTGATCATTATAAACTGCATTGTGTTATGACACTATTTTAACTTTTCTTTAATTTTTGTCTCACCTAAGTAAGCCTGGTAAGATATAGGTGTCCCTTTTTGGGAGCTAGTGTCATCATTGTCAACAGTGTTAAAGTTTTGCATTAAAGGTTTTCAAAGTCAGAAACAGTGGTTATACTGACAAGCATACACAGGTGAGACACCAGGTTTGGCTGAACTTTTTATTACCCATCATTCTCTCTATATCTTTATTTCTTGGCAGATTCCATGAGACTGTGATATTTTTCTGTGTAAAGCCAAAGTCTGGTTTTGATGTTGTAACAGCAGAACACTTCTTCGCACTGTGGACAGCCTTCTGTAAAGACTTTAAGGACGTCTGGAAGAGGGAGCAACAGAGAATCATAAAACAAAGGTTGCTGCTGCTAGGCAATTTCTGTTGGATTGGAAGTCCAATTTGAATAGAGTGGCTGCTCAATTCATTGTTATACCCCCGCAAGTCAAGTCAACCAGTCAAATATAGGTTATGCAGCCAATGTTTGGCTACAAGGCTAAATCTGGGACTTTATGATATCTAAGTTTGATTCTACATATTTGCAAAACTGGTTTATTTACTAATTGAGTCATGTGGATGAGCACTAGAGTTCTAACTGAAATTGCCTTCTGTTGTAACCTTGAGATTTAACTGACTCAAAAGTTACAGTTGAACTTAAAGCCCTGGCTATGCTGTGCATTTAGTAAAATGTTTACCAGTGTTCTAATAAAAAAGGGGGAAAATATGATAAATTCATTATGTTTAGACTCTTTGACCTAGGAAAAGTTTCTTCAGCCGTATATACTCGCATATAAGTTAAGTCCAACTGTAAACACCAAAAGACTCTGATCTGCTGTAGCATAATACACCAGCAGATCATGGTCTTTATTGTTTGTTCTGCTGATTATTCCTAGCAAACTGCATAGACCCAGATCTGGCAGTGCATTATTCAGTTTGCAGTTGGCTCCAACTTGTACACAAGTATATATGGTAAATCACTTTATCTATATTGATAGGTAAAAGAGAGATATAAAATGAAATCAAAGATAAGTGAATCCAAACTTACTAACATGAATACTATATTCTTGGATTGGCAGTATGTGATATAGAAGTTACTTGCAGAATAAAGAGAAAGAAAGAAAGAAGAAAAAATATGAGAAAGACCATACTGCTTTAATTTTCTGACTTTGCAGCACAGTGCATTCTTTTCTTTTATCTTTGGTTTCTGTCTGTATTGGAATTGAGAGATCATATAGAGTGTGTGAAAAAACTGTTCAAGACTCTTAACACTGTCAATCAGGGCTGTCAGCATGGAGTAATCACCCATAAATACAATTTAGAATTTTATATCATTTTCATGTGAACTCTTTGAATAATCAGAATACTCTGGCATATATTTTTAAAAAATTGCCTTTCATGGGTACCATGTATACTTAAATGGAACAGATCTCAGTGGGAATGTTGTGTATTTTATCTGCTGCCAATAAAATTTTTATTTAAAAGACACTGTAACATAACTCTGTAAAATTATTTAGTCTCAGCTTACTAATGTAAGTTGTAGTGGAGCATTTTGGTAAAGCTGTTTTGATTATGTTTGAGCATGAACAAACCAGTAAATAGGCCATGTCGGATCCACACAAATTTGAAGTAAGTCCCACAGTATATAATACAGGTATTTATCAGTGTAAACCTCAAGTGCATGTTGTTTTAAGAGATTTGTATTTTACCACTGACAGAATCAAGGAGGCAGAGCAGAAAGTGAAGAGAATACAGGAGGGAAAGGAGAAGCAAGCTGTTAGAACAAGGAGAAGAGAGAGAGGAGGACTTGTAAGTTGAGAGGGATTAACTTTAGCTTTTTAAAGAGACAGTAAATCTTAACCAAGGTGTTCAGTATGGCTGAAACCAGGGTACCCAGATACTTCTGTATTTTGTTTATCCAAATTAAAAGTCAGATTTTCAGACTGCTGTGTCACTATTTCTTTGTACACTTTGCCTAATCAGTATGTGTATTATCCCAGAAGAGTTTCAGTAATATGGGGTGTGTGTGTGTGTCTTATATCCTGACTATGAAATAATGTTAGATCCATCTGATGTTATGTGGATTTGCTACTCTTTAGTGTCATATCCATTTTATAAAAGACAAGCATTATGCACAAATTTAATGTGAGTATTTATTGCAGAAAGGAAAGAAAACTTTTGATTTGAGAGGCAGTTTTGCAAAGGTAAACATTGCTTGCAGGACATGTTTCTGAATGTCATATTTTACAAGTCTTGGTGGCACCCATCTATAATTAATTGCTTGCGACCAGCAATATTTGTTCATTTAGTAAGAATTTAATTTAGATTTTAATAACATATTTTGATGTAATTCTTAAGATTTTTTTCTCTGTCAGGATATTTGTATGTGTTTTATGCTCCCTTTAGACAAATGTATGTTCAAGTACGTATATTGTGCTAGACAGTTTTAAAAAATTTATAAGCGGTGTCAGTGATTCCTGGTTTCTTGTTTTTACAGAAGGACAGATTGGCCAGTAAAGGAATGTTATAGCATTAATGTAAGTTTCACATACATGATAAAAATATTCTCTTTTAAATATTTTAATTAATTTGTTGTCATGGGCATAAGTTTTTGTGATGCTGGAAAAGAACACTTTTGTTGGTGTTTAGTGTGTGGATTTGTCTTTGATTGGGGGGGGGGGGGGGGCGCTACACTCCAAGTACTTTTCAAACTTTAGTAGCAGTATGATGGCCCAATTGAAATTTTAGTGGCCATTTCAAATTTTAGGTTACCTAGCCCGAATACTTTGCCATAGGAAATGACCATCAGTTGAATGGGAAATTAATGGCAGACATAGTAAAGTTTTTAATTAGGGTAAAGTGATATGTATTAATACAAAAGAGGTACTTTTTTATGATACATAAGTCTGTCTGATGAAACTTTAAATAGTTATCATCTGCTTCAACCTCAAACCAGCCACTGAAATTCACTGTTGGAGTTTTCTAAACCATCTCCATATTGCCTGGCCACAAATTCACTGTTGGAGTTTTCTAAACCCATCTCCATATTGCCTGGCCACAAATTCACTGTGGGAGTTTTCTAAACCATCGCCATATTGCCTGGCCACAAATTCACTGTTGGAGTTTTCTAAACCATCTCCATATTGCCTGGCCACAAATTCACTGTTGGAGTTTTCTAAACCATCTCCATATTGCCTGGCCACAAATTCACTGTTGGAGTTTTCTAAACCCATCTCCATATTGCCTGGCCACGAATTCACTGTTGGAGTTTTCTAAACCCATCTCCATATTGCCTGGCCACGAATTCACTGTTGGGCATTTTATAAACCATCGCCATATTGCCTGGCCACAAATTCACTGTTGGAGTTTTCTAAACCATCTCCATATTGCCTGGCCACAAATTCACTGATAAAGGATCATCATCTTCATTTTGTCCTGATGATAGATCTAAACTAATAAAGACCTTAGCCATAACTGCATATATAGTCATTAAATTGACAGTAATTTTACTGCTTACTGTAATTTTTCAGTATTTGTTTCCATGTTGGCAATTGTCCCAGATCCACACCATCAGTTTAGGTTAATTGTATTATACTGGTCACTGATCTTATATGTATCTATAACGAAGATTTCTTTTCAAGGACGTAAACCAGACTTGTCACATGTAAAGATGATCACTTAATGTAGGTATCTGCAGTCTCACAATCGATGATGGTCATGCTGGGAAGTAAATCGCATGTGCTATTTAAAGCTTTTTTAGTGCAGAAATAGTAGAAACTGTTTTTAAGGTCCACAGACAACAACAAGTTGATATTTTGCACTTGCAAATGCCAAATTTTAGTGACAAATGTAACCATTTTACTTGCAATTTGGACCATTGTCCTTTGGTCTTAACAGATGGGTTATTGTTCTTTGGGTCTTTAATTGTTTTTAGCAACCAAAGAATCCCTGAAAATTGGTACCCCTTGAATTAAAGTGAATTAAAACTATGTAACTATTCTTTCTTTATTTTTCTTAGCTGTCAGTTCTTGTCTAATGCATTTTTGCATTCAAATTATGTCTGTGGTTTTTTTTTTCATTCATCCTAGGATTCCAAAAGTTCACAAAACAAAAAAATCAAAATAAACGCATCAACAGTTTTTTATACACCTGCCTTTTGGTTGACCATACTATGGTATGATCTTGTCAGTAAGTCCATCTGTCCATGAGTCCATTGGTGTTTCTTCTTGATGAAAGAAAGAAGTTTATTGATTTTGGGGTCCAAAGATTTAAGGTCAAGGTCATCATGGCTGAAAAAGAAAAATGGTTTCTTCACAATAACATTCTACATCACAGACCTGGACAAAACTTTGCGGATGGCTCGCACTTGGAGTAAGGAACAAGCCTATTTATTTTGAGTCAAACAATCAAAGGTCAAGGTTGCTGACTGAAAGAAGAAAAATTTTTTCTGTAGAAAAATTTAATTTCTGAACCATGTCATTGCCAGAGTTTATGGATCACTCACATATTAGGTTATAAAGAAACTTATTGATTTTTGGGTAAAAAGGTTAAAGGTCACAGTCACTGGGACTGAATATGAAAATTGGTTTTTGCATAATAGCTTTAGTTCTATACCATGTATCTTGACCAGAATTTATGGAGGTTTGCACTTAAGGTACAGAAGAGGCCTATTGATTTTGGGGTCAAAGTTCAAGGTCATTTTGGCTTATAGAGTAAGTTCCTTGACCATACTTTGTGAATGGCCTGCACTTAGGTTAATAAAGAAGCCTATGGATTGATGGGTCTTAAGTTCAGAAGTCAGTCATGGTGAGTCTAATAAGAAAATAATGGTTTCTGCACAGTAAGTTTAGTTCAAGGCTGCATACCTTGACCAAAGGTCCAGTTCATTGAGACTTGTTGGTCAATAATCTCCAGAGACAACCATGTCCCCTGTTAGTGCCTACATAGATAACTGTTAAAGATAGGTAGGTGTATAATGTGCCAAGAATGCCCATGAAAAATGTTGAGTGACCTATTTGTCTTACAGGACAAGTGATTTGTAATTTTAACTTGTCCTTCAGCAATTTTATTTGTCCTACACTTTTATATCATATTGAAGATTTTTCAAACTAAGGAAAATATAGGAAACTTAATCTCTCAGTCCACTGTCAAAAAACTTGTGAATCTCATACCTACAGACTATCATTGGTGACAGTGATGATCTCTCTAGACTCAAAACTATACTTTGATGAAATAAGGCAAAGAAAAGGATGTTTCTACATAGAATCACATTAACATTAGAAAATAAAGACAACTACTTCTATTATATGGACAAAGGGAGAAACTATTCCAAATTACCTCCCCTTTCCATTGCTAGGTGGCTACCGATATACTGGATGTTAAGCAGTTTGGTAC
Organism: Margaritifera margaritifera; assembly: GCA_029931535.1. Classification (NCBI taxonomy): domain Eukaryota; kingdom Metazoa; phylum Mollusca; class Bivalvia; order Unionida; family Margaritiferidae; genus Margaritifera; species Margaritifera margaritifera. Next base: position 75,040 of record JAQPZY010001392.1, on the reverse strand, counting down.
AAGTAACATCAAACTGCATCACCTCTCCACATGAGTTTAGATTGTCTGTAATTCTACCAAGTAACATCAAACTGCATCACCTCTCCACATGAGTTTAGATTGTCTGTAATTCTACCAAGTAACATCAAACTGCATCACCTCTCCACATGAGTTTAGATTGTCTGTAATTCTACCAAGTAACATCAAACTGCATCACCTCTCCACATGAGTTTAGATTGTCTGTAATTCTACCAAGTAACATCAAACTGCATCACCTCTCCACATGAGTTTAGATTGTCTGTAATTCTACCAAGTAACATCAAACTGCATCACCTCTCCACATGATTTTAGATTGTCTGTAATTCTACCGATCCAAATGTAAAGTTGGTACAGTATTATTAATTATGGTTTAAGCAAGCTAGTGGTTACTTTATTTGTAAATTTTCATAGATAATTGTGCATATTTTTCGTAGTTTCTGGACTTTGTTTTCTGACCTTATAGTTGCACATGGTGTCGTTGATACTCACTGTTTGTACATTTTATTTGTGAACACTGGTTGAATTACTCACTTGTGTTAATATTGAGTGCAGTTATTGATATAGTTTATACTTTCAGGAAGTTATTTCCTGTTATTTTGTCATTTTCATTGTCATTTCAGATATACATTGGTGGCCCAATGTTCCAAATTCAACAGGTTTAAGGCCAATGAGGACACTTGTGAAATGTGCCTTGCCTGTACTGTGTGTTCATCAACTTAACCTTGCAGTGCTTGCTCAATGTGGACAGAGAGAACATGATCCACAGTGTTGCAGAAAAGTTTAAAGGGACTGTGACATCTTAAGTCTTCACCTAAAGCCAAAAGCCAGCATAGTGGGGCATGCCATGATGGCCTCTCCCCCCACTAAGATTCTTGGAACCATACCCTAAGTGAACATTGCATCAGCCAGCTTGCAGAAGAAGATTGGTGTACATTGGAGGCATCCATTCTACACCCACACTTGGCACTTCTCAAATTGCAAATGACAAAACTCATACAGGAGTTCACAATGCAGTTGCTGGTTTGGGTGTAGTTTCTATCCATCCATTCATTGCATCTCTTCATTACAAACTTGGAGCTGACAGGAGATTATCCTCCCATTTTTTGGCAGCCCTGTGGGCAGAAGTCCCCCAACATGTTTGAGCAGGGCCATAGTGCCTGTAAGTCCAGGCACATGGGGTATAATGCCATCCTTGCAGGGTTGTATTACCAGTCATCTTTGCCATCCGCCACCCCTCCAGTTGCCAACCAGCCAGTTCATCAATCTTGACTAGCAACCAGAGGTCAGTCACATCATTGAGTCATGCATCATATTGACCAATCATCGATCATATCTTTATATATGGAATCTTACGGAGACCTGTATGATAGGTACATCCATTTCACCACCCAGCTTTCTGTCTAGCCATCCCCCTTACCATCTGTTCAGCTCCCCATCCAGATGTCCATCCAGATGGTACAAATTATGTCAGTTGCATGTCTCCAGTCCAGCTGGTGGGTCAGATGTTGATGGTGTATCCAGCGGATAGGTACTAGATTACACCCAGGGACAATAGCACATCTTATTCCACCAGAAATGGTATATGTGGGCTTGGAAGCAATGCCTGATGAAGACAACTCCTACAGTGAATACAAGGAAAAGCTTGATCAGTGGCTTACTTAGATCCATTGATTGAGCAGACAGAGTTCAGCTTTAATGCAGACGCTCGGACATGTACAATGCAAATGTTCCGAGTTTACATAAAAACATTGTGACTGTGAACAAGACAACCCAGCAGTTCTACAATGTTGATCTTGATTTTCACACAACATGCAAATTTGTGTGGGACATGGTGGCCACTTCATCAATGCTTGACCTGGTATCCTTAGTTTTTTTTCATTTGGCTGAAAAATTGGGCAGTGAGCACACAAGGGATTCAACTAGCCAAATTGCCAAGGTGGTCAACAGGTCTTTGTGTCACTCTATGGACAATGCATTGTCAGCTTCTTGCAATCAAAATTTAGTGAGGTGAGATGACTTTCTCCACTCATCCTCACTCAAGCTGCATAACTCACTGGCCTTGCCATTATTGCTGTTTTGTTCATCACTGCTGTTAGGCATTCTCTTCGAGGAAATGTGGAAGCAGGCAGCACAAGAGCAGCTTCTATAGCTCTCTTTACTCCATCCTCCAGTTTTGTGTCCACATAAGTCACAGCAACATCATTTTTCCAATGATCACAGGCTAAAGGGAACAAGGATGAATCCTACTAAACAGAAACAATTTTGCCCACAGGCAAATTTACAGTAGCAACATGCCTTTCAGTTTCAAAGGCAATATAATAAAGGAGACAAGAAACCCAAGTTTCTCTTTCCCCAAGCCTTTCAACAACCTCCAATGACTAGCCATCCCGATTGCCTGCCGACAACCTGCCTATAGGTGCCAAACTCCTTCATTTTCATCAGGATTAGATTTACCTTTTTCTTCAAAACCAATGGGCAATCCAAGTTGTTTCAGTGGTGCTTTGGATTTTGTTTATCTAGCCCCCTTCCCTTTTCATCTTCCCTGTCCATAATAAAGGTTCAGACTGATCCCAAGAAGGCCGAAATTTTCTAGAAGGAGATCTGTCTGTACTCTCTGAACAGGCAGTGAAGAGAGTTCACAGGCGAAACTCTCCAAATGCTTTTTCTGCTGCCAAAGGCCAAAGTATGCGATTAGTTTCATTGTGAACAATACATACTGCTATATCCCTATCTATATGGCTTCATGCAAGTTCCTTCAATTTGTGTTCTAAGGAACAATATACTAATTCTACTCACTCCCATTTGGTCTCATTCTCAGCCTATAAGCATTTACGAAGCCCATAGACAGCATTGTCACCCTGTTCAGGTCAGCCTCATCAACCGAGACTGCAGCTAACCTAGGTGACATCTTGTAAAAACATACGATACATTCAGTTTTATTACAGGACATGAACAATCCTCTCTCGCATTTCTCCCAACTGGGTTTTATAGAGAACTGGGAAAAGTCAGATCTCACCCCCTCCCAGCACTTCATTAATCTGGATATGGAATTTTTGACCCATCTCAGCCTTGTTATCTCCCTCCCATCTGCACTACATGGATTGTTGAGCTAGAGTTGAGTGGAGTTCCCTGAGAGAGATTTTGCAGTATGGTAGTGAACTTGATCATCTTAGGCTGCCTCTTCATGCACCCTGATCTCAGCCGAGATAAAACAGTTCCTGCATCAGTGGTGATACAAACAATGGTTTCCTCTGAAGAAAACCCAGCCAGAGAATTTTGACCTGTATGGACACCAGTTCATATGGCTAGTGCTCCCAGCACAAGATTACAATCCAGATCAGACACATTCCTGGCTGTCTCATTGTCCTGGCTAATTCATTGTCAAGGGGTCAGAGACTCCTCTCACTGAATGGCCTCTCATCAATCAATCTTTCATCAGATTTGCACACTTTGGGGACATTCATTGATAGACCTCTTTGCAATGAGGCAGACAAGGCAGAACCACAAACTGCCTACCTTTGTCTTTCCAGTACTGGACTCTGAGGCCTGGACTGTTCATGCTCTGTCAATCATTTGGGATGTTTGTTGTGGCTATGCCTTCCCTCCAACAGTTCTGATACCAAGAATAATCCAGAAAATTAGGAGGCAGACCTCTCAGACGGGATTAATCTTGGGTGAATGATCTACTATGTCTAGTGATAGATGTTTCCTGGAAGGTTATAAGATGCCCATCCTGCTTAACTTGTTGTCCCAGGGAGATTAATTTCATTTTGACCTAAAATGGGAGTAGGAAACATGGTTTGTTTTGTTACTTCTGATTCCATCCAACCACATCTGACTCAGAGAAATTTTCATTTTGCCAGATGCATAGGTGTGTAAAAAAACATTGTTTTCGATTGGCTATTTCACCCACGCATGAGCAGATGGATGAAAATGTGGTGATGTTTCTTTTGTTTGGTTTTTTTTTTTTGGGGGGGGGGTCTGCTTGATGGACTCTCCCTTCTTTTTGCAAAGGTTCATCTGTACATGTGCTGTTTGGACCAATCTGCCTGAGCTCTAATAGCAGGAAGTCTAAAATCCACACACAGACTCCAGTTCAAAAACTGGCATTTTTTTGCCTAAAAAAAATCTGGTCTAAAAAATTACATTTTTCTTCCGTTTTCTTTAGACAAAGTTATGTTACTTGGTATTATTGTAAAGCTACATCTTTCCCCTTTTCTGTAATATCACTCACTTTGGTCTATCATGAATTGTGATGATGCCACAGAGATTGGAACAAGGGTACTACCTCATGATGCAAAAACAAGGTATGCGGAGATGATGAGTTTATAGATTTTTTGGAAATTTCTTTAAAATTGTCAAAGAATGACTGTTTTTTTAATTTTTTGGCAGTGTTAATGCACAATCAAATCAAGAAATATTACAATTTAGTGACATTGGTGAAATTCATCCTTAGACTCATTGTCCCCGGGAGATTAATTTCATTTTCACCTAAAATGTTGGAAACATGTTTTTCTTGTTACTTATGATTCCATCCAACAACACATCTGATTCATGGAGATTTTAATTTTTGCCAGATGCTTAGATATGTAAAAGAATTTATTTTTGATTGCCTTGTTTGCTCACACAAGAACAGATGTGTGAAAATTGGACTTCCTTCTGTCTTTTTGCTTGTTGGACCTATAATTTTCACTTCCAGGCCCCTTTTTTCTCCAAATCTCAAACTCATACTACTTTTTGCAAGGTTCATTTGTCTGTGTGCCATTCAGACAAGTCTGCTTGAGCTCCAATAGCAGGAAGCCTAAAACCTGGATACAAACTCAGGTTCTGGAACTGGCTTTAAAAAAATCAGATCTCAAAATGTTAATTTTTTTAGCTGTATTTTTTAACATGAGTAGAAAGTCTACATTACTTGGTATCATTGTCAAACTACATCTTTCCCCTTTTCAGTAATACCACCTGCTTTGGTCTATCATGAATTATGATGACACCACATAGCTCAGAACAAGGGTTGTGTGTCATGATGCAAACTCATAATGAGTTAAGCAACCTCAGTTGCAGGTTTTGAATCCCTCCCCAGACAGGTTCCTCCTACACACCTGGCTCTTGTCAGGACAGTCCTGTACAGAGAGGAATTTGGCCCTTTGATCACGGAGAGGATTTCATGAGCTAAAAGGACAATCACTTTGAAGGTGTATGAGGGGAAAATGGTGCATGTTCAGGGACTTGTACAAGGACAAAACATCATCCCATTGCAGGTCTAAGTCTCTCAACTTGCTAACTTTATTATGTGGGTCTTCATATAAAAGAAGTAGTCCCCTATTACCATCGAAGGCTACCACTCTATGATTTCTGGTACATTCAGACATCATGGGAGAGGGGATATAAGCCACAACAAGGACGTGTCGGACTTGATAGCAAATTTTGACGTGAATCAGCCCTGGTCACACACCCTATTCCCCAAGTGCAACCTTTCATGGGTTCTGACATGGCTCAATTCAGACAAGTTAAAGTCCCTGGCCAGAACCTCACTGAAGATGCTATCTTACAAAAAGTGTTTTTTTAATAGCCCTGACTTCATCATGCAGGGTGAGCAAGTTGCATGCCTTTTCAATGGACCCAAGTTATCTCCAGTTCAGATCAAATGGCTCTGGTTTTAATACAACCAAGCTTCATATCCAGATTACCATCTGCAGGCAGTCAGTAGGTGGTCATTTACTCACTATTTTCAGTCAATGCATCGAGAGGCAGTGATGCAAGACCTGGTCTTTGCTCTCAGGCACTACTTGAAACACATGGAAAACAGTTATGGGGCACAACAATGCCATTTTCTTCCCATAAAGGCTGGAAAATACAACATAACCATTCCAGCCCTGGTATCTTGGTTTAAGTGGGTGTCTTAGCTTGGCTTAAGTGGGTGTCTTGGTTTAAGTGGGTGTCTTGGTTTAAGTGGGTGTCTTAGCTTGTCTTAAGTGGGTGTCTTGGTTTAAGTGGGTGTCTTAACTTGGCTTAAGTGGGTGATATTCTCAGCTTCTGAAAATACTCTGAAGTTGCACAAGACCAGATACACCTCATGAAAATTTTAACTCCAGAGATTTGAGCGATCTTTGCAAGCCTCACTTTTGAAAGCAACATTTTGATTTGAGACAGTGATGCTGTTGGCTGGCATGCACAGTCAACCTTCTCAACTTTCTATCTCCGAGATATGACATTGTGGAGAAGGGAAATGAATCTAGTGGGTCCAGTGGCTGCAGCCCAGATGACCACCAGACCAGTTTAACAACAGCACAACCTCCTCATGGGAGTGGGTTTATAGCTTTCACTGGATTTCCCCAGATTTGTTCTTGGTAAAAATATGTCATTTGTTTCTCATTACCAATGTATTGATGTCACATGACCATTGGTTGTACTGCCTTCACATTAGGGAAGCAGTTTATCCTTTATATGGGGACTCTAGCCATATTTCCCCTCGAAAGGTACTTCTGGTAGAAGTGGGATATTCATGCATTTCCTTCTCCTATTACCTATTCACCTTACATTGATGTGATTGGGGAATGTATTTGACAGAGAAAGTAAATTTTTTAACAATTATGTTTCTCAGAGAATATGTACCTGATGACATTACTACAAAGCCTTCCCACAATTCCCCGCAAATATGAATATCCTTGTTGATGTTAGCTCATGCTTAAATTGGATAACATCTGGTATATGGGTAGCCATCTAGTGGCAGTGAGGGGAGGTAATTTGGAAGATACAATATATAGATGGGAAGGACAACATTTTTTGTTTTTCCTGAAGGGCTGGATTCAAAAGGTAGTGGAGTTTATTTACTAATGTTAGTGTAATTGGGCAGGTATTCTGTGAGAAACATAATTTACAAAAAAGTTTACTTTAAATCGATAGAGATATGTAAATTAGCAAACCATTCCACATTACCTGGTTCCCCTCACTGTCTATTGTCCAGTGACTGAACTGAATATGGAAAGTTCCAAGTAACTGTTTGAAAAATGTAGGCAATATGAAAGATGTTAATTTGTTCCTAATATATCAGATGCACTTTTAAATTTATAAAACTTCATGGTTAAGTTTAATTTAGCTTTGCATGTGTATAGTTGGTAAATATTCAGTACAGATCAGTGCACTTGTAGACATGGTAGCTAACTTGATGTTATTATTGAACAGCATTTTCTTCAACCATGTTTTGTCTGCTTAGAAAACTACAGATTATTGGATAATTTTCATTGATGAAAAAAATAAAATTCATCTTTTTTTATTTTTGTGTGAGAAACTGTTTCAGACTCCTCTTAACCAAATCACATGAAAAAGTCATTTGACTTTCCACACCTACCATTTGACTTTCCACACCTACCATTTGACTTTCTACACCCACCATTTGACTTTCTACACCCACCATTTGACTTTCCACACCTACCATTTGACTTTCTACACCTACCATTTGACTTTCTACACCCACCATTTGACTTTCCACACCTACCATTTGACTTTCCACACCTACCATTTGACTTTCTACACCCACCATTTGACTTTCCACACCTACCATTTGACTTTCCACACCTACCATTTGACTTTCCACACCCACCATTTGACTTTCCACACCTACCATTTGACTTTCCACACCTACCATTTGACTTTCCACACCTACCATTTGACTTTCCACACCCACCATTTGACTTTCCACACCTACCATTTGACTTTCCACACCTACCATTTGACTTTCCACACCTACCATTTGACTTTCCACACCCACCATTTGACTTTCCACACCCACCATTTGACTTTCCACACCTACCATTTGACTTTCCACACCCACCATTTGACTTTCCACACCTACCATTTGACTTTCCACACCTACCATTTGACTTTCCACACCCACCATTTGACTTTCCACACCCACCATTTGACTTTCCACACCTACCATTTGACTTTCCACACCCACCATTTGACTTTCCACACCTACCATTTGACTTTCCACACCTACCATTTGACTTTCTACACCTACCATTTGACTTTCCACACCCACCATTTGACTTTCCACACCCACCATTTGACTTTCCACACCTACCATTTGACTTTCCACACCCACCATTTGACTTTCTACACCCACCATTTGACTTTCCACACCTACCATTTGACTTTCTACACCTACCATTTGACTTTCTACACCTACCATTTGACTTTCCACACCTACCATTTGACTTTCCACACCTGCCATTTGACTTTCTACACCTACCATTTGACTTTCCACACCTACCATTTGACTTTCTACACCTACCATTTGACTTTCCACACCTACCATTTGACTTTCTACACCCACCATTTGACTTTCCACACCTACCATTTGACTTTCTACACCCACCATTTGACTTTCCACACCTACCATTTGACTTTCTACACCCACCATTTGACTTTCCACACCTACCATTTGACTTTCCACACCCACCATTTGACTTTCCACACCCACCATTTGACTTTCCACACCTACCATTTGACTTTCTACACCTACCATTTGACTTTCTACACCTACCATTTGACTTTCCACACCTACCATTTGACTTTCCACACCAGCCATTTGACTTTCTACACCTACCATTTGACTTTCCACACCTACCATTTGACTTTCTACACCTACCATTTGACTTTCCACACCTACCATTTGACTTTCTACACCCACCATTTGACTTTCCACACCTACCATTTGACTTTCTACACCCACCATTTGACTTTCCACACCTACCATTTGACTTTCCACACATACCATTTGACTTTCCACACCTGCCATTTGACTTTCTACACCTACCATTTGACTTTCCACACCTACCATTTGACTTTCCACACCTACCATTTGACTTTCCACACCTACCATTTGACTTTCTACACCTACCATTTGACTTTCCACACCTACCATTTGACTTTCTACACCTACCATTTGACTTTCCACACCTACCATTTGACTTTCTACACCTACCATTTGATTTTCCACACCTACCATTTGACTTTCTACACCTACCATTTGACTTTCCACACCCACCATTTGACTTTCTACACCTACCATTTGACTTTCTACACCTACCATTTGACTTTCCACACCTACCATTTGACTTTCTACACCTACCATTTGACTTTATACACCTACCATTTGACTTTCCACACCCACCATTTGACTTTCCACACCCACCATTTGACTTTCTACACCTACCATTTGACTTTCCACACCTACCATTTGACTTTCCACATCTACCATTTGACTTTCCACACCTACCATTTGACTTTCCACACCCACCATTTGACTTTCCACACCTACCATTTGACTTTCTACACCTACCATTTGACTTTCTACACCTACCATTTGACTTTCTACACCTACCATTTGACTTTCTACACCTACCATTTGACTTTCTACACCCACCATTTGACTTTCCACACCTACCATTTGACTTTCTACACCCACCATTTGTAAATACAAAAGGATCAGTGGAATTCTCAAGGCATGCTCATATCCCAGACTGGATCTAAGTATGATTTAGTTCGGAAAGATTTTGCTCAAAATAATTTACCAAATTAAGAGCACAGAGAAATTAGGCACAGATGTCTATTGATATGTTGTGGATTACAGTTTTAAGGGAGTGTATAGAAGTGCTCAACATTTATTGTTAAATTATTGTATTGTGTTTGCTTGAATAAAATAACCAGTTCAGGAAAGTTTAAGCAGAAATCAAATTAACATTGATTATTAAGAAAATATCTTTTAAAATTATGAAAGCCATGAATTTATCTAGTAGTTTTATAATTCAGGAAAAAAGAAGTCTCATCATTGCATAGCTGAAATTAAAATGTCTAATAATATTTGGATCATGGCATTTTATGCAAAATGTAATCAGTTATGTTACAAAATCACATGAAAGATAATTTTATTAAGCTCTACAGTTTCATTAAGCTCCACAAGTTTACTTTTTGTGAACTCTAAACATGTACATGAAATGTCTTTTTCAGGATTTTATTTTCCTTATTCTACCCCAATAAAGTGTCCTGAGTAGACACAAGTTGCTCAGGAGGAAGAGGAAAGAAGAACAGATGTGTGCAAAGCCACTAGGGTTATGTGGCAGGGTTCCTTACGTAGTGTTCAGGAGATCCAACCTGCTGGCAGGAGACATGCTGTCACTCAACATCACAGTGCACAGGGATGTTTCCGTTCCTCATCGTCTGAGTGTTGCAGGGTGTCATCAAGTGTATTTTTCTGAATACACCCATAAACACCTTGATGTCATCAATCAGAGCCATATCATTATCTTGTATTAGAGTTTAGATGGAGACTTTGATGTGTTTCCCTTTTAGTGTATAAAAAGTATCAACTGTCAATATCCAGTACACCCAAGAACACTGTGATGTCTTTTTTCTGAGAGCTGTGTCATACTCTCAGCAGGGTATAAGGGGAAATTATGATAGACCTAAAGTATGGGAGTCTAAGTAATTATCATCATCTAAGTACAAACAATTACAGTGTGATGTTACCTCATTATTGTACATAAATGATTTTACCTCATTATCGTACAAAAATACCATGTTTTGTAATCATCCATCATCACTGAGGTCATTATTTATGCCATCTTTCTTCATTATTCGATTACATGTTAGCATTATCCACTACAACACTCATGTCATACTGATTTCATTGCAAGTCACATCATTTCATGAGATAAATGTCACACAAAATTCCCTAGATGCTAGTTTTGGGCAGTGATATCAAGCGCCATACATGAATCAGTTGCAGTGTAGTGAGGTGAGTCAGGCCTGTTACTTTGAAGGAGAGGACCATGTTCAATGCAAATGATCTTGAGACATTTTTAAAACATACTATATCAATTCAACAACTGGGTAATGGTTATACTGAAAAGAAACACATACTATATCAATTCAACAACTGGGTAATGGTTATACTGAAAAGAAACATGTACTATATCAATTCAACAACTGGGTAATGGTTATACTGAAAAGAAACACGTACTATATCAATTCAACAACTGGGTAATGGTTATACTGAAAAGAAACACGTACTATATCAATTCAATAACTGGGTAATGGTTATACTGAAAAGAAACACGTACTATATCAATTCAACAACTGGGTAATGGTTATACTGAAAAGAAACACATACTATATCAGTTCAACAACTGGGTAATGGTTATACTGAAAAGAAACACATACTATATCAATTCAACAACTGGGTAATGGTTATACTGAAAAGAAACACATACTATGTCAATTCAACAACTGGGTAATGGTTATACTGAAAAGAAACACGTACTATATCAATTCAACAACTGGGTAATGGTTATACTGAAAAGAAACACATACTATATCAATTCAACAACTGGGTAATGGTTATACTGAAAAGAAACACATACTATATCAATTCAACAACTGGGTAATGGTTATACTGAAAAGAAACATGTACTATATCAATTCAACAACTGGGTAATGGTTATACTGAAAAGAAACACGTACTATATCAATTCAATAACTGGGTAATGGTTATACTGAAAAGAAACACGTACTATATCAATTCAACAACAGGGTAATGGTTACACTGAAAAGTAAAAGTAATTATCAGTTGCCATACTGAAAAGAGTGATGTAGAGTGATAAATGCAAGATCAAAGGCTAGCAGAGTCTATTGACATGAAAGAACTGATCAAACAGTATTTATAAAGATTCATTTAAATAAGGTAGACTTTTTGGAAACTGTCTTGTATCAATCAGATAAGCATATCCGTACAAAGATCTGAGCTGCTGGCACATACAAGAAAAGTATGACGATAGAAACCCACCTAAATGGATTTAAGCCCATCAACACAATGCTAGACACTTGCGAAACAATATCTAAGAGGGAATAAGTGGGATGAGCCAAGGAAAACAATAAGACTGTATGAACTATATTGTTTGGTTATGATACAGTACATTTAAAGTGATATGGTACAGTCATTTAAAGTGATATTATTGATATTAGAGAAGACTGTAAACTACTGGAGACAAACATCATGGTGTTTTACCTGTCTTTAATGTGCATGCATATGTAAACAGCATAGACCTAGATGTGTGGGCAGATCAGGGTCTATGTTTACTATCAATCACAAGTAGGGCAAACAGAACAGACTCATATGTGTATGCAGATCAGAGTCTACAAGAGTTGGACAAACAGTATAGACCCAAATATATGGACAGATTAGGGTCTATATTCATGTTAAATAACAACTAGGACAAACAGTGTAGACCCAGATATGTGGACAGATAAGGATCTATATTCATGTTAAATAACAACTTGGACAAACAGCATAGACCCAGATATGTGGACAGATTAGGGTCTATATTCATGTTAAATAACAACTAGGACAAACAGCATAGACCCTGACATGTGGGTAGATCAGGGTCTCTGTATACTTTCAGTCACAAGTAGGACAAAAAGCATAGACCCAGATGTGGCAGAACAGGGTCTGTGTACACGTTCAGTCCCAAGTAGGACAAGCAGCATAGACCCAGATCTACCATCATATGATATGTGGGAAGATAAGGGTTTTCATTTTTAAATGATGAGTAGGGTGAACAACACTAGTCCCTGGTCTGTCTGTGCATTTTGTGATTGCAGATCTTGTCAGTGCTTTTCACATTTGCATGTATTATACAGGAGCAAATGCGATATATGCATGTATTCAAAGCTTGCATGTATTACACAGGAGTAAATGCGATATATGCCTGTATTATAACAGGAGCAAATGCGATATATGCCTGTATTACACAGGAGCAAATGAGATATATGCCTGTATTCAAAGCTTGCCATTGATCTTACAGACTTTTGCAGTTCAATTCATTTTAAACCATTTGTTACCAACTGAATAAAAAAGTCTCCCAAACCCAGCCATAGTGTAACTTGGGCTAAAAATGAGAGAACTATAGTTATTCCCCTTTAATTATGGAAACATTTTTACAGTAAAATCTCATTAAACCTAATCATTTGATATTTTCTCAAAGAATAATGCAAGACTTTGACACAACAGTAACGACTTGACCGCCAAATCATCCTATATAGATTTTCTCTTGAAAGTATTGGAAGTAGCCTAATCTTTATAATCTCTAATTACTGTCGTGTCCATTCATCATGTAAGCAAGTTATTGACTTTATTTCATACATGTCGAGGATAAGAATAATCCTAGTTGCTATGCTGTGATGAATATGCAAGTTTCTGTAACCACCCACCCCACCCACTCACCCCCCATTGTTCATTAGTGGTAAATTTAGGACTAAGTTTAAATTAAGAAGGGTTTTTCTGAAAATCATTGTGTAGATTATTTTTCTTTTCTTAGCATTTTAATAGCATTTATTTCAGTGACATTTATATCTTTCAAATGTAAATTGGGGATAATTTTTCATTTTCTGAAAAGAATTAGTGTTACTGAAGTACTAAGATGTTACAATCAAAACGACGTTACAACTTGTTTTTATTTAGTGCTAAGTTTTACAGTCCTGTTAGAATATGAGATTGGTTTTGTATGTCCTTAATTTTTATAGTGTATTTGATACAGACTTAAGAGTGTATGAGGAGTATATAAATGAATTCTTCATTTGCCTTTTTCTTTGTGTTTGTAATTATGGAAATAAATACTGTTCTAGTATTCCAATAACAAAAATGGATTGTTTTCCTGATTTATGAGATTCCATAGATTTTCCTGATATTTTAATTTATTTCAATACAGATATTTTATATACAAGACAAAATGCAAAGATTTGTGTAATTGTGTACAAGATGGGTATGCATTTATTTGGAGTGTTATTGTACAGTAAGCTGCATTTAATAAATATTCAAAATGTAACATGCAACTTGTGTAATTGATCAGTTTAACTGATAATCAATTGGTTGTGCATTGCTTTCATTATTTTTGTACAGAATAGATACTGATTTATTTCTTTAAAAGAGATATAAAATTTTGTTATTTATTGCGTGTATGAATGAATGAGTCGGGAAGTGCATTGCCTCTCTTGTTACCATTATCTCTTAACATATCAATCTACAGAAATATACTTCATGCAACTATGTTCATTACAAATTTAGTCTGTATTAATAGAAATATCATTTCTAGATATGATATTCAGTAGTCAGACATGTTATCCATTTTAGATTATTTCACATTATTACACAACTTAACTTGAAAATCCTCATTACAATTTCAGTTGAAGAAATTCTGCAAAAAGCATCATTTTCTTATTGAACTTGACCAAAATTTGAACTTAGTGAAATTGGGAAGATTTTGTTTAACATTTCAAAACAAATATATAAATTTTTATTTAAATTAGAAAGAATTCCAGCAATTTTTAAAGAAATAGATATTTAAGAGGAGATTTTGGATACCTGGATAAACAATACAGTTCCTCACTTTTTACATTCTTTGTGTTTGGGAGTTTTTAAAAAATCTTCTACTTAGCTTTTAATGTTTTTAATGTATAGTAGAAAGACAATACCGAACAGGGAAAGAGTGAATACATGTCCATTGTATTTGTAGATAAAGTTAAAAATAATTTATGAAACATTTCAATAATCAAATTGTGTACAGTCATATTTTTGCATATTGGTACAGTTATGTTGAAATGTGTTTCAGATATTTTTAGCAAAGTGTTAATATAATAGATCTGATATAAAATGCTCTGAGAAATTGTGTAGCACTTTGAATAGCAAATAGTCAATCATTGTGTTTTAGCATATTTAATATCAAATATTTTGAACAAAGAGTATTTACAATTTAATTTTTAATTTATGCATTTACAAGCCACTCCACACAATCTGTTAAAGATAATTTAAGTATCTCTACTTAATTTCAACAAATCTGCATGTAAAAGTGTTAAACAATAAGTACATATGTGTGTAAAAAAATAATGTCTATGCTGAACTATATTAACCACATGCTGAACTTTGAGCCACTTGCTGATTCATGAACCACACGTTGAACTGTGAGCCAATTAGTTATCTGCAGAATTAATTTAAAGCTATATGTCTCAAAATAATCTTAGTGTTAGTACAAATTTAGTGTGAAATACTGTTATGACATTTTGAATTGAATTACTTGCAGTCAGTCTGACTATCCTGTTTCTTAGTGTCAGCACAAACTTAGTGTGAAATACTGTTATAACATTTTAAATTGAATTACTTGCAGTCAGTCTGACTATCCTGTTTCTTAGTGTCAATACAAACTTAGTGTGAAATACTGTTATAACATTTTAAATTGAATTACTTGCAGTCAGTCTGACTATCCTGTTTCTTAGTGTCAATACAAACTTAGTGTGAAATACTGTTATAACATTTTAAATTGAATTACTTTCAGTCAGTCTGACTATCCTGTTTCTTAGTGTCAGCACAAACTTAGTGTAAAATACTGTTATGACATTTTGAATTGAATTACTTGCAGTCAGTCTATACTGTTCTAAACTGTTTCTTCTTCACCTGATCATAATATGTTCGGAGTACAATCCACGAACATGCAATTTCAGCCCTATCAAGTTAAAAATGACATTTGTGACGTCTTTTGGCTTGTTTTAGCAACAGGAGTGCTGGAGTCATCTGCTTGCCAAGGCAGAAGTCAAACTAGAATGGTCTCTCCTTTGATGAAGGGATTGGTGCCAAAACCCATCAGTAATCCATTACTACTTCTGCTTGTGCCTTGTCAGCTTGCTTTTTCTTGAGTACATGCAAATTCTGAATTCATTTGGGCCTTCTCATCAGTTGAGCAATTATTGGGAATTTTCTCACTTTAGTGAAGTATACTCCAGCTATTTTCTATTTCTTTCTGTATTGTCATCATAGGTAAGTATTTTTCTTTTCTTTAAAAATTGTTGACTTTGCTGCATGTTAACCACATATTCCATTCTTCTAAGGATTATATAATGATCATTTTCCTTTTCTTTAAATTTTTTTCACTTTACTGCATGTTAACCACATATTCCAGTCTTCTAAGGATTGTATAATGATCATTTTCCTTTTCTTTAAAATTTTTTCACTTTACTGCATCTTAACAACATATTCCAGTCTTCTAAGGATTGTATAATGATCATTTTCCTTTTCTTAAATTTTTTCTCTCACTTTACTGCATGTTTTCTTGGTATTTACATACCTGATAAGTGCAGTCTTACCTGGCCAAAGACCAAGAGAGCTTATGGTATGGTCCCATGACCATCATGCATTGTGTTTCTCTCTGTCAACACTTGCTCATGAACACTCCAGAGGGTTCATTTCTAATCAGATTTTGATCAGACTTGGTTTGCAAGTTTATATCATAAAGATTTCGGACAAGTTCAGTTATAACCAGCAGCCATGCATTTTAATGAGGTGGTCTTGCATCTGATTGGTTGAGCTTGTACATTTGACTGATTTCACCTGTGTATGCAGTTGTTCTGCTTTCTCTATTTACAAGTGTCAACACAATGGGCAGGATTAAGTGCATGGGGTTCAGGCATTTTCAAGCTGGCTGAAGATAACCATTCTGCCTGTATACATTTATAGCATGCAATTTGGGCCATACATGTGATGTGTGCTCATGCAGGTCTGAGGATGTATGGATAACTCTCACTGCCAAACATTTAACTCTGGTGAATGAGAGAGCTAAGAAGTGCACAATGAAGTATGGAGACACCATCTTCCTTCCCACTGTCACTCCCACCATAGACAGTTTCTTTTTGACTGAATCCTTGAAGGCGGAAAGCCCATTCAGAATAAAATTTGGCAATCTTGGCCATCTTCAGCACCAGCTCTGCTATTGCTCTTGCTGCTGCAGACAACAGATATTCATGGTACTACCTTTGGGCTAGTACCAATATGGTATGCTGGCCCTTTTGGGCCATTAGTAGATACCGCCTTAGACAACTTGGCCACCCGAGGCTCCTCTGCTAGGAGAATCAAATTTCAGTCCAGGAATTTCTTTGCCACTTGGGTCACCTGAATACAGCAGCAGATCTCCTCATCCTGGGTTGTTTGTTCTTGAGACCACTACAGATGATTCTCCTCTCTCCGCGGAGTCCAAAACTATGTCCAGTTGACCAGTTGATAATAGCTTCAGACTATATGAAGTCCCATCTCAGCAAATAGGAGGACCTCACTTGGCTACAGGAGGCATCAACTGCTGGAAATGCATGAACACCAGCAACACAGGCTGGTGTGCCCACTTTTTACGCTGCTTCCATGGAGTGAGTGTAGTTCTTTTTTGCCCCTTCAGAGCACTCATTACACATTCATCTCCTGGAGATAAAGACCATAGTGAGTGCAGTTCAATTGTGGCAGGAGACGTATGGAAACGGCATTTACATTCTATCTGACAACTCAGCTTTACACATATTTACATCTGAACGCAAGGGAGAACCAAGACCCCAGACTTCTGCCTTCTAGTTTGGGATATTTTAAAGTGGTTTATCATCAACAAATTAACATCCAAGTCCACCACATCCCGAGCAAGCTCAGTTTCCTAGTGAACTCACTGTCCCAGCAGAAATCTGCCAATTCACACTAAATGGTCCATTCACTTCCTCAGCCTTCAGTCAGATCTGCACCCATTAGGGTTGACATCATGTATACCTATTTACAGCAAGCATATCCACTCCAGTAGTACTGACAATTTAAGATGTGATTTGGTGCAAATTGCTGTATCCAAGAGGTGACCACTCTAGTCTAGCTTCATCTTGTCAAGCAGATGACTGTCACTTCTTTTGCTAAACAAACCAAAAGACATGGTAAATGGCTTTTTTAGCTTGGGAGGGCTGGATTTGCAAGGTGGTGGATGTCCCTGTAATGTAATATTATCAGGTACCGGCAAGTTTCGCTGAAAAAAAACCCATTTTACTCTAAAAAATTACTTTCTGAACATTTTTCACCTCATTGTCTCTGAAGAAATTTGTCTTGAAGTTATTACATAAGTATATACTGTGAATTCATTTATTTTCATGGTTGTTATTTTTATGGTTCATTTATTTTCATGGTTGTTATTTTTATGGTTCATTTATTTTCATGGTTGTTATTTGTATGGTTTTGAAGAAAATGACATTTTCGTCTGCACTTTTATTCATGGATTGATCAGGGTAATAGTTTCTTCACCGATCTGACTTTTTTTGTTTGGTTTTTAAATGAATGTGTTGAAGCAACCTCAAAATCCATGAAAATTCTTTTACCATTAGTCTCAGAGTGGGGCTTGACTGCTTCTTGCATAACCATTTTATTGTATGCAGAGTATAAGTTTCCTCTGTTGTGAATCAGTATACCATATCATGATGACAATTTTTGTCATAGAATCAAACACACAATGATTTTATTCTAGAGGGTAAGCCATAACTTCCCACATACTTTGTCAGACAAATCCACTTAAGTCAGATTTATTCTGAGAGTCATGACTCAGATATATTTAGCATTGTTTTAACATACCTCATGTCTCTGAAGATATAAAAAAATAACATGTTTGAAGTAAAGAGGAATTCTCTTTTTATTGGTATCCAAAGGAGAATTGACAAATCGCCAAACACTGTGATAACCACTCTTACTCATTACATTTTCTCTAAAATCGAAGTTTTTCTTTGGAAAATGTTGTCACTTTATTTGAGATAATTTTCATTTGTGGTGAAAATTTCATGCAATTTGGATGACAAATAATGAAATTATCAAATACTGAATACATTTGACATAGTGCAAATTAACCATGTGTCTAACTATTAGGGCAGCAGACAGCCTCTTAGACAAACTTAACACATGTAATCATGTAAAAGATCACACCTTTTCCAGAAACACAATTGGTTTGTGGCCCATTGAATTTTGGAATAAACAACAGTTGACTGACAGCTGGTGTCAGATAGGTCAATTTTGGGATTTGTCAATAGGTAATCAATAATAGGTACAGTCTAACCTTGTTCATCTGATGTACAAGGCTGATGTGCAAATGCTTGATAAAGACAATCATTGGATAAATAGTTTAACCCTGAATGAAAATAAATTGTTTGCATTAATTTATGTTGTATTAAAAACATAGGCTAAATTGAATTCGGATTAAAGAGACTTGTTTATATCCTTTGTTGATAGTGCATTTAGGCTGATACCTTTAGATACCATATTTACCTGTGTTTATCTCATATCTTTCTGTTAACAATGTAAACCCAGATTTGCCTTTGTATGATGTGCTGTTAGATCAGTCTTTACCGAATACTTGAAATCATCATACTCTGGACAGTAGGTTACCTCCCCTTGTTAGGATAACACCACTGCCACAGTTCTGTAAATTTGGTGGTAAAGTGCTACCAGGAGAACATCATACTCTTTGGTAACTTTATGGCATTTAATTAAGATTGTATTTACTGTGATCTTTGCTCTTTTGTCATTGGTGAAGAATGTGAAGATTTTATGGAACATGTTGGAGAAAAACGTAGGATTCTTTACTTTCAATGATGGAACACAAGGTCAATGACATTATAAGGTAGCACACGGGCAGACTTCATAACATACTGTCGCAGTGTAATGCATCTGAGCTGTGGTAACTTATTTGGTAGAGCATTGGACTCTAATCCAAGCATCATGGGTTCGATACCCGACCAGGCTAGTCCAGATCAGCTGCCTCTATGTGTCCTAGGGAAAGGCACTTAGCTCCCATTTCCTTGGCATCATATATCCAATTATGTGGTAAAAGTGCTGTTAAAACCAACAAAACAAAAACAAGCATCTGAAGCACCACATATAGTCTGCTTCCTTTACTCTTTTCTTGATGGAGATTTTGATACATGCATAAGGAACAACAGAAAGAAGCAGTCATGGTTTTTGTGTATTAATCTATGGAAATGATATACTAAGGCTTAGATGACCTAGGGGTAAAAGCATCATTATGGTAGTGATATATTTTTTAAAAAATATGAGCTGTTAAGAGTACCGTATATACTCACGTATAGGCAGATACCAACTGCAAACTGCATAGACCCAGATCTGCCATTGCATAATGCATCAGCAGATATGGGTCTATGCAGTTTGTAAGGACTAATCAGAACAAACAACATAGACCCTGATCTGCCGACGCATTATCCGGAGGCAGATCAGGGTCAATGTTGTTTGCATTTTGGCTTATATGCGAGTATATACAGTATGTAAAATTGTTGGACAAACAAGAGCATAGATCCTGATCTACCAGTACATTGCATGATGACAGATCTTGGTTAATTTAGATCACAGTTTGGCATGTTAAACATAAATATAATATCAAACTAAGACGCTACCTTTTCTGCATTTAATTTGTGTTTCATTGTTTGTTTTTTTAACCTTTTTACAACCGAAGGATTACAAACTTTTCTCAAAACTTAGTTTTGAAATCTAGTCCTTACATGTAATATATTGACTAATTAAAAATGCCTGGTATGCCCAAAAATGTTTGGTGTAATTTGACTTGAATCTTGTTATATAAGACTTGTAGTAGGTGTAATATTTGAAAGGGTGAGCTTTAATCAAAAAGCTATCAAAAAGGCCATCTACCAATTTCTAAGAGTTACTTCCTCAATACAGTTTTTGTCGAGCCCACTTTTCTGCTGGTGGCAGTGGTGGCATCAACAGTTTGTTGAGGTTTTGGTTAAAGTTCTTCAGTTGTATATACTTCCTAAACCCCATTATTGATTATCATCATAGTTTCCAATAAAAAACAATTGCATCAAGAAACTTTGCATCAAGGTTTTGGTTCAAGAATTTTCATTTACTTAAATTTCCTAAACTCTGTGATGGATTTTCATCATAATTGGGATGAATCATTTTGAAGTTAAGACAGTTCATTTTGCAGCAGGCTCAGTTGCCCCTTTAGTGATAAATAATAAGTGTTATGGCTTTGATTAAATTTTTTTCATTTGCTCATATTTTCTAAACCCATTGGTGGATTTTTCTCATGCTTGGGATGGATCATTATGAAGGTAAGACAGTTCATTCTCGGATATGCTTCCTCATTCATTTGACTTGGGGGTCATGGTCACTCTTAGAAAATGTGCATTATGTTGTGGTTAAAGTTGTTTCATTTTGCTGATATTGCCTAAAACCCTTGCTGGATTTTCTTCTTACTTTGGATGAATCATTATGAAACTAAAGACAATTCATTCAGCAAGTGTGTTATTCTCTTTCAAACATTTTTACCTTGGGGTCAGTGTCACATGTTGTATGTTCTGATCTTGGGTTCAACATGCAGGCAATTACCTCATTGTTTTTGTAAAAAGTCCAGTTTATACTGTTTACCTTTTGGACCTTATAGTGCTATTAAATATATGGAGTGATATTGTTTTTAAACATCAAAATTTTGATGTTTATTATGTTAATGCCATTATGTGAATGTACTGGAAAAAAGTTAAAATCATATTGTAAGTTTTCAGATAATTGTCTACTTTTGTTGTATTTGAGAGTGGAAAAAAAATCAATTATAAATCAGGGGATTCTGAACATGAACATATTTGACACTTGAGTCCAATGACAGGAAAGGCTTGTTAATTTTGTATTAACTTCCATTTGTTTTAGATATTTTATTTCATATGAAATAAAGATATTTTACTTGTAATATAACCATAATCTTGTCAAAAGAGGAAACCTTGAGTTTTGCCAAGCACTGAAAAATATATAGTTATCTCATGGATGCAGGTTGCACCCACTATCTACATCTGACTCACAGTATTGCTAAAAATTGGTAGAAAATGATTAAATTCTTTCAAATATTTTGAATTTGTAAATAACCTTCATATTATAATGAAAACACTATCATATCTGTTTCCACTCAAAGTGAATGGCTTTGCTAACATTAAATATGCCCCATGAATTTGGAACCCAAAATACCTCATAGTATTAGTGAATAACTTCATCCAAATGCATGCTGGGATGCTGGATTAGTCTATTTTTTCAAAGGGCAAACAGCTGGATGAGTCTATTTTTGCAGGGGTGAACACCATAGAAACAATGCAGTTTGCTAACTGGTCACTTAGAGACATATATGAAGGTGACCAAACATTTTGAAACAGCTCACTCCTTCAAGCACAAATTGAATCATTTGCTTAATTATAGAATTATGTGACCTTAACTAAGATCTTATGTGATTAACATTAGCCAAGCTGTTCACCTGAAGAGGAAATGGATATGAATGTGTTTGCATGGATATACAGAATGTTGGTTTGAAAATTTAAAATATTTGAGAGAATTGAATCAGTTTCATGCAAAGTTTAGCATTAATATGCTCTTATATAGTCAGATGCCATGCAGTGTCACAGAGTAAAGTATAGAAAACATTTGTGGATGTTAGAACTATTTAATCAAATCAGACAAAAGAAAATCAAAATTGCAAGTCAAATAAAATGAACTTTTGTAAATTTTTAATATTTACATTTATAGATGAGATTAGTTTCAATTAGCATTTCTGATTTTGTTTCATTTTGTAGTGATATGCATTCCTTGTAACCACTATCCTGGCTTAGGTATTTTTTCCTACATTTTGATTCATTTGATTTTATTATAACAAGATCTACTATGCTTGTTTGATCTCTCAGTTTTATGTTCCTTTAAATGATAGGTAAAGTGTAAAGTTTGTTTATTTCCAAACTTTTTGAATATTTTTGCATGTTCTAGGTCTCTAAATTTGTATTTACTTTATAATGACTGAGAATTATGAAATAGATCGTGTGAGAGGTTTTATATTTTGCATTACATTTGGGGGATTTTATTTGTAAGCAAAACATTATTCTGTTACAACAGTGAATCTAGATTCTTGAAAGTTTTTATAAGGTGGAGTGTATCTTGTTATGACATTGTGCATCTGTCTGCCTGCTCTGTATTTTGTTTCTCCACAATAAATTATCCAACTTGCTACATACCTTGCATTTAGGGTTAGAAAAAAGTCTATATATTTTGGGGTCAAAAGGTAAAAATTCAAGGTCACTGTGACTGGAGGAAGAGAAAACGGTTCCACGCAATAACATTAGTTTTACATCACAGTCCTGGACCAAACTTTGTGATTGGCTTGCACTTATGGTAAGGAAGAAGGCTATTGATTATGAGGTCAAAAGAAGGACAATGGTTTCTGTATAACAAGATTAGTTCTGCATCACAGACCTGGACCAAACTTTGTGGATGGCTTGCACTTGGGATACGGAAGAAGCCTATTGATTTGGGGATCAGTATGTCAGAGGGTCAATGTCACTGATTAAAAGAAGAAAAATGGTTTCTGCATAATAACTTTAGTTGCACATCACAGACCTGGACTAAACTTTGTGAATGGCTTCTGCTTGGAGTAAGGTAAAAGTTTTTTTATTTTGGTGTCAAAATGTCAGAGATCAAGGCCACTGTCTGAAATATGAAAAATGCACCAAAATGTCAGTTCATGATCATGTACCTTCACCAAAGTTTGTGGGTGGCTTACATTTTGGCCAAGAAAGAAATTATTGATTTTGGGGTCAAAGGATATATAGATCTTGAGGTCTAAAGGTCAAATGTCATTGTAATGGTATGTCTGATAAGAAAATAATGGTCTCTGTACAGTATATTTAGTTCAAGACTGCTTACCTTGACCAGAGGTCAAGGATATTAAGATCTGTTTTTGAATCTCCAGAATCAACCATGCCCTACTAGTGCCTACATAGAGGACTATTAAACATGGGGTGGATGTATAATGTACCATTCCTGGTACTCTTATTTTAAGATGGAACTTTAGCTGGAGCTCAGCACCCACTAATCAGATAAAAGACTTGTTGTGAATCTATATAGTAAAAAAGTGTACAAACAAGGAGAGAATAAGCAAATTAGCAAATCCTCAGAATTGTATGATTGTAACTTTGTTATGGGTATAGAAAGAAAATTTTGAAGATTTTCAGCTTTTGGAGAATATGGAGCCAAATCAATCAATCAATCAGTCTTTTAATATCTATTATCTGTCTACAGTATCAAAGGAATGTGTTGAGAATTGACCCAAAATCTCTTTAAAAATTTTACTCTTACAAACTGACCTCAAAATATGCCTGCGTGTTTCATTTTTGTATATTAATGTTTGTTCACCACATACATGTACATTGACGAGAACATTTGCCATGTCAAAATCAGCAAGTATTGTACTTTCATGTAAATGTAATGTTCCCCACTTTTTGCATTCCAGATATGATACTGTGTCATACAGTTTGGTTTCTTACCTATTCCATGCATGCAGCACATTCCCTTTCCATGTTTTCATTTCTTTCTTTCATTTTTTTTGTATGTTTAAAACTGTTTGAACAAATTTATGTGAATTTTATTTTTGTATTTACCTTAATCTGTTTTCCTGTTTGTGGTTAAACTTGAATTTACATTTGTGTTATTTAACTTAAAATAGGGTCTTCCTCAATTTTAGGCTGCTTGACACAAATCACTTGCTAGCAATAAAATGAAAATACATCAGAGCAGTCCTTAACAAGTTAAAGCCGGATGAACACATTTACAACTTTTTTTCCCCTCATTGTGTTTCATGGAAGTGCAGCTGTAATCCAATAACTGGTAAGAAGACATTGATGCATATTCGACCAATATGCATGTATGTATGGTTTAAAAGTATGTCAGCATAATAGTGGCTATATTGTGATGGTTAAAAGTAAAGTTCTAAAAATGTAAATATAAAGAATTGCAAATTTAAAACCTCCAGGAAGATAAACCCTTCCAAATAAACATAAACATGAAATATTAAATGATGAAAGTTAAAATGTAAAGATGTTAAAATTAAATGTGTCTATACCACAGTAATAACTGCACTGTCTGTATCACAGTGATAACTGGACTGTGTCTGTATCACAGTGATTACTGCACTGTGTCTGTATCACAGTGATAACTGGACTGTGTCTATACCACAGTGATAACTGCACTGTGTCTGTATCACAGTGATAACTGGACTGTGTCTGTATCACAGTGATAACTGCACTGTGTCTGTATCGCAGTGATAACTGGACTGTGTCTATACCACAGTGATAACTGCACTGTGTCTGTATCACAGTGATAACTGGATTGTGTCTAAGCCACAGTGATAACTGGACTGTGTCAGTACCACTGAGATTTAGTAAACATGAAGAGCATATATGGAATAAAAAGTCCTGAAAGTTTTGTGAATATAGGTTTATCTTTATTAAAATTTAGATACGACCAAAAGTTTTGGAATCTGAGCCTGAGTATTATGCTTAAAATGTTTTGTGAGTACAGGATCAAGTCAATCAAGCTGCATGTTAACCACATATTCCATTCTTCTAAGAATTGTATAATGATCAGTTTCCTTTTCTTTAAAAATTTTTCACTTTACTGCATGTTAACCACATATTCCAGTCTTCTAAGGATTGTATAATGATCATTTTTCTTTTCTTTAAAATTTTTTTCACTTTACTGCATGTTAACCACATATTCCAGTCTTCTAAGGATTGTATAATGATAATTTCTTCTTTTCTTTAAAAATTGTTCACTTTACTGCATGTTTTCTTGGTATTTACATACCTGATAAGTGCAGTCTCACCTGGCCAAAGACCAAGAGAGCTTATGGTATGGTCCCATGACCATCATTGGTTGTGTGTCTCTCTGTCAACACTTGCTCATGAACACTCCAGAGGGTTCATTTCTAATCAGATTTTGATCAGACTTGGTATGCAAGTTTATATCATTAAGATTTTGGACAAGTTCAGTTATGACCAGCAGCCATGCATATTAATGAGCTGGTCTTGCATCTGATTGGTTGAGCTTGTGATCACTCTGGAGGCCGTATTTCTGATTAGATGTTTACAAGGTTTTGTATGAAAGCTTATATCATCAAGATTTCAGACAAGTTCAATTATGAGTGACATTCACAGTTGTTAATGAGGTGATCATGCATCTAATTGGCTGAGCTTGAGAACACTCTGGAGGCCATATTTCCCATCAGATTTGTTATCAGACCTAGTATCTAAACTTATATTATCAAGATCTGACATGAGTTCAGTTATGAGTGACATCCATGCATATTAATGAGGTTGTCTTGCATCTAATTGGCTGAGCTTGTGAACACTCCATAGACTCTTGGTACTCTTGTTATCAGATTTGGTATGTTAGATTAAGGTGGAATGCCAAGAGATTCAATTCTTGTGATTTCATATTGAAGCAATGTATACACATAGTAAAGTGCATGCAATTACTTGCCATTTTGTTAGAAAGCAGAGGAAGTAATCCATGATAATGACTATTTTAACCATAGTTTTGGGGTTATGCAGAATTCCTTCCCTTGCAGGAGAATTTTTGAATTTTTTTTTAAAGATTAATAAATTAATTTTTTTAATACAAGACGCATATGTTTGAATAAAACTAGCAAAAATAACAAAATATTACACTTTGGGGATTATAATACATTATTTGTTATTTAAAGTGAAGAAAAATATAAAATAAAAATATAAGAGGTAACACTCTAAGTTGACAATAATATGATATTATAATTATATTTATAAGACTTGTTTGTAAAATATTAACGAATTATTAAAATGTTATAGATGAAGATGTTTTGTAACTTTGTTGAAAATTACTATTAATGCAATTTAGCCTCTATGTTGAAAACTAAATGTTTCATGCACACCAATAAAGGTATCTAAGTATGAGAATTTCTTTACATATTTAATTATGTGAAGAAAAAAATAGATTTTGCTTTAATAACATATTTCTCGTAAAAACAATGCCCAAGTTTATAAACTTATTTGTAGAGATATATTGCTAAAAACTTTACCACTTTTGACAGTTGCTAGTATTGCCATATTAAAATGCCTGGAACATTTGTCCTTATTTGCTATCACATGTAATATGAATTATTTCAAGGCATTTCATGTATTCAGCACCATTACTCACAAATGATTGTCCCCGGCCTTATATAAGAAAAGTGGGGACAAAGTATCTGCATTTCTGTCCAACCAACCAATACTTTCCCTTCCACTCAATAAATTTAAAGCCATTTGAGATTAAGTGATGAAACTTGATATACTTGTATATGTATATATATCACAAGAAAACGTGCCACGTACCACATTGGGGGTGCTATCTTCGAGGTCAAAGCTCAATATTTTACGTTTTCATTGCACTTTCCCTGCTGCTCTATAATTTGTAAGCCTTTTGAGATTAAGACATGAAACTTGGTATATTTGTACATCATCATTTAAAGGTATGTCACTTACCACATTGGGGTGATATTTTCAAGGTCAGGGTCACGGCTGAATATTTTGTTTTAGTCATACTTTCCCATCTGCTCTATAACCTTAAAGCCATTTGAAATTAAGAGATGAAACATGGTATAGATGTACATTATCACTGGAAGGTGTATCACGTACCACATTGGGGATCCTTTCTTCAAGGTCACAGGTCAATTATTTAAGTTTCAGTCACATTTTCCTTTCTGTTTAAGATAAATGGATGAGCTTGGTATACTTAACAACTTAGACCTACAAGTTGTTCTTCGCCTTTTTTTTTTCACCACCAGTCATGTCAGAAAAAAAGATGCGGAGAACAACTTGTTGGACTAGGCCTCTCCTTTACCCCCCCCCCCCGATTTTTAACTTGGCAACCATTTTAATCCCCACCCAAGGAAGCTACAGTGGCTCAGTGGTTAAGTAGACCAACAAGTTGTTCGTTGCCTCTTTCGTTTTCTACCATGACTCCATTAGTCGTGTGGGAGTGGGGGGTGGGGGGGTGGAAGATGCAGAAAACAATTTGCTGGTCTAGGACATTCCTAGAAATCCATGATTGTACAGATTACCTCCCTTTGTCATGCCAAGGAGGTATATACGCTCTATCAGTTTCTAAGTTATGAATCGGGGCCTAGTCCCAGGGGGCAGAGAGAGAGAGATCCATGGGACAATGCTAGAATGCTGATTGTATAAATGACTTGTCCTCTTCGATGTCGCAAAAAACTGATCATATATATACGAATTTGCATTCACAAGCAGACATATGCCAGCTACCAAGGTGAGCGATATCGAGCCGACTTGGGCCTTTTGTTCTACATGCATCACTAGTTGATGATGCAGTATCGCTTTGAGAAAAAACAAGTTCATGCTTGCCACTTGATGACCACCCCGACGTTTGCTTAATATAATGTATATTAATGGTCAGTGTCTGGGTTAGTACAGAGCACGAATTAATATGAGCCAAGAGTAGTTAAATACTTTATCTTTGAAAGTGGTGACACAAATGCTCCATCATTTTTATAGTGCAGGATAGTTTTCGGGTTACATGCGTCTTGTAGAATGATAGAGTTTTTTTGTAGAAACCTGTTTATTTAAATGGTACTAATTTATCATTACACATGCAATAAAACAAACATTGTTCCAGATGTTTTTTTTTTTGTTTTGTTTTTTTTTTTGCAGTTTTTAGCCCAATAAATGAGATCCTGGTTGGAGGGCTTAAAGGAAAGTCACTTGTCCATTCAGCAATGCACAAAAGTTGAAAGTGCATCTACGGTTTAAATTTGAACAAATGAAGCGTGTACACGTTTGAACTTGATTTGCGGTATATTTGAAACAATAGAAAACAAATCGCTCTTACTCTACACTAAAAAAAATGTAAATAATTGTTGGCCTACATGATAGAACGCTTTTTGTTCGCATGTGATAATTGTTGGCCTTCACGATAGAACGGTTTGTTTTTTTTGTCTCGCATGTGATAATTGTTGGCTTACACGATATACTGCTATTTTTTCTCGCATGTGATAACTGTTGGCCTACATGATAGAATGTTATTTGTCTCGCATGTGATTATTGTTGGCCTACACGAGACTGTTTAACGTTTTTCGTCTCGCATGTAACAATTGTTGGCCTACATGAAACAGTATAACGCTTTTCGTCCCACATGTGATAATTGTTGGCCTGCATGATATACCGCTTTTTTGTCTCGCATGTGATAATTGTTGGCCTTCATGCTAGAACGCTTTTTGTCTCGCATGTGATAATTGTTGACCTTCATGATATAACGCTTTTTGTCTCGCATGTGAAGTGTAGGCGAGACATAGATTAAATTTTTTGACGGTGTTGTAATTGATGTCTGTGGTGGCGTAGGAGTCGACGTTACGATTTTGCCTAAAGCTATATTTCTCTGACACTGTTTTGCATAGTCATAAAACTAGGGATTTAATATCTTGAGGATTACTACTCAGCATTGTTAATAGCAGGCCACAGTGACCTCATTTATACGGTCCAGTGATTACGTTAAGTTTTGCATTTGACACTGTTTCGCTGACACTGTTGTATGTACAGTAAAGAAACTTATGGGTGCATTCATTTTGAGAGGTATTATACACCATGAGCAAAAGCAGATCACAATGATCTACTTTTTTTACTTCAACTGATTACGTCGTTTTTTTTATTCAACACTATTTATGTGACACGTGTAAAGTCATGAAACTGAATAAGGGCATTTCTTGATGATTATTTTCTACACTTCTGAAATGTAGGTCAGAGTGACCGATTCTTCTAATAACTTTAATATATATTTGGAATAGGCTTTTGAGAAGCATGCAAGGACATATCATTTTACTGGATTCTTGTTCAAGTGTTATCTTTCTTTCTTTCTTACTTACTTTTTTCTTTCTTTCTTTGTAAACACATGAATCTGCATTATAATCAGCTGAATAGAATAAATCTTATGGTGTCAGAGCACATACGAATGGAATTTATTATCTGCACCCTCTTACTTTTGCTTAAATCATCACAAGATTTTTACACTTCTTTGCTACAAAAGAAAGTGAATCCAAACATTTTTATGAAATATATGCTATATCAAATGGGGTAATTTTTTTGTAAAGACGACATCACTTGGGGCCCAGATTTTACTGAGGTAGCAATTCCAACAATCAGTATCCACCTGAATGGACATAATTTGTGGCTATGAATTAACGTAACTTTACAACTGAGACTGACAATTTATTCGAAAAATATTTGAGCAATTATTTTCTTAAGCAAAGTATAATCATTTCATGAAATTGTTGGCTCTGGCCACTTTACTCTTATTTGAGGTATCTGCAAATTTTGCGAGCTTTTGCTTTGGTTGGAACTAAGATTTAGAACGCATGGATTAAAAAAGTATTTACCTTAAAGATATTACTAAACTAATTGAGCCAGTAAACTATTATTGCATTCTAATGTAGTCCCTTAGAAAATTATTAATATTTTTACTCTGACTTGCCCTGGAGATGCTACTTGTATTCATTAGAAAGTAGCACTAAAAACTAAACAGTTAAAAAAAAAAAGAAGAAAATATTGAGTTCACCTTCTTCTGGGCTTTTGTATAGGATGACAAATACAGGTGTAATTTGGTCGGTTCCAGAAAGGTCACTTGCACTAAAAGAAAAGTTTTTTTTTCTTCATTCAAATGCAGCTATATCCAGAAAATGCAACCTAACTTGTGTTGTTTGTAGCTCTACTGGTTAGGGATGGCCTGTTGCCCGTCATCCGATGTCCGCCATCTATCCGCCCATTAGCACAAGTTTGTTATCACTACTCCTAAACTACTGGGAGGATTTCCATGAAACTTTTCACACACATTCATCGCAAGGTTTAGTTGGTCCTAAATGAAAATGGTGCTGCTCAGATATCTAATATGGCTGCCTCAGCCGTCTTCTTGAAAATCTTGTTATCGCTACTTGTCCTGAATGGATGGTCATATCACCGTGGGGTTTTCACTAACATATTTGTTATAATGTCTACTTGGTCCTAAAGGAAACTGGGGCCAATCTGACATCCAATATGGCCACGACAGCAGCCATCTTGAAAATCTTGTTTTTGCCACTCCAAAAAAACGGAAAGTCAAATCGACATGGGGTTTTCACAAGAAGACATCATATCATGTCTAGTTGATACTAAATAAAAATGGTTCCTCTCGGACATCCAGTATGGCCGCCACATCAACCATCTTGAAAAACTTGTTATCACAACTCCACCTGAATTGATGGTCATATCAACATGGGGTTTTCACTAAAAGAATTCTTATGACGTATAGTTGATCCTAAAGGAAAAAGGGGCCAATCTGACATCCAATATTGCCACCACAACAGGCATTTTGAAAATCTTGTTATTGCTACTCCTCCTGAATGGAAAGTCATATCAGCATGAGGTTTTCACCGGAAGACATCTTATGATGTCAGGTTTGTCTTAAATAAAAATGGTGCCGATATGATATCCAATATGGCCTCCACAGCGGCCATCTTGAAAATGTTATCGCTACTTCTAGATAAAAGTCATAACGACATTGGGTTTTCACCATAATTCTTATGACATCACTAAAATAATAGGGTTCCGATCTGACAGCCAGTATGGCAGCGATCTTGAAAGTCTTGTTATTGCTACTCTTCCTAAATGGAAAACCATATTGACATGGGGTTTTCACCAGAAGACTTCTTATGGTGCCTAGTTGGTTCTGAATGAAAATGATGTCAATCTGACATCCAGTATGGTGGCCATCTTGATAAGCATATTATTGCTACTCCTTCTGAATGGATGGTCATATTGACATAGGGTTTTCACCAAAAGACTTCTTATGATATCCAGTTGGTCCTAAGTGAAAATGGTGCCCCGCAGATATCCGATATGGCTGCCATAATGAACATATTGAAAATCTTGTCACTAATTCTCCTGAATGAATGGTCATATTGGCATGGGGTTTTCGCCAAAAGTTTTCTAATGGTGTTTAGTTTGTCCCCAGTGAAAATGGTGCTGATCTTACATCCAATATGGCTACCACAGCGGCTAATTTTAAAATAGTATAGATCAAGAATATTAGATGGTTTCAGCATTCAACAGTTAAAAGGAAGATATGTTTTTCTATTTAATTCCTGACAATTCTTTTTGGACAGTGCAGCGTCAGTCCTTTCGAGTGTCTCTTGTTTTATATGTTATGTCCAAGTTGGTGGCTAACATAAGTAAGATAATCTTGGTACATCAGGACTAATAACTACCACACTGGATTATAACTAACACACTGTATTATAACTAACACACTGTATTATAACTAACACACTGTATTATAACTAACACACTGGATTATAACTAACACACTGGATTATAACTAACTGTATTATAACTAATGCACTGTATTATAACTAACACACTGTATTATAACTACCACACTGGATTATAACTACCACACTATTATAACTAACACTGTATTATAACTAACACACTGTATTATAACTAACACACTGGATTATAACTAATGCACTGTATTATAACTACCACACTGGATTATAACTACCACACTGGATTATAACTAACAAACTGTATTATAACTAACACACTGTATTATAACTAACACACTGTATTATAACTAACACACTGTATTATAACTAACACACTGTATTATAACTATCACACTGGATTATAACTAACACACTGTATTATAACTAATGCACTGTATTATAACTAACACATTGTATTATAAGTACCACACTGGATTATAACTAACACTCTGTATTATAACTACCACACTGGATTATAACTACCACACTGGATTATAACTACCACACTGTATTATAACTAACACACTGGATTATAACTACCACACTGGATTATAACTAACACACTGTATTATAACTACCACACTGGATTATAACTAACACACTGTATTATAACTAACACACTGGATTATAACTACCACACTGGATTATAACTAACACTGTATTATAACTACCACACTGGATTATAACTAACACACTGTATTATAACTAACACACTGTATTATAACTAACACACTGAATTATAACTACCACACTGTATTATAACTACCACACTGTATTATAACTAACACACTATTATAACTACCACACTGGATTATAACTACCACACTGTATTATAACTACCACACTGTATTATAACTAACACACTGGATTATAACTACCACACTGTATTATAACTACCACACTGGATTATAAATACCACACTGGATTATAAATACCACACTGGATTATAACTAACACACTGTATTATAACTAACTAGATTTCATCAAAAATGCAGATGAAGGAAATAATTATTGTAGTGATTCCTTGAATAGCGTTAGGAGAACATCCATGGTGAATATTGTTTTGATATTCAAGCATTCTAAATGCATTCATAGCTAATTATTGTATGCATCTAAATGAAATAAGTAAATAAATCAGTTATTTAGTGCATATTTAAAGAATGCAATACTGAAAAATGTAATTGTTTCCTAATTAAATGTGGGAAATATCAGACAGACTAGATATATTTCTTGTAAATGGACCTACTATATACATCAAATATATTATATGGTTGAGTAGATTTTACTTTATCTAAAACTACATTTGGATACAAACAAAATTTGATTGCATACTTGTTTCTTTAATGTGTTTCTTCACCCATGAGGTACAGCTTTAGTGTGAATAGGACACATCCGGGTTATTTGGTTCTTCCAATTTCATGAGGCCTAGGTGATCTTTTCAGGTACTGGCACCATTGTATTGAAAAGGATTATAAACTATGACATCTCTTGACCATTTTTTTATAGAAAAGAAATGGATTTGTCCATTCATTATGACACAGTTCTATAACAAGGCATACTCCATGTCTGAGCAATTGAGAGGAGTATGCTCTATTTTGGTCCGTAAGGTATCAAATTCTAAAATTTTACTATCCTCAACATACTGACAATTGGAATGAACATACAGATGAGTTTAGGACACTCTTTTATTTCAAAATGTGTATACCACTGTTACGGCAACTAATATCCATGCAGTTTTGTATTTCTGGAAATGGCCCATGGATCTCATAACTTTTTCTATTTCACCTTAGGTGCCCACAAGTGACATGTTTTTTTCAGATCCATTTATTGAGAGAACTGAAGTACGATTTTAAACTCTTTTTAGGCATCTTATTTCCAAAGCAACAACCTGGGTAGAGATTTTGCCCAAAAATATATTTTTTTGTTTTCATTTCTTAGAATTTAAATATTTAAAAAATATACCCACATTTTTTAAAATGTTTGTTCACAAATGAAATAATGATCTGTTTGTAGAAATGTATTCTAACTAGCTCAGATATATCAGGGAAGCAAATTTTTGATGAGTATGACAAGTGAGTTCCTGTGTTTGTCAAATTTTTGACGAGTATGACAAGTGAGTTCCTGTGTTTGGACCTTGCATTTGTTACCAATGGCATCCACACTTAGCACGCTCTCTTGTGAGATAAATCATACTCTGGAGCGAACCACACTGGAGAAAATGGAACCAAACTCTGCAGCCTTGCTTCATTCTGCTACAAATAGATGCAACTTTTGTCATCTTTTCAAAGTATTACTACATTAATTCAGCCAATCAGCTGTTATTGCACCTTACTTTAGCACACAAACAATCATTAATATTTTTTATCTGATTTTTCCTGGAGATTTGCTAACTAGTGAAGAATGTTACTTGTATTTAATAGAAAGCAGCATTAATAACTAAGCAGAAAATAAACTCTAAAAGATAATGGGTGTGATTTGTCTGGTTCCCGAAAGGTGATATGCACTAAAATTCAAGTAATTTCATTAAAATGCAACTTTTTCCAAAAATTGCAACATAACCTATGCTGATTTTTTTTTTATATGATGTGTCCGAATTTGTGCATAACATAAGTAAGATTGTCGTGGTACATGTGAACTTAATGCACAGGATTTCCTTTATAAAATGTGGAAAAACGAAGTAAATATATAAAGAAGTTAATTAGTGTAGTGATATCTTTAGAAATGAAATGTTAAGTTCCAGGCTAGGTTTCATCCAGGACATTCAGTTCCATGAGATTAACTCTTCTCTCATTTCTGGCTGTCTGAGTGGAATCACTCAAGTATGAAGCCTATCGGCTTGAGTGAAATTTATATATATATATATATATATATATATATATATATATATATATATATATATATATATATATATATATATCTGAAGCAGTATGTAGATTTTGGTAAGAAGTATCTCTTTAGTCAAGATATCGATCTAGATATCCGCTATATATCGATGGTTCAAATAAGTCCTTACACCCACCAACAATTGTTTACAATATTTGAAATTTTACTTCAGTCTGATATATGCAACTTACCTTATCCAAAATCTAATTTCTACTTTTCTTTATACCTGCGGGTATTTAGGTCTTTGAGAACCAAGGGTTGTTGCTGTCGTCGTCGTTGTTGTTGTGGATTTTGTAACGATAATTTTCGATAAGGCTTGAAATAAAACGTCACCACTTTGTGGACTCGAACCATAAATGATGATTTTAAAACTAACCACCTCTGACATAAGCTTTAGATGACTCGAACACGTCATAAACAAGGAAATGTTATATTCTTATTGTACTCGCAGTGTATGCATTTTATACTTGCTAGACATGACGAACTTGATGCAGGTGCCGCTCGCAGTGTATTCATTTTATACTTGCTAGACAAGACTAACTTGATGCAGGTGCCGCTCGCAGTGTATGCATTTTATAATTGCTAGACATGACGAACTTGATGCAGGTGCCGCTCGCAGTGT
Organism: Margaritifera margaritifera; assembly: GCA_029931535.1. Lineage (NCBI taxonomy): Eukaryota > Metazoa > Mollusca > Bivalvia > Unionida > Margaritiferidae > Margaritifera > Margaritifera margaritifera. The sequence goes on along the minus strand of JAQPZY010001392.1, from coordinate 39,469 downwards.
ATGCATTTTATACTTGCTAGACATGACGAACTTTATGTTAGAACTTGATTATAGAACGAAAATGGTATTTTCTTTTCACTGGTTGAGCTTTCGAGTATTATACTGCCTTCTGAAAAACTCCATGAACGAGCTCTGAGATTTGTCTTCAATGATTTCGAGAAAACTTGCTCTGAACTCTTGGATTTGGCAAATGTATCAACTCTCCACTTCAGATGGATGAAGACCATGACACTTGAAGTATTCAAACTTTTAAACAAGAAATGTCCAGTATACTTAAACGATCTAAAAAATCTTCTTACTCTTTTAGGTATGTAAATACTCTGGGGTTACCAAAAGTAAAAATATCCAGGTACGGGCTACAATCCTTTAGGTATGCAGCAGCAAAACTATGGAATTATCTCCCCAATAATTTACAAACACCCTCAGATTTTAACAATTTTAAATCCCTCTTAAAGACCTGGTCTGGGAGCTCACTGTGTAAATGCTCCATATGTAAACACAAGTAAATAAGTCGCTGCTGCTACCTTAACCAGCTGCATTCTAGTTTTGTATATATGTTTGAAAGTATTGATTGCCCTAAATGTTGTATATATGCTTGAAAGTATTGATTGCCCTAAATGTTGTATATATGCTTGAAAGTATTGATTGCCCTAAATGTTGTATATATGCTTGAAGTATTGATTGCCCTAAATGTTGTCTATATGTTTGAAAGTATTGATTGCCCTAAATGTTGTATATATGCTTGAAAATATTGATTGCCCTAAATGTTGTATATATGCTTGAAAGTATTGATTGCCCTAAATGTTGTATATATGCTTGAAAGTATTGATTGCCCTAAATGTTGTATATATGCTTGAAAGTATTGATTGCCCTAAATGTTGTATATATGTTTGAAAGTATTGATTGCCCTAAATGTTGTATATATGCTTGAAAGTATTGATTGCCCTAAATGTTGTATATATGCTTGAAAGTATTGATTGCCCTAAATGTTGTATATATGCATGTAGTAACTGATTGCCCTAATTGTTGGCTTGTGTTGCTTACACGTGGTTTTTAGATGGATTTTCCTCCTTGTAGAAGATACTTTTATAAATTTGTTATCACTGATTGTATAAGTGTGCTTGTGTATGTTGTGCATAGTCTGTCCTTGTTCTTGTGTATTTAAAATTGGCATGCATATAAATGAGATGTTATGGATGTAATTGCCATTATGTTTAACCAGTATATTTTAACACTGCATGTAAGTGTAGAGTTTATTCTATTCACGTAAAAAAAAACCAAACAAACAAATGATGTAAGTACTGTAAGATTGTTTAAGTTAATTGTTATATTAATGTTTACAGTCGGTAAAATAGCTCCAACAAGATAATGTTTCTTATTATGTAATGCATCTCGGACTTTAAATAAAATTTGTCTATGTCTATGTCTGTGTCTATTCTCCCAGAGGAACTGTTCTTCTAGTACTCGGCTCGGACATTATATCGCACCGTATAACATTGTAAGAGAACTTGGCAGAAGTCAATACTAGTTTTAGTACTAGTTTAGTCGGCGCATGGCAGTAGTGCCCACAGTGTGATGTAATATCGTAGCCAGGTATAGTATCCCAGAATCGAGAGGAAATGCGAACTGTTCTAAAATAAATATATGGAGCTGGCCAATTGGAAGTCGAAAATTTATCATATTATGTATTAAATGGAAGCAACTAAAATGGAAGTTTTGGAAATACTTGGTCTTGAACTGAACCACACCAGAATTCCATTGTGGGCTCGTATATGTCACAAGGAAAAAGAAGATTCGTTTCGTTGAAACATATTTTATTGCCATACATGTTAACAAATGGGATCTGGGTCTCACAACTAAGAATAAGCCTTTTCCCGACAATCGATTAGAAATTTACATCAATATCGGGGCAAAATATGGCTTAATACAATTATATGTAAAAATACAAGACTAAGGGAAAGAGGAAGAAGAAAGAGACAGAGAAAGAGAGAAACCAAAAGGAATACACAGAACAATAGGAATCAAGAACGTCATGTTTTTTGTTTATGAATATGACAGGATGAAACCGGGTTGGATTGGGTTTAGCGGAAACACTTGACACAAGTACGTGAATGAGATGTTTATTTATAACTGCAAATTAATGATGATGGAATCTCTGACATCCTAGTTCACACATTTAATTCCCCTTCTCAAATTAACGGAAACCCTGCCCTACGTGTACGCACAAAGTTCAACAACGGATATAAGAAAATGGTATCATTCCTTAATGTATGCGATAAAAATATGGGCTTTCAACAGATAATCACAAATGATGTTGTTTGTCAACGGACATGATCAATGCATGGATTTTATAAACAGATATGCCTGATATATGGATTTATCAACAGATATGATCAATGTACGGAACAAATATGATCAATGTATTTTTCATCAACAAGTACGATCGTGTATTAGATTGTCGAACAGCAACATATTTAATGATGTTTAGCTCGTGGCACAACGGCAATGATCACAAAATATTTCCAATCCACAGCTCCCGACAAATGGTTAAGGAACGACCTCGTGTAGTCGCTCCTCCCAGCCTGCCGAGGGATCCCTCAGGAATCTCCCTCTTTCGCAGACCCGTTGGTCCTTTGATCCCTTACACTAAATAAACCAGTATCGTTCCTCGAACCAATGTCACACTTGACTGTATTTTTTGGGTTACATAATTGAGCCTTGTTCTACATGAGACAAGTTTGAGTGCAAATACAGTGATATACATTACGCACGAACAGACTTATTCTTTCATAAGAATGACTGTACAAGATTAAAATTATAATAACCACATTCATGCACGAATGTCTCCGACAAAAATAATCGCACTGGATTATAAAAGAAAACAAACAAACAAACTCGAACGTTTCTCATCAGTTAATGCATACAATATATAATCGAATTCAACTTATCTCTTTAGCTATAAGATGTCTAACTTGGAACAGATCATATTCTCTCTAATAGAATAGTGTTATGTGACATAGGTTTGACTTAATAGAAATTTACAATAAATTCCGAAACATTAAATATATTAAACAATTTCATGACATGTAACGGATAGCAAGAAAGAATACAGTATTACATTTCATCTGCCTCTACAACTGAAGATTGCTTCCGTAAAGTGGACAGCTTCCTGACAAGAATCATCTGTATTGAGACGATATGGAGAGAATTAGCGCTATAAGTAACATAGCCGTGGTCAAATCCAGGGCCAGAGAACTCGAGATAAGCGGGGCCCCCACTGCCGGCGCTTTGTGCGTGCTACAGCTAGTGAATGTAAGACAGTATTTCGAAATCTCCAAAATTTAAAAATATACACACCCGGGTAACGCTGTACGCTGCAACGAAATCCAATTTCGTTTTCGTTCATATATAATACAAGGGTATTTTGTTACAAACAATTCCGCGACTGGTAGTAATTAACTGAATGCAGAAATCAAATTTGAATACTCCATAATTATATAAAGCGTCTCGTGTCTTTAGTATATGTTTTGAATAAGTCAAATAAGCGATATTAGCATTCGCAGTACAATCAGATGATCCATATAGCAAAATATTTGTAGTCGCTGGCAATTGAGATGATTTAAACTTGGAACCAATTTCATGCGTTGTTCTCTATAGTATTTGCAAATAAATATGTAATGATATGAATTTTCTATATCTTCACCACAAGCAAACAATGGATTATCTCTCAAATGGTCAGAATATAAATTATAATGTTAATTACTGCAGTTGTTTAGAATTCTTGTATGCAGAATAGATAACTTTCTGTTACCAACTAAGAAATAGGTAGGCTCATGTGTGATCTTAGCCTCTATTTTACTTCTGAAGATAGAATAATTACTTTCACGTTTTATTAAATCAGAATTCCAGACATGAATAGAAGAGAGTAACAAATGAATTTTATTATTCCTGTTTCAAAGAGTATACCTATTTGTCTCACCAACCAGTGGTGTTAGGGAGTCTGCAAAATAAGGAGAGACGCCGTATACAATTTTGTAAAAGTAACACAGTTTGTTAAATTTTCGTCCATCTGCAAAGGTAGGCCAACCAGTTTTTTCATAAATCTTACCAAAGGATACACTTTAGACCAGTCACAATTCTCCCCACTTCTAATTGTATTTTTTTTTTTTTTTTTAAGAGACCCTTCAGCCGAACATCCATCCCATACAACATCAGCATAATCAAGTAAAGGGCGGATGCATGTAAAATATATTCTTTCTAACGTTTTTCGGCTACATTTATATTTAAGTATTTTCAGGGCATTTGTCATATATGAGGTCGACTGAAATATGTTATCAAAATGTTTGGTCCATTTGCCTAAACTACTAATAGTTACAACAAGATGTTTGTGGTAGTCAACACAAAAGATAGAATTTCGTTTTTGAAGCGGGCTCCAACGTACACGACAATAACATAAACTCGGTTTGGTTGGATTAAAGTCAGCAAACCACTGCCTTGACTAATCGTCAATCGTTTGTAAATCAGTGTTCAGGGAAGAAGATTACAACTGGAATCAAGTACCTCCAAGCATAACCAACTAAGCAACCCGCCCTCATCCAGCACGCGACAGCAGGGATAGACCGTACATGATTTTTTTTTCTTCGCTTGATAGCAGGCCTGAATTTCACCAAAAGACCTTTAGCCAGGACTTAAGATTGCAATGAAAATTAAGCCTTAACTTAATCTTGACAAATCATACGTCTTAGGTCTAGAATTAAACTGGGAGTCGCGGTAGCTCAATTTGTAGAGCGTCAGACTCGTAATCCAACGGTCGCGGGTTCGATACCCACCGAAGCCAGCTCGGATCGGCTGCCTCTGTGTGTGCTAGGGAAGGTACTTAGCTCCCATTTCCTCGGCATGATATACCTAATAATGTGTTAAAAGTGCCGTTAAAATCAAGAATAACAAACAAACTAGAATTAAACTTCTTGACATGTGGGTGAAACTCGGGCTTAGGCATAACTATAAACTAAATATTCATCATGTTCATCTGTGTGATAGCAAGTTTTATTAGGCTGTCATATCCTCCATAACGATATGACTAGAATAATTTTGTTAATAAACAGCGTTTTTGAACGATATTCAAACGTATAGAATTACCCATTAATTCAGAGCAGTGTATCGACAGATAAAGAAACTTCTGCTTGATGCCTATCAAGTAGCCAGCAATACTTTATAGGTACTGGGCATTCTGGGAGATTCTAGATTTGACTTAAACGATAGCTTGTACTGTCACCACACATTCTCTACAGAAACACCAACGACTTAGGTGATAAGTAGAAGTCAGTAGAGTCATATGTAAAGAATTCCTGTTCACTACTATCGGTCACACCCACCTCTTTTTAAAGTGTATAACTTTCGATAAGGTTTCTAAAACCTTGTATGAACCGATATCAATGCCACATAATGTGTATTATAATTTTCATTATATAATGTTTAATTTCCTACCGTTTTTCTGATTTAATAAGAAGGCAATACTAGACAGAGTTTGATGTGTATAGCCAATATAACCAAATTAGCTATAGTTAACAGACAATAGGATTTAGCTCATTATATAAGACGCTATAATGAATTAAATTGCAATCTTATAAAGGAATAAATAAATATAGGTAAACACTAAATTTTAATGGAAATAATGTTTTTCTTCCGCCTCGATCATTTTGTGTCAATCAATCAAGTCTCGTACTGCAAACATTTGGCGTGCCTTGTTTAGCCAAGACTGCGGGTTCCACGTTTTATTTATGACATCTCTTTATTGTTTCATTCCATTGCGGCTTTGTGTGTGTGTTAAAATGCTTAACGGGCAGCGTGTATTGAGATGCTTATACAATGCATTCGGTGATATTCAGACACAGTCGGTTTATTTTGCACGGATCGTTAATCTCTCTTAAAGAACTTTCTTGTAAGTTACATTCTAGTTCATTTTGATTATGACAGCTCTTTGTACCATGCCATTAGATCATGCAGTTTTGGTAAATTTAGGATTATCTTAGTTTGCATCTGAACTGAACAAAATAAAAGTAAGAGATATGATGTTGCAGAGATTTTACTTTTCTGGATTATTTTGCAATATTTGACATCGGAACTATGTTGTCTGTCAATTTGTAATCGAAGACGATTTAAAGAAAAGCATATAAATGTTTCAAACCGAAACAATTTGGTGCATTATTTATCGCCATGATCTGCTTTCGGACCAAACGATCTGTTAATTATTTACATTTACGGACGTTAGCTCTATCAAACTTACTTGCATGTGATCTGCAATAATGACAGAGAAAGGCTCCTACAAGTCATCAAGGAGCATTTTACGATAGTGCTTAATATCGTTTTTTGAGGGTATGTAGACACAGAGTAACTATAGAGGTTTGTGAGCGAATCAACTAGTTTTGCACTGAAAATTCTGTCGTTTATGTTCTCCAGTGGTACAATTTGAGATTTCGATTCTTTTTAAACATAATTTAAACCGTCAACTTGCCACATTTGATGGTCGCGAAAGGATCGAAAGTCTCCTTACAACGGGTAACTTAAGGGAATCCATAAACGATGCACTTTGCGGACAAAGCTTGGGTTCAGTTATAAATGCAATGTCATGCTCATGTTGATCAAGTACATTGTTGAGCATATTGTCATGGTATTATGTCTCTGAAATTCAATAAAAGTAAATTTAAAGCCATCATCATCACATTTATTTTACACGGATATAAATTAAAATTTACATTGTGAATTTTCTTGTAGTTGTAAAGACCATGGAAGTAATGGGTGAGTGAGATAAAATTATATATGTCGTCTGTTAAAATAGTTGCGAAAAATAAATTTGGCTCTTTTAACTAGATATTTCCAGTGACTTCAAAAGATACCAGGAGTCCAGGAGAAATGTTCAGATTTCACTATTTAGGCATATTGAAACTTAACATTTACACGTACATATAAGGTTCTGTGTTTGCTTAGGTTTCATACAAATATTACTATCACATAAAATTGTGCTCATTTGAGATTGTCCATCAATTGCAGGGGATTGGTTCAATTGATTTTGTGGTTCATTTGCAACACCAAAACTTGAGTTTATGCTGACAGAAGAAGCAATCTTTTTGGAAAAAGTGTTTTTATCAGAAGAAAATACTGTGCGGTGAGTGTTTTTGTCTTTGATGGGCTCTGAGTCGTATTTAGGGTTTCATGGAATTTGCAGTTAGGACATCATAGTATCTCTTGCATGTTGGCGTATGGAGGATACCACGTATGGAATTGGGCGAAATATTCTCTGGTTAAACATTTCCCAAAGGCTATAATTGAATACAAAATATTGACTTGATCGTTGTTCTTGCTGGTGATGCTACTGGATCTGAATTCATTTGTTGTTGGAATTGCTGTACAACGCTGTTTTTACTCTGTTGATTTTGTACATGGTCACGTGCGGGTTGTTTAGCTATTTGATTGTCACATGAGATTTTGCTATTAGCAGCTGGAGATTTGTTTGTATTCTGAAAGCGTTGCATTATAATGTTGTGCTGTTGAAACTTAGATATTACGAAAGTCTCTAATCTGAAAATGGCTTTCTTAAGATTTGTGTTTTCGATGTCAGTTGCTTGTTTCGTTTCTCAAAGAGGTCTATCCAATCGTTCAAATTGCATATTGTTTTCCTATGTTCATGTTGCATTGAAAATCAGGTGTCTCCTATTGTTGTGTACGACTGCTTTAAGGTCTGCTGTTAGCAGTCAGTGAGCAGTTTTCATGTGTGGACAGTTTCTACTATGTTGATATTTTGTACCACGCGTTCGTCGAATATTTCCGTTACAACATAGAGTTGTTCACTATAAATAAATTTTTTTAAATTGTAACAATCCTTTATATATATATATATATATATATATATATGTATTTATATATATATATATATATATATATATATATATATATATATATATATATATATAGATAGATAGATAGATAGATAGATTTGAAATAAAGAAACAACACAAACGCCGATAAAGTTTATATATATAAATTGTTACGACTCTATGGTCTAAGAAAAATGTAACAGAAAGAAAGTGAAACCAACAAATCAAGTAAAAAATCAATAAGCAATTTATTACTAGATAATTAAAATGAAAAATCAAAAAGTCACTTACAGTAATGTGTTTTGAAATCCTAATAATCCAATAAGAATGATTGTTCTAATCACAAGTCCTAAATATAGAATGTTCCGAATTCACGGCTGTGTCCTTGAATGTTATGATGTGCTAATGGTCTCCAAAGTCCTGATGTACTAGAAATCTTGATGTGCTGATGTCAAAATGAAGTATTCCAAAATCTCTGAATAAGTTCAGTTAAATTCCAAAATCATTAATTAAAAATCCAAAATCCAAAAGTTTATGAGCACTGTTATAATCCAATGAATATTTAAAAAAATTCCTCTCTTAGAATTTGGAATGAATTTTCACAACTGTAATAGCTCTTTACAAGACTGATGGTAATGTCAAAACTGAAAAAAATGTCCACCAAACATGGTATATATAAAGATTGGTCACATGACAGAATGTTCTAGAACATGTGTCATCTTAATGGAATTTTACTTGTAAACAACAATCAACCTTGACCTTCAAATTGAGAAAACATATTGATCAAAACAACCTAATTCAAGGACACTAGTTAAACATGTTTTTCCTGATAAACATTAAGATTTAAGCAAATATTAAAGTGAAGAAACATTTATAATTTCCTAAAATATTTATAATATTATATAAACATCATACATAACACCTCCCCTCATAAAGAAAAAGAAAGATTTATATAATAAAGCTTTCTTTTGAATATATATCTAATACTATAATAACCAAAATTACATAAGAACATGTTTTATGATACTGGACTTAATTACATCAAGCAATATTACATTTCTATGCACGTGAGAGTGCATCTGCAATCACATTGTCTTTTCCCCTGATGTGTTTGATGTCAATGTTATATTCCTGCAATATCAAACTCCATCTCAACAATCTCCGATTTTTATCTTTCATTTTGTTGATGAAAGTAAGGGGATTGTGATCACAGTACACAATAATTGGAGAAAGAGCTGAGGTAACATACACTTCAAAATGCTGTAAAGCCAATATCAAAGCAAAACATTCCTTCTCAATTGTGGAATAATTTTTCTGGTGCTTGTTTAGTTTTTTAGAAAAATAACACACAGGGTGATCCACACCACTTTTGTCTTCCTGAATCAATACTCCACCAACCCCTACATCACTTGCATCAACAGATAATTTAAATGATTGGCTAAAATTTGGTGCAGAAAGAACTGGTGCATTCTTAAGTATGGCCTTTAACTTGTCAAAAGATTCCTGACACTTGTCAGACCAATGAAATTTGGTTTTCTTACTCAATAAACTTGTCAAAGGTTCAACAATTTTGGAAAAATTGGAACAAAATTTCCGATAATATCCAGCCATACCTAGAAATCGCATCAGTTGCTTTTTACAAATTGGAACTTGAAATTCAGAGATAGCTTTGACCTTAGCTTCTATAGGTTTAACTTGACCTTGTCCCACAATATGTCCTAAAAATGTGACACAAGCATGGCAAAACTCACTTTTGCTCAAATTAATTGTCAGATTCGCATCGCGGAGTCGATCAAAGAATTTTCGAATGGTTTCCAAATGATCTTCCCAGGTGTTGTTGTAGATAATGACGTCATCGATATAAGCGTCACAATTATCAAGACCAAATGTTATCATGTTCATCAGACGTTGAAACGTTGCAGGCGAATTTTTCATTCCAAACGGCATAACTTTATATTGATAAAGTCCATCTGGAGTTACAAATGCTGAAATTTCTTTTGCCCTTTCCGTCAGTGGAATTTGCCAGAATCCTTTTAAAAGGTCAAACTTGGTGACATATTCCGCATTTCCAATTTTATCAATGCAATCGTCCATTCTTGGGATTGGAAATGAATCAGTTTTGGTGACACTGTTGACTTTTCTATAGTCAGTACACATACGGAATGTATTATCTGGCTTGGGAACAAGAATACATGGTGAACTCCAGTTACTTTTACTTGGTTCTATGAAATCATTCTCCAGTAAATACTGAATTTCTTTCTTCAGATAGTTCTGTTTGAGAGGATTCATCCTATAAGGATGCTGTTTCACAGGCGCAGAATCTACAATGTCAACGTCATGATAAATTTTACTTGTTCGTGTTGGAACATCAGGAAACAAGTGCTCATATTCATGTAATAGCTGTTTTAGTTCATTTCTTTCCTGTTGTTGTAGATGTGAAAGTTTCTGGTCTAGATTGTTCAATATTTCTGAATTCCGAAGATTGGTTATACCAGAGTCACTATAGAGTGATTGTACTCCATCGTTGATATCTTCACTGTGTGGGACAGGTACAACTAAATTAACTGAATAATTAGCTGGGCTATCTCTGTCAAAATATTCCTTTAACATATTTATATGACAAAGTTGTTTCTGTTTCCGTCTCCCAGGAGTGTTAATGATATAATTTAAGTCATTTACTTTCTTTTCAACGGTATAAGGACCATAAAATTTAGACTGAAGAGGATTCTGAGGTATGGGAAAGAGAGCCAGAACTTTGTCACCAGGTTTAAAACTCCTTTCCTGTGAATTTCTGTCATACCTTAATTTCATATTTGACTGAGTAGTGTGAAGATTAGTTCTTGCTACTTCACAGGCCTTTGACAACTTGTATTTGAAATCAGAAACATAATCAAGAAGATTAATCTTTGAATCTTCATTTGAAAGAAGTTTCTCTTTCAATAATTTATGACCAAAAACTAGTTCAAAGGGACTAAAACCCAACGACTCTTGAACTGATTCCCTAACAGCAAACAACAACAAATGAACACCCTCATCCCAATCCTTTTCTGTATCAAAGCAATATGATCGAATCATATTCTTCAAAGTTTGATGAAATCTTTCCAGAGCACCTTGACTTTCAGGGTGATAGGCAGAAGATTTAAACTGTTGGATGCCTAATTCATGCATAACTTGTTGGAAAATTCCAGACATAAAATTTGACCCTTGATCTGACTGGACAGATTTGGGAAGGCCAACAAGTGTAAAAAACTTCACCAAAGCTTTCACAATAGTTTTAGTTTTTATATTTCTCAGAGGAATTGCCTCTGGAAATCTTGTAGATGCACACATGATGGTCAACAAGTATTGGTTGCCTGACTTGGTTTTGGGTAAAGGACCAACACAGTCTACTATTATTCTACTAAATGGTTCATCAAATGCAGGAATAGGTTGCAGATGAGCCTTAGGTATCTTCTGATTGGGTTTTCCTACCATTTGACAAGTGTGACAAGATCTGCAGTATTTAGAAACATCACTTTTGAGTTTCGGCCAATAAAAATGATTCAAGATCTTGTGATAAGTCTTACGGACTCCTAAATGACCAGTCAAAGGAGTTTCATGGGCTAAATTAAGAATTTCCTGTCGATATGACTTAGGAACAACAATTTGATAGCTCACTGACCACTCGTCACCAGCGGGTACATCAGGTGGTCTCCATTTCCTCATAAGGACCCCATTTTTCACAAAGTAACACACTGGAACTTGTGTGGCTTCAGTTTCACTAATAGCCCTCTGAAACAAACAAGATATCTCGGGATCTTGCTCCTGTTCAACGACAAGGGATTGTCGTTTGTCATCCTGATTAGAACAAAGAGAATGAGTTGCCAAAAGAGGATCACTGTGATCAATACCATTTGATTGATCAATACCTGAGGAAAAAGTGACCTCATCATAAGACTGACCAATACATGTGTCAGCTAAAGGAATAATATCCTGATCAACATCAATCTCAAGAGCTCTTTTTGCCATAGCTCTAGTAACTGCACAAGCAGGGTACAAATCAGGGATTTCAGTTTCGACAGGATCAACTTTCTGATCCAAACAAGGCTTGTCAGTTACAAGTGGATTAACCACAACCTTATCTCCAGCTAGGTCATTGCCTAGTAATAAATGAACACCCTCTATGGGTAAAGAAGTCACTGCCCCAACAGTCACAGGTCCAGAAACTAAGTCTGATGCCAAATTTACACAATGGAGAGGAACATTTACAAAGCCGCACTCTACTCCCTGAACAAGAACACTTTCACTTGAAGAAGACTCCTCAGACAAAGGCAAAGTACCTGACAATAAAAGACTCTGAGAAGCTCCAGTGTCCCTTAATATTTTAATTGGGATAGGTTTGGCAGAATCACCAATAAGTGATATAGAACCTTCTGACATGAATGGTTCATAAGCCTCCAAAATAGAATCAGACTGGGGTTTGTTTGACCCAACAAATGTATTGCTTTCAATACAAGACCGTGACCTTGACCTCGTAGAAATAAGAGCATTTGGAAAAGCTCTGTCTTTACTCTGTTGCTTATTTTTCAACTTGAAGCAATCAGAAATAACGTGCCCTTTCTTTTTACAATAAGTGCACGTAGGAAGAGATAAGGATTTCTGATCAGTCTTATCAGATGTTTGATTCCTAACAGTTGTGCTGTTGTGAAATTTGGAAGTACTCGAATGAGATTGAAATGGCTTTTTACCAGAAAACTGCTGAGAGGACGATTTATTACAAAATGAAATTTTGTGAGTCAAGGAATAATCATCAGCCATACGAGCAGCATTTTCCAAAGTTTCCACATTCTGCTCGTCAAGATAGGTTTTAACATCACTATGGATGCACCTCTTGAACTCTTCAATTAATACGAGCTGTCTGAGGTTATCATAACCTTGATCAACTTTCTTGGCTGAGCACCACCTATCAAATAGTTGTTCTTTATCCCTTGCAAATTCGACATGAGTTTGTCCAGTTTCTTTTCTACAATTCCTAAACCTTTGTCGATATGCCTCTGGTACCAACTCATAAGCTTTCAAGATGTACTCCTTAACCACATCATAATCAGTGCTTTGTTGTACTGACAGTGAAGTGTAGACTTCACGAGCTTTGCCAATAAGTACACTTTGTAATAACAAAGTCCAATGCTCTCTGGGCCATTTCAAGTTTTCAGCTATTTTCTCGAAATGAAGAAAGTATTTATCTACTTCTTTTTCCTGAAAAGGGGGTACTAACCTAATATATCTAGTAACATCAAAACCTGGACTTGTGTTTAAAGGAGTGGAGTGTGCTCTGTTTGCCAGTTCTAATTCTCTTAACTTAAATTGCATTTCCCTTTCTTCTCTTTGCATCTGCATCTGCATTTGTATTTGTCTATCTTCTTTCTCTCTCTCTCTCCATCTGCATTTGCCTCTCTTCTTTCTCTCTCTCCATCTGCATTTGCCTCTCTTCTTTCTCTCTCTCCATCTGTATCTGCCTCTCTTCTTTCTCTCTCTCCATCTGCCTCTCTTCTTTTTCTCTCTCCATCTGTATCTGCCTCTCTTCTTTCTCTCTCTCCATCTGCCTCTCTTCTTTTTCTATCTCTCTCTGAATCTGAAGCTTTGCCAGTTCTAAATCCATCTGGTTCTTTAACTCTAATTCCCTTAATTTCCTATCATAACCAGATACAGGCTTTCTCTTCAAACTTAAAGCACTATTTTCAAAAATTCCCTTTCCTACTAAATACTGAATCAAAATAATCTTTTTTTCCTGTTTTGTCAATGATACTTTTGCCTCAGATAGACTGTATTTTCTGGCAAGCTCGAGCAACTCATCCTTTCTCATGCACTCTAACCCCTCCTGGGTAGGTTTTGAAATGAAATTCTGAACATTAGATGCCATTGTAAATGCTTGTTGGTTTCACACAAAACAAATTTCTCTATTAAAAATCTTTGCCAAAGACAAAACAAATTCAGAGACAAAATCAATATGAATTTCAAAGATAAATTTAATATCTCTAATATGCTTTAAAGAAATTCAATCCCGGACGAGCCCCCAATTTCTGTTACGACTCTATGGTCTAAGAAAAATGAAACAGAAAGAAAGTGAAACCAACAAATCAAGTAAAAAATCAACAAGCAATTTATTACTAGATAATTAAAATGAAAAATCAAAAAGTCACTTACAGTAATGTGTTTTGAAATCCTAATAATCCAATAAGAATGATTGTTCTAATCACAAGTCCTAAATATAGAATGTTCCGAATTCACGGCTGTGTCCTTGAATGTTATGATGTGCTAATGGTCTCCAAAGTTCTGATGTACTAGAAATCTTGATGTGCTGATGTCAAAATGAAGTATTCCAAAATCTCTGAATAAGTTCAGTTAAATTCCAAAATCATTAATTAAAAATCCAAAATCCAAAAGTTTATGAGCACTGTTATAATCCAATGAATATTTAAAAAAATTCCTCTCTTAGAATTTGGAATGAATTTTCACAACTGTAATAGCTCTTTACAAGACTGATGGTAATGTCAAAACTGAATAAATGTCCACCAAACATGGCATATATAAAGATTGGTCACATGACAGAATGTTCTAGAACATGTGTCATCTTAATGGAATTTTACTTGTAAACAACAATCAACCTTGACCTTCAAATTGAGAAAACATATTGATCAAAACAACCTTATTCAAGGACACTAGTTAAACATGTTTTTCCTGATAAACATTAAGATTTAAGCAAATATTAAAGTGAAGAAACATTTATAATTTCCTAAAATATTTATAATATTATATAAACATCATACATAACAATATATATATATATATATATATATATATATATATATATATATATATATATATATATATATATATATATATATATATATATATATATATATATCAAGTACTGAATTTCATGGAATTTTGTTCGATAATTAGCACACTATGCGGGCTTTTTGGCAACTGTTGTTTCCGACTTATTAAAACAGTCCTGTACCAGTTTATCAGGTTTTCTGTGTTGTTTGTAAAGTTTAAGAGATTACACACATATACATCCACTGGCTGCCCATTAAATATGTATCTAATTGGTCTATATATTTCTGATTGGGTATCTACGAGATTTATCAACTATCAAAATCCTTAGAACGAGAATCTAGATCATAGTACGAAATAACATCTTGGGTATACATTTAGGAGAAGGAATCATCGTCCCCTTGTTGTCACTCACCCTGTTCAACATCAAAATTCACAATATAGTGAAATGTTTTAATTCATCGTCCCCATGATGTCACTCACCATGTGCATCATCATAATTATTAGCATAGTGAAATTCCTTAAGCCATGAACTGTATGTTGACGACGTTTTGATCTGTTATACTTCAAAGGGTATGCATAATATTGAACGCCAACTACAGATGAGGATAACACAGTTCAGAAATGGGCGGAAGAAAACGGGACCAAATTGTCTAGATCAAAAACTAACTGTATGCATTTCTGCCGATAAGATCGCATTCATGATGATCCAAAGCTCTATATTGACGGTTGTATTTCTTCCTGTTGTAGAGGAGAGCAAAGTTTTAGGGCTTTTTTTCGAGGGTATACTAACATTTCTTCCGGGACAAATATCAAAAAGCACTGGATTCAATGCGAATCGTGGCAAACACAGATTGGTAAGCTTATCGGAAGCTGTTGTTCCGCCTATACAGGTCATTAGTAAGATCGAAACTTGACTATGGCTCGATTGTGTACGGATCAGCTTGTAAATCCTACCCCCAGGCGCTTGATCCGATGGACTATCAGGGACTATTACTCTGTCGGGGTCTATTTAGAACTTCCCCTTCAGAAAGCGACTACGCAGAGTCAAACGAACTGTTACTTTATCTCAGAAAAATGAAACCAGCTCTTCAGTATGCTACCAAACTACTATCTTCTAATCCATCTACCCCGCATATGATGCAGTGTTTAGGCCCAAATACCGAACATTTGTACGTTAAAAAACCAAACTTCATTCCACCTTTAGGTATACGAATTAGTGTTCACTTAGAAACAACAAAAATGAGTGTTGGAAATATTGCAAAATTCTGTATCCCCGAATCTCCACCATGGTTATCAAAACCTCCTAAAATAATTTTTCACCTTTGCGAATTCGAAACGTCTTCAACAAATCCTTTCCTGTTTCAGAGTAAATTCAATGAAATTAGAGCCTTTTAGTGTAGTCATGCGTCCATGTATACAGATGGTCCCGTGGCACCATCTCGATACGATTACCGGACAAAACCTCAAGTTTTAGTGCAGAAATTACATACTATATTGAAACGTCTCAAAAAACAAGTTACATCATCTTTTTTGGATTCCCTTTTTAGACTGAAATCCTTGCAGACTTATATCTGACAATCCGTTAATATCCAAGATATTAGAGAAACATGAGATTCTCATATTATCACGGAGAAGTATTATGTAATGTTGGCTGCCTAGTCACATTGGGACAAAGGGTTATGGAAGGGCAGATAAAGCAGCCAGGGCTGCCAAGCAGTCATCCGTCTCCGAATGGAAGATTCCATATACTGACTTGAAATATTGTATAAATCAGCATGTTCGTCATACATGGCAAAATATTTGGAATTACAATTCCACAAACAAACATCAGAACATCAAACCCACTATCAGTGAGTGGTATCCCTCGTAAAGAACAATCGAAGAGATGAGATAATATTGTGCCGATCGCAAATCGGACACACATACCTAACTTGCATACCTCTAAAAGGGTGAAGCTTGACAGGAGTGTGTACCATGGCAGTGTCCACTGATAGTGGAGCAGATTCTTGTCGAGTTTGTCGATTTCCATCCTGTGAGACAGACGTGAGACAGAAGTATTTTGACGTGAACTGCTCAAGGATGTACCACCCGAGAAAATCTTGGAATTTTTAAGAGAATGCGGTTTTATACAAGAAATTTTAATCACGCTTTAAGGATTTTAAATGTGATATCTTTCTCTGTTATTTTATATACATTTTACAGAATCTTTACGTCTTCACGTTTTATATTTTATTTTGTAGTGCTTAGTTATTCATTTATTTGGAGGGCTTTATTTTCCTAATTTTTCTGCAGTTCAATTTTACATAGTTGGAACATAACCATTTGTTGGCACTACATGGCCAATTTTGTGATGAAGTGCAGTAAAGCACTGCTACATACATATATATATCGTCCCCTAGTTAAAGGTCGGGTGTAGGCCATGGCGATTAGTAGGAGACGATGTAGGCAACCCTTGAACACACGGAACACATTGAGAAGTCGACTGATCCCCATTACCTGACATACAATGTGTTGTTGCAGTTAGCAACGGAAACCTTAAGAGACTTTATTCGGGTGGTAAACGCTCGTTATATTATTACAAGTACCTTTAGAGTTCACAAAGTTCCAAGAGCGATGCATCTGCCGTGTGTCGGCTGCCGCCATCCTTATTTCTAGAATATACTTCAATGTGTGTATCTTATAAAATGGATATAAATAAAAGAGTTGGATAAACATCACTGCTTTTTAACAATGACTAAAATGAAGAAAATATATACTGAGTTTCCACTGTGCCTTGAATTGAGGGTATTTCCAATGCGCCTTGCCTTGAGCTAAGATGTACTTCCACTGTGCATTGAGTTGAGGGTGATTGCACTGTGCCTTGAGCTGAGGGTGTGTCCACTGTGCCTTTAGCTGGGGGTGTTTCCGTTGTGCTGTGCCTTGATTTGAGCTGAGGGTGTTTCCAATATGATATGCCTTGAGCTGAGGGTGTTTCCACTGGGCCTTGAGCTGAGGGTGTTTCCCTTGTGTTGTGCCTTGATTTGAACTGAGGGTGTTTCCAATGTGATATGCCTTGAGCTGAGGGTGTTTCCACTGGGCCTTGAGCTGAGGGTGTTTCCGTTGTGTTGTGCCTGTTTTGAGCTGAGGGTGTTTCCACTGTGATATGCCTTGAGCTGAGGGTGTTTCCACTGTCTGCCTTGAGCTGAGGGTGTTTGCAGATCATGATTTTGTTGACCATACCGATAATAGTACTTAACTTAAAATCTGAGTCAACTTGTAATTGTCTGGACATTCCAAATTAACATTGTTCTTGAAAGAAGAGTTTACCCTCAAACAATTAAATCTATCTTAGGTCAACAATTATATAACACTGAGAGATAACACTACAAAATGGCAAAATATGAGTTTTCATGTTGAACTACTTAAGAATTGATAAATGCTGCCTATATTACATACAAATACATGTATTGGTTGCATTCGCCAGACTTCAAACCATATGCAAGTTCTCTGGATAAGAGTTTGAGTATATATACATTCTCAGGGGCCTCAAATAATGTGAGGGTTTAGCTTTAGGTTTTCTTCTTGCCACGCCATTTGTGTACAGTAGAGGCTACAAAGGTTTGAACTTACCTTGAAAATCTATATGATAATATAATCTAAAACAATATGGTTATGTGATACCTTAATTAAACACAATGTATGCATCTCAATTAAACCGACAAGCCTGACGGAAATCTTATTACTCCGGGTTAAATATTCCTATCCTACCCTCAGAGACCAGACATTTTCTATAAATCTCGTCTAAGCGCCTTAAGTTTTTTTTCAGTTGAATGAAACAAAAACTGATTTCGCTCAGAGCATTTGCATCGCACTATATGTATTCCATATTACTGGAGTGCAGTAAAATAAAGGTTTACGTGCCCTGGCTAATTCGGTTAATACAACATTAAGTTTAGAATCAATTGCAACGCAACCTTGATAATTGATATTATTGCATTCGGCCAATTGAAGTTGATAAAACGCCGTTTTTAATAATTGGAACCGTTCAGTAAACGTGCTCTAGGCGAGATGAGCACGTCAGGAAAACGTAATTAATTTGTACACATTTATAGTATGCGTTAGTAAACGAAACAACTATATATATCTCTTTATAGGTGCATCTTATGTATATTGTACGCAGTTGCACTATTAGAACAAATTAATATTCTTCAATTACAAATCTTAATCCTAATAAAATAGAAGAAATAGCCAGATGGTTACCTGATACGAACGATAAGTAAACATTATCTTCCAATAAAAATAGTTGAATTGCTCTGTGATACCACGTGTCATAAATACCAGTGGCAATATATATATATATATATATATATATATATATATATATATATATATATATATATATATATATATATATATATATATATATATATATTGATATATATATATATATAATAATAATAATAATAATAAAAAGAACAGGTACGGTATGAGTGGAAAACATGACAAATATAGAAATAAATTCACTAAACAACGAATACTCAGGATGACTTTGAGCTAAAAGAGAACTACGAATAAGATTATACAATTTACAACTTTTGATAAGGTTGCTGAATAGAGATATCTACGTTTTGTTTAGTAGATATAAGGAAATATTTCACAAGTGAATGGAAACATTGTATTGTCATAAGTGGCCATGCCACGAGGGACAATTTAAAGTGTTTCCGCTTCACGAGTGAAATCAATCCCTATATCTACTATAACAATGCAGATTTTACTTTTTATTGTATATTTTGTTAAAGCCAAAAACGGTCAATTTGCATGGGTGGTTGTCTCCATTGTGTGTCAATGCGATTAACGGCTGCATTATTACAGCAATAAAACTAACTTAAAAATTTATACAATAATTCCAGGACAGTGACATTTTACAAATTTAACTCTTACATATACTGCTTTAAATTGTGTATTTGGTCAAATTAATGACTGCTTTCATTAAAATATTACGAGATATAGTTCATGTTTGTTGACACGTTTCTTTGCGGATTGATACAATTAACACATTGTTTGTGTGGGGTTACTGTAGAAACATCACAGAGCGGTCGTCTCCAAAAGAATTCAGAGCGTAACATCTGTAAACAAAAGTTTTTGGGATTGTGAGTTTACCAATAAGGATATTAGTCCTTTTTTTGTATATTTGTGCATTCAAACGTGAGTTGTGTTGTCTTGGCAAACTTTAAGTCAAGTGCGGTAACTGACGTTGTACCAAAATTTCTATTGTCACTTAATTTCGGTTTGTAGTCAACACTCATCAATGCTCTATTTCTCCATTGTTTCTCTATTTTCAAACATGATTATGATTTAGATGAGAGTAAAAATCCCAATTTAAAAAAAAATTATTACTATATATTTAGCGAAGAATTTTTTTTCTCCTAAAACTTGTACAGTTGTCGTAGAGAGTAACAAGTTCTGTATGGTTGACACCGAGCATCAAATAGCAACAGGTAATAAGTTCAGTCACTGAAAATGTGCACGATTCACGTGTAATCTTTTTGTAAACAAGTTAATACTTGAAGCCTACATTTTGTTGTTTGTATTTCATTTTCCGGTATTTTCTAATGGCACCTTTTCATTGATTCAATAAATGTATACTACAGCCTCGACATATTTTAAGATCTGTTCATCCTGAGAGAGAGAGAGAGAGAGAGAGAGAGGCCTAAATATAGAAACACAAGTTTTAAAATAACATAAATATGGGCAGATGTATTTCCTAAATGGAAAACGAAATATGTTCCAAAAGTAATATTGCCACTGATACATTTCAATATCTCATTATGAAATATATACTAAATCCTTTTGTTTTATGCCAGGCCGTGAATTATTGGAATTATCCAAGAGAAATAATTTTGTTAATTCACTGAAGTGGAATACCGTCAATAAGAATGATCAGATTAAGACCAAGATTGTGGCTGCCTTGCATGCAGACGAATCAGACTGAAATCTCACAATCTGCATATACTTTTCTTACTCAATTTTGTTGTTTCTAATGTGCCTTTTTACCTCGAATTGGGGAAGAGAATTATGTTACTACTAATATTTTCTGTGCTAATATATACAAAATACAGCAGAACATTAATTAATGGTAAAACCACTGACATTATCGTGCGGGATGCAGTAAGAAATCTGTTACTTCAGTCTATTCTACATATTGCGAGCCAGTACGTTTGAGCATAAAATAAAAACAAAATGTGTTTGCTCCGAGTGAAATACTCATATATTTTATCTCGTGGGTTTAAAAGTGTAGTATTTTCACTCGTGGCTTCGCCACTTATACAAATATTGAGTTTTTCACCTACTCGATGAAATATATCCGTTATTCACTCGTTTCAAACAAATATCCTCTATGTATCAACCGAAATCAATAGTCACAAAATGTTTATTATTACATGCTTTTGAATTTTCTACCGTTTTTCTGCTTTAATAATAAGACCATTTGTACTGAATTTAATTTGAAGTGTATAACAAATATAAATGAATTAGAAAAAGTTAAAAGGAACAGTTGGTCTTTAGTGCATTATATAAAACACCGTTATGACTTGAAATTATTGCAGTCTTGCAAATTTATAAATAAGAAAGATAAACAGTAAAAGTGAATGCAACAAATTTGTTTCCACCTCAATCGGCAAAATGTTCATTTAAGAGCAGGGTAAACAAAGACAGAAAAGGGCAAATGGTAAATATTTATTCTGTGTTTAAAAAATCAATACATTAACAGATCCCCACCCCACAAAAAAAACAAAAACAAGACACAAAAACTAAAGGAATATATCACGTTGTTTCCTACGCTTTTTCCGTTTAAGATTATTCAATACTCCATGAAATGTGAAGTATATACCACATTCAACAAGGTAAATGTTCATAAAGAATGTTATTCTTTCCTGCGCCCCTGCCCTTAAATTTGCAGTCCTGAAAATTTCATTTAAAGCTAAGATAAAATAGACGATAGTAGTAGCAGACGAAGGACTGACATGCGCATGAACGGAACAAACTTAGAGATAAATTAAACATTCTGTCACTTATAAATGATATGTAATGCATATTCGACCGCGACTGTATACTATAAACAGAACATACTTGTGTTTAGGCATTATTAGTATAAGTCTCTAACGTCATGTGTCTATGACGTCACATACGGAGTTACGTCAGAAAATCGGACAAAGCCGTCAGCCATGCCTTTGGAATCTTACGCCACTCTCGCGAGCTCAAATGACGGTGATGTTTACACATGTATTGCCCTAGTTAGGAGACGATATGAAAATGTATTCACCCAAGGTAAGTCATGTTGTACGATATTGCTAGTGTAACATGACTTGTCGCGCGTGAAAACATTACCATACCTCCTACTAATTAAGGCAATAAATTGTTATTATGCCGAATATTTCATAGTTTGCAATGCAGTTTTCTTGAAGAGTGTCCTGTCCGTCTTCCGCTCACTAGCGTACAATTCTCTCAGATCAGCATCCAAGTTAGAAGGAGCATATGCTTCGTATTCCAAATTTTGTTGTCCACATTCCCTTAAATAATCTCTAAAGCACTTAACTACAAACCCCATATATTTCTTTGCGTTGAAAGAATTGAAATTTACCATGAATGCAAAAGCGACTGCACGTAGCAGTCGTTGTCTTCTGCTTATCAAACATACTCAGAACACATTAAAGAGATATAACTCCACTGGAATTTTATGAGGGGTTCCAAATGGCGCAAAAATGATCGTGTGAGGGTGCCACATTCTCTGAGACGGGGCCTTTCTATAATTATTCTCTCAAAAACATTCAGACGGTAGGAGTTTACTTATATATGATATATCCATTTTTTTTATATATGTAATTGAAAATTTTGAAAATCGCTGATTGTAAATAAAATATCATATTTAAGAATGCTTTTTACTGCCAAGATACGCTTGTTTAAACTGTTTAAAAAGTTCAAAAACACCACGGCATCTACAGAATTTGATATTAAAGACGTGTTGCATAAACCATTAAACCGATATTTTTTTGCAAGCCGAAAAATGCAATAGAGGATATCTACATTTTTTTTGTTTATTTATTTTTTTTTAGTAGATATAAGGAAATATTTCTCGAGTGAAGTGGGAATCATTACATTTCCTTACTTCTACTCAAAAATATTTTAAAAATTTTTTTTAATTATATATTGCGTAAGGCAAACACCGTCGATTTGCATGGAATTTTTCCCCATTCTGTGCCAACGCGATTAACGGCTGCATTACTATATTGATAACCAGAAGTTGTTCCGAACTTTTACAATAAGTTTAGGACAGCGGCCTCTTACAAATGTAGCTTGCACATATAATGCTTCAAATTGTGTATTTTGTCAATGGTTGTTTTCAAACGAAAATTAAGAGATTTTTATTTTTGCTAACACATTTCTTGTGCGGATTGATATAGTGAACATTGTTGCGGTAGGAGTGCTCTAGAAACATTGCAGGGCGGTCGCATCCGACAGATTTCAGAGCGTAACGTCTTTAAACAAAAGATTTTATTGATTGTAAGTTTACTTGTATAGATTTGTTTTTCTTTATTTTGTTCATTTCTGCATTCAAACGTGTTTTTTTGGCTTTGGCAAGCTTGCAGTCTAGTTTGGTAACAGATGTTGAACACACATTTTGATTGCCACTTTATTTCAGTTTGCAATCAGCACTCATCAATGCCAGATTTCTCCATCTTTTTCAAACATGATTATGATTACGTTGAGAGTTAGACTCGCTACTTAAACAATTTCATTACTCTATTTAATCAAGAGTTTTTCCAAAGAATGTGTTCGTTTGTCGTAGAGTGTAATTGGCATACAATACTGTATGGATGACACAGAATATCGAATAGCAACAGTTCAAGGAAGTTCAGTCACTAATACTTTGCAGTCACTAATACTTTGCAGTCACTAATACTTTGCAATCACTAATACTTTGCAGTCACTAATACTTTGCAGTCACTAATACTTTGCAGAGTTCATGTGGAAAAAACTTTTAAGAATATTTAATTATTGTAGCCTGCTTTTTATTGATTGGATTTCGTTTTTAGGCATTTTTGAGGGTCTACGGTCTTGACACATTTTAATATCTCTTCATCCTAATGGAGAGAGAGAGAGAGAGAAAGAGAGAAAGAAAGAAAGTGAGAGGGAAAGAAAGAAAGTGAGAGAGAAGGAGCAAACGAAGAAGAAGAAAAATGGAATAGGTCTAAATATGGAAATACAGATTTGAATAAAATATATAAGGCTAGATAAATTATCTATATGGGTAAAGAACCTAGTTCCAAACGTGATATCGCCACTGTGGCAATAAAAGCGATATCGCCACTGTGCTGATACAAGTTTTCTCCGACTGACATATTTAAATATCTCATTATAAAATGTAATAAATATATTTTCCGCGTAATTGGCAGGGAGAAAATATCAGCGAAATGAGTAGCCTGAAATCTTTTCTTTTTGTCTTCAAATGTAAACACACACACACACACACACACACACACACACACACACAAAACAAACAAAAACCATTAGTCGCAGCTTTGCAAGTTTTTTTTAGTAAGAAAACCGCGATATTTTTGGGGCGCAAAGTAGGTTTACAGTATGATGGTGTCTCTAAAAGTTGGTTTACAGTATGATGGTGTCACGCAAAATAGGTTTACTTTATGATGGTTTCAGGCAAAGTAGGTTTACAGTATGAATTGTTCCGTGGATATTCTAATGGCTGACTACATTCATTATTGAAATTATTCATGTTATGTTTTAAATCTTCAACATTGTGGTCAGAAAAAGATGAGATAGTATATTTCAACCATTTTATGTTTTTTGATCTTCTAAAAATTAATTTTGCTCCCGTTATAAACTTTAAATGATTAATATTCCGCTCTATAGGTATGAGAAGAAGAAAATAAAGGATCTTGATGTCTTGTCGGAATCACTAGGCCAAAGGTCCACAATTTATGTGTATATCGACCGAAAGGAATGCGGATTTTATTTTAATTTTGACAGCACATGCAGACATTTCATTATTTTCCCTCGATTTGTATTTTTGCTATACCGACGCAACTTCTACATTGCAGCCTTGTCGCTCATTTCCCTCATCCTAGACCACGTGTCTTCATTTCCACTCATCCTATACCACGTGTCTTCATTTCCACTCATCCTAGACCACGTGTCTTCATTTCCACTCATCCTAGACCACGTGTCTTCATTTCCATTCATCCTAGACCACGTGTCTTCATTTCCATTCATCCTAGACCACGTGTCTTCATTTCCATTAATCCTAGACCACGCGTCTTCATTTCCATTCATCCTAGACCACGCGTCTTCATTTCCATTCATCCTAGATCACGTGTCTTCATTTCCACTTATCCAAGACCACGTGTCTTCATTTCCACTCATCCAAGACCACGTGTCTTCATTTCCATTCATCCTAGACCACGTGTCTTCATTTCCACTCATCCTAGAACACGTGTCTTCATTTCCACTCATCCTAGACCCCGTATCTTCATTTCCACTCGATAAGTTATATGTAAGGGACTCTCAATCAGGATATCATTACATAAAATTTGACTCTATTTTTGGCAGCAGTGCATTATTTATGACAATATCCTCCGACCTGTACTGAATCCACTTATCATGGGTCGTATAAAAAATGTAACAGCTGACATAAAGAGTTACTTAAAACACAAACACGAGACATTTTATAACAGTATTTCCCCCAGCTGGCTTATTTTGTATACCATAGCTCATGATTTGCGAGATTTTGGATACCAATCAGTATGGGTCTCAACAAATGAGCAACGGGGGTCCTGTTGGGCGAGGTGGAAAAAACAAATACTTTTCTCGTGATTTACCAATCAACCATACACGGAAACGCTATTGATAAACCAATGTATAATAAATAATGAAATGTGTAATATCGCTGATCTGTACTCGTTCAGTTCGAGGGAGAAAGACAGACAGACAGACAGACAGAGACAGAGAGATATAGAGACAGAGGGTGCGAGAGAACAGGATTTCTGTAAAATGAATGTTCGAATGAGAAAATCATCCTCTGCTGCCTGTGACACAGCAAGAAGCACATCATCGCTAATATCTTCTGAATGAAATAAGTAAGTGTAATATAGCTTATCCATAGTTACTAACAAAAGCCCAAGACAACATGAGACTTACGACTAAGCTATAAGAATAGAACTTTATTTGCATTTAGCCAATTGGCCATCAGCAAGTATATACGTATTCATTTAAGTTTGTTACAAACATTGATGGTGACACGTTTAATACATACAGGAAAACAAACATAAAAAGTGTTATCAATATATATCTCCTTCGGGAGAAGACATAAAAACTGTTATCAATATATAAGCCGTATTCAAAATGCTTTTCTTACTAGCATTATAAGAACATTATACATGAAATATGAGAGATAGTAATGCATGTATTAATCAATGAAATGGAGATGAGTTGCAAAAAATACAAATTCTTTGATCTAGTGGGGTGCAATGTGGTCTCTTACATCTCCCTGATTCAATATGTAAAGTATGGCCAGACATTCTTATTTTTGAAAGGGATTTTCTAAATTTTGTCACTGTTACTATATCTAAATACTCCTTATAGCCAAAATTTTGTGACAAATTTCTATATAATCTAGCTCTTGAAGATTCTCTGATTCTTGATTGCCAATTTTGAATAAACTGGTCAGATAGCCGTTGTTTAACTAAGGATAAGAAAACATTTATATTCCCAACAGCTTGATTTATCCACACTTCCCCCAGATCCAGGCTTTTTAATAAATTCCGGACTAACGATGACCAATTTTTCTAAAACCTTATCAACCACTTTCTAAATTGCAGAGCTAATGCATGTACAATATTCACATACTAGGAAAGTACATTGCAGAGCCCGTGCCTGAACGTGATTCACATACCGGGGTGTTATCAAAATAAAGGGGTGATTTCAAAACCTTCGACCTTGTGGAGTAAATTGTATGTAGGATAATGCTTTTGTAACAATGCATTCTCCATATTATTGGCAATGCCATGACAATTGACAATATACCATCTCACTCTAGCTTTATTTAATACATGCAACGTTTTCTATTGCGTTATTTTTCAGCCAAGTGAAATTTGAAGAAACAAAATAGAAAAAAGACAATTATTTGGAGAGAAACTTTACTTTTTGATATGACTATCTTTCAAAAGATGACTTTTCTTAAAGATTCTTAAAGTGTTTTTTTTTTGCAGTGAGATCTGTCAGACTTCAGTATTAAAACAAATATGATGTAAACAGTGCTGACCTTTTAGGTAGGTCAATTATTTATACACGCTGCATGGTACTATTCCAGAACTCATATCAGTAAATGTAGTGACCATGTAGATGAAAAAATATTACTTACTTGAAATTCACTAAGATGAAAATACTTGGGCATTTGTAAGAAGACTTGATAATCTGCTGAAGCACATAATTAAATCTTTAATGTAACAAAGGCTTAGTATAGTGATGAAGTAATTCCAGCCACAGTATGCAAACTCTAAGTTCCATACCTAGCACACAATGTAAATTGAATTCAATATTTAAAATACTTCCATGACAGATTTTCAATAAAGAAAACATTCCCAATAACAGATTTTGATTACTTAAATGCTTATCCTGACAGACTTGTAAGTTTGTCAAGGAGGCCATTGCCTATCATGATTTCCTCTTCATTCCATTAATATTTTAATTGCTTTGCATATTTACATTGAGAAAGAATATTATCATAAAAAGAGCACAAGTTTTTTTTCTGCTTACGACTTTTCGTGTTTAAACTGTTCACGACGTGTTTGTATTATGACCGATGTTGAGATAACGATACTCTGTGATCATTTCTACTTCGTCATCTGTATTATATCGTGCATGTAATGAAAATAACAAAGACAATTTTGTCACATGAACCGAGGAAATACCGAAATACCGATCATTTGCCTTAAATCCAAGTGGCTTAGCATTATAATTAATCCAACGGTTATTTGTGTGCACAAAATTAGATAGCACGTGATCGCAGCAAAGCTGAGTCACGCGAATGAAAGTTAAACATATGACCCCATGTTTCTAACGATGCATCATATCAAATTCTCCATACTAATTTGGATGAGCTAACACGAGTTTGTGCAAACAGTTGATGTTGAACGAGTGATGCCATCTTTGCGTCAAAATGGTTTGGGTTTGTAACTGTGCTTGCATTCAGAATGAAGCGTACCAAAAAAATTAATCTTTTGTATGTAATTTGAATATGAATTCATGATGCACCTGCTTACAAAAAAAAAAAAAGAAAAAAAAAAAAAAATCCCTCTATGTACACAAATTAAATTTTGCTAATTTGGTGCGTATATTTATAATATTATGTAGATAATGTATATTACCTGTTTAGATTTTCAGGCCCTTACAGTAATTATTTATTTTTTTATTTTTGAAGTTTTGGGACCTTTTTGACAAAATAAATTTTTTTAGCACGATTAAACAAAATCTACTTGTGCCATACACATGAATTTTGGTAAGCATATTGATATTCAAATGAAGATGAACAGATACGTCATATAATGATGGACTCATACGATTTCTGACCATTGCATAAACGTTTTAATTCGTGTGGTCATATCTGTATGTCGGTCCTGGCATGCATAAGTTTGGTGGGTAGGCTTGTGTTAATATACAGATGAAGTGATTAGATTTCGTACGCAGGTTTGTATTAATACGCATATGGCATTATTAGATTTGATAGCCATATTTGGTAGGCAGGCTTGTATTAGTATGCAATGTCATGACTAGATTCGGGAAGCAAATTTGTATTAATATACAGAAGACTTGGTTATGTTGTGTAGGCACGTTTTTATTATCATGCAGATGACTTGATTAGATTGGGTATGCAGGTATGTATTAATATGCAGATGACCTGATTAGGTTCGGTTTCAGGTATTCTATTATTATGCTGATGGCGATAGGCTGGCTTGTGCTAATAGTTGGTATACGGGTTTGTGTTAATATGCAAATGACGTGATTAGATTTGGTACGAAGGTTTGTATTAATATGCCTTTGAGGTAATTTGGTTTTGGTGGGCAGATTTCTATTAATATACAGGTAACGTGATAAGATTGGGTGGGCAGGTTTGTATTAACATACACATGACTAGATTTGGTATGGAGATTTGTATTAATATACAGATGCCGTAAGTGCATTTGATAGGCACTTATGTTTTAATATACAGATGCCGTGAGTGCATTTGACAGGCAGGTATGTATTAATATACAGATGATGTGAGTGCATTTGACCATCAGATATATATTAATC
Organism: Margaritifera margaritifera; assembly: GCA_029931535.1. Classification (NCBI taxonomy): domain Eukaryota; kingdom Metazoa; phylum Mollusca; class Bivalvia; order Unionida; family Margaritiferidae; genus Margaritifera; species Margaritifera margaritifera. The sequence goes on along the minus strand of JAQPZY010001392.1, from coordinate 10,433 downwards.
TACAGATGGCGTGAGTCCATTTGACAGGCATGTAAGTATTAATATACAGATGTCATGAGTGCATTTGACAGGCAAGTATGTATTAATATATAGATGATTATCGTTAGGTTATTATTAATATGCAGATTACGTGCTTAGATTTCATTGGCACGTTTGTACTAATATGCAGATGACGTAATTCAGTTTGGTCGGCAAGTTTTTATTAATAACCAGATGACAAGATTAGATTTGGTATGCGGGATTGTATTAATATGCAGATGATGTAATTAGACTGGGTAGGCATGGTTGTATTAATATGCAAATCGACGTCATTAGATTGCATAGGCAGGTTTGCAATATTATGCCGATGACGTAATTCAATTTGCATGGCAGTCTAATACTAAAGTGCAGATGACGTGATTACATGTGGTGGACAGGTTTGTATTAATTCCAAATGATATAATTAAATTTGGTAGGCAGGCTTTTTTTAAAGTGATAAGACTGGATCGGTAGGTTTGTATTAAAATGCACATGACGTGATTAGATTTAGTAGTTAGATTTTTAGTATGCAGATCGAATGTTTAAATTGGGTAAACAGGTTTGTATTAAAATGCAGTTGACTCAATTACATGTGGCAGGCAGATTTGTATTGATATGCACATTACGTGACTTGATCTGGCAAGCAAGTTTGGGTTAATATACAGACGGAGTAATTAGATTGTGTAGGTAGTTTTCTATCAATATGCAGATGACGTGATTCGATTTGATAGACAGGTTTATATCAATATGCAGATGACGCAATTAGATTTGCTTGGCAGGTTTGTATTAATATCTTGATGATTTGATTATATTTGGTTGCTAGGTTACTTTAATATGCAGATGAAGCTTTACTAGATTCGATAGGTATGTTATGTTAATATACAGATGATGTGATTAGAATTGGTAGGCAGGTATGTATCAATATGAAGATCATGTGATTGCATTCGGTTTGAAGAAGTATGCAGATGGAGTGATTATATTAGCTAGGCAAGTTTGTATGAATATCCTGATGACGTGATTACATTTGGTAGACGGGATTGTATTAATATGTAGATGACGTATTTAGATTGTGGGAGCAAGGTTTGTTTTAATATGCAGATGACGATAGACAGGTTTAAATTAGGATGCAGATGTCGTCATTAGATTGGGTAGATATGCTTGTATGAATCTGCAGATGACGTTATTAGATTTAGTAGAGAGGCTTGTATTACTATGTAGATGACGTAATTAGATTGTGGGAGCAAAGTTTGTTTTAATATGCTGATGACGATAGACAGGTTTGAATTAGGAAGCAGATGACGTCATTAGATTGGGTAGGCATGTTTGTATGAATCTTCAGATGACGTTATTAGATTGGGTAGGCATGTTTGTATGAATCTTCAGATGACGTCATTAGATTGGGTAGGCATGTTTGTATGAATCTTCAGATGACGTTATTAGATTAAGTAGGGAGGCTTGTATTAATATACAGATGACGTGATTAGATTCGGCGGGCAGGTTCATGTTAATATGTAGTTGACGGGATTAGATTTGGTACACAGGTTGATATTCCTATGCAGATAACGTGATTAGATTGGGTATGCAGGTTATTAGTAATATGCAGCTGACTTGATTAGGTTATGTAGCCAGGTTGTGCACATATGCATATGACGTAATTAGATTCAGGAGTCAGGTTTGTATTAATATGCTTATGGCGTGATTGGATTGGGCACGCATATTTGTATTAAAACGGCGCTGTCGCGATACGATTAGGTAGGCAGGTTTCTATAATTATGCAGATGAAGATATTAGATTTGGTAGCTAGGTTTATATATATATATATATATATATATATATATATATATATATATATATATATATATATATATATATAGATGACGTGATTAGATTCGGCAGGCAGGTTCGTTTTAATATGCAGATGACGTTATTAGATTGGGATGGCAGGTCTGTTATAGTATCATTCGTGTCGTTTTTGCTAAAGACCGCTGGCAATCCAATCGGTTGGCTGGCCAAAATCACGTGGTAGTTGTCATCACGATAGCGGTTACATTCTATGCCGTTCATCGCTTGCGTTTGCGCTGAAGAAAGATAGCTAGGCGCTTGGGCTCAGCGGAGAAACCAGATAGCTAAAAGCCCCACCGCGATGCCGCCCACGACAAATGTTGTTTTCTTGGCTTCGTGGTCTTCGGCCTCTTTCCACTTCTGCACTTTTTCTATGGTCCAGGCTGTTGGTGAGGACGCGGGCGGGTTGAATCACACTTCCTTATGTTTCATCTTCTTGGACTGTGAACGTTGGTTGCGACCACAGTGTCGTTGATCGCCTCCTGATTGTTGTCATTATAGCCTACATTGGTGCCAGCTTAAAGCTCCATGTCAAAGGGGATCATGTAAAGGTCGCCCCAAGGACGTAATCTAGCTTGGTTCTGACCTTTGTGATCGCATCCTGGTAATTATCTTTTACTGCATTTACGAGCGTGAGAAACTGATTTTGTGCATCGAACGCTGGCAGTCTTGCAGCAGGGAACAGGGGTCGCGAACTCTGTCGCCGCAACCGGTCGTCACGCACCATACGGCAAACTTTACCTGATTTTGCCAGAACCTCATTTCATAGTCTTCATTCCCTGATCTCCAGTGGTTATACACCTGTTTGGTCTCGAAGTGAGGCAGCGCGTACTTTTGGAACACGGTATATTTCGCGTCGCTATCAAAGTGAAGATCTTATGGCAATTCCATCTCCTCACACTTGAGCTCGCAGAAATGCTGACTTTGACAATGCATGTTGCATTGACTAATCCTCAGGTTGGGATCGTGTTTCTCAGTCAGATGATATCTACTGACTGAAGATCGCGTGGAGCGCTCTGGAAGATTTCGTACAGACCAAACTGATTCAACATTTCAGCTAAACATATTTACATCAAAATGACATAGTTCGAGTCCCTTCAATGATAGGGCAGTGAATTAGATAAAGTTTCTAAGCTCATATTCAAAACATACCTGTAAACAGCCCCAACAATTAAATCTTTTGTCTGACTCTCAGGCCTAATGTATGGTGATTAATTGAAAGCTCACACCAGGTGGTAGTAAAATCTTTCTTGGATCTATTGTATGGTGATTAATTGCAAGTAAACACTAGGTGACGGTAAATTGTTAATTCATACTTTCAGTTTTCTGCTATCTATTCTTAGGCAAGGCTTATCATAATTTGCTTTCTTCAAACACTTTTGGTGACTATAGCTGTATAAACCAGTATAATTACACGATGGTCTAACACCCGGTCAATTTTACATCATACTATGGGCAAATTGTAATCATGAAAAAACCGCTGTTAACTTGACGTTCAGGTGAGTTGAGGTATAGTGAAGATAATAAATAAATACGCCTGTCAGATTGGAAAAAGTGTGATAAAATCTAATGGACCTGAGGCAATCAGACTACTTTATCATTTATTTAGGTTACCGTCAATACCTTTTTAATTTGTCACAAATCAAATCAAGTTCTTATCATTTTCTCCCAGTTAACATTGGTCATGGAAAAGTCACTGACATTTTACTTTAGAATGTTAGTTTATGGGCAGAGGCGGATCCAGAAATATCGTTAAAGGGGGGGAGGGGGAGGGTGTAAACAAGTAGCAAAAGGTCGGTGGGATGGAACCCCTGGTGGGGCCCAGAATGCGATGCACACGGAATTTACAGAAGTTCTTGCATTTTAGGGACTGGGCATTTATATTTCGCGGGGAGTTCAGGTAGGGGTGTGGAGGGTGGTGTCAGGAGAGGGATGGAATTTTTTGGGGAAAAAATTGCCTGTTTCATATGGCTTTAACAATATTCTTGCTTGGTTTGATAGTGAAAACTATCCTAATATAGCTATTAACGCGAAAGAAAATCATTACCACCTACCCCCTCCCCCGAAAATTAAATGATCGGTCCCTTAAGTGTTTTCAGGGCATAATTTAACGATCTAACTGTAAAAAAAAACTAAATTTACGGTAGGAAACGTTCCAGTTGTTTCGCCTAATATACATCTAAGATGTGTCATACAGTTACCTTCTGTTATGTAGCACCAGATACGATTCATAATCCATCAACTCTTGATTATAATTAGGGTTGGTGATGTGAATGTTTCAATGCAACCATCTTAGATTGATGAGAATTTATTTATTGTCGACAAATAGAAGAACCAGCGCTCTCAGTGTGCTTAATGACCATTTCAAGCTAAATTTCGTCGACAATAAGGATTTAAAATTCAAACAATTGAGAATGATAATTATTCTGCAGAAAACGTACAGAATCAAGGGGAAAATGGGGAAAGGTACTTTCCTATGTTTATTTGCCTGAAAAGAAATAAGTGAGCTTGACTGATTTCTAATACGTCATTATTCACTTGTGTGCATTATGATCTGATAAAAGCGACTATAACATGTTTCATGTCTTGACAGTGCTGTGGCAGGGAACACGCTTCACCTTTGTCATGGGTTGGACGTGACGACATTGTTTCGATTAAAGTGTAATAGAATGTAACCCATTCTTGGGAAGAAGCTAGATGGCAAACACTGAGAACTGCCATAGTTTGACACAGAATAGGCAATTAATCATGTTCGGAGACACAAGACGCCATCTTTATTCCCACTTGACCATTTTCACACCTTAAAAATATCATGTTCCTGGTTGACTGATACTTGATCGGATTCCCAAACTACACTCAGCACGTCTCAAGCAGCTGTAAACAGCTTACCCAATATTAACCCATTGGTAGGCAATACAGACTGTATAGCTTGTGCCATAACTGTCCAGCATCAGTATCATATAAGTTGCTTGATTGCTTGATTATCATGCGAGACCTCAAACTTACTCTACCTAAAATGACTCAGCGGTCTCATACAATCATTACATTAATCCATTTCAAGATTATAAACTGGTTTCTTCTTTACAAAGTCGCAACGTCACTGACTTTGTCAATAGTAATTAAAAGACAGTCACATAAAGCCCACACCCCTTTAAAAAAATAAAACATAACAAACAGGACAGTCAACATTGATTTTTTAGCAAGAAAATAGATTTGAGATATTATGATGTATTAAAATTTTGGTGAACTATTGAATTTTAATTTAGACGATCACAGCATTTTGTGGCAACACACACACACACACACACACACACACACACACACACATATATATATACACATATATACATATAGTAGTAGTAGGTGTTGAAGTAGTAGTCGTGATGATGATCAGTATTTATTGTTGGTGTATGCCCTAGTAACAGCAGCAGTTGAAGTAGCGGTGGTAGTAGTATTAGCAGCAGTAGAAACAGTGTAAGAAATATCATTATTTGATTGTTTACCATGACCATCACCACCATCACTACTACCATCATCATGATCAAAATTATTCTAATTCCTTTTGTTTTTTGTTATTTGTGTTAAAGCGTTAATCCGAAAAGTTTACTTCAACTTTAACCAACCTGTTTTAACACGTTCAGGACACATGGACACCTGCAATGGGAGCATTGTGCAATCGCAGGCAGAGGTCACTTGGAAAGTCACCAACAATATTAACAGAGATTGTACAAACATTACTGGCCTCTCCGTGATACAACAACCTTGACAAACGAAATATTTTATGATGACTCGAAGACAATAGAGAAAAGCAGAATGTGTTGAAGTTGTGCACACATATAATTATTTTTATAGGAACAACATCTTAGGCAGTTATATTAAATTGTGCAAGCCATAGCAGATAATCGATGTCAGCAAAATTAATTGTAAACAATATTTTTTACAAAAAAATCTTGGCTACAAAAGCCAAAAGATAAATGCAATCGATAATGTTTATGCGTGCCGTTTCAATACAAATCTCAATTGAGGAACAAGTTGTAGTATTTACATTTTTAAAATAAATAAGTTACGTTTTGTTGTGTTTTTTTCTCCATCAAATTAAAATAATCGTACCTTAAATCTTTTGAATTGCGAGCCTCCTATCCTAATTATGCAAACTTGTGATTAATAAAGATTGCTCTCTTACTGACCATTACTTATTTAAACTAATATTGCATGGAAATAACGCATTATTACAATAATAAATATGAGGTTTTCTTTTTCTCAGGTCACAAATAGTTTGACTCTGTTTGCACGATTCTAACAACAACGAACTCTCTGTTGATATTTATATTTGGTGAACAAACGATTCGACTTCTTTTTGTAGAGTCCATATCATATGTAGACGAACTTTAGTCAAAAGGTCAAATGACACACTCTCGACGTGGAGCTTTTGCCATTCAAATGTGACATGATGTTTACTTCAATGGATCACTGGTCACAATCTACCCTTGTTTCTTGTTGTCACTCCTAACTGGATTTTGTTTCCTAAATTATCCGGTCGAATTAATGCAAGGAAACAGGAAGGAGGTCTTTCAGATGAATACAAACAATCGTGTTGTTCATTGTTTTATTTTGTGTGTGTGCTTTGTTTAGGGTCGGCAATAACTTACACAATCACAGAACATGAAGTTTGACATTGTATTCAGTCAACACCCGATAAAGATTCACTTTTCGCCTAAAGGTAAAAAAAACAGAATGTCTTTGTTTAGCTTGTTAAAGCTTGAACATGGTATTTTACTTCAGTGGATCACTAGCCAAAATCCACAGTGTTTTGATCGTAGTCATGAATAGAGCATATGCTGTTTGCTAAATTAAAAATTTTAACAGCTTCCACCTTTCTGCAACGAGTGTTAAATTATCTTCTTATAATCTTATAGCCTGTTATACACTAATTTTAATATACATTTTTTCCAGTCTCTGTTTGCTGTGTTGTAATTTTATATAGCTAGCAAAATGCAGACCGTTTAATAATATAATCAATCCAAGGGAAGGAACATCAAGCAGGTAATTGAGATTTGTATAAAACAAAATTGTTTATTCTTCTTTTGGTTTTGGTTAGGATGAATTGGATTGTCGCAACATCGGGATAACAAAGGTTGTAAATACAATATTAAAGCATTGGTATAAAGTGTGAAATGGTCTTTAAAATGTATGTTTAAAAGAAAGTAATACTTTAAAGATTTGATCGAAGGCACTGAAATGATAATTTTTGATTGGACTCAAGACTATATCAAGTCCAGTTCCTAGCGGAGCCTAGTTTCCTGTTGCAAATTCCGGCTCTGGCCATGATGTTTTAATATACTCGATGCATATAGCTGTTTGTTTTACATTGCCATAAGCCTTTCCATGTACTTGATACATACGGCTAGGTTTGTGTACAAGGCCATGAACTTTGAATGTGCTTATTACATATAGCTAGTTTTCGTACGTGGTCATGATCCTTCCATGTGCTTGATATATATAGCTAGTTTTCGTACTTTGCTATGAGATTTAGATGTACTTGATACATATAGCTAGTTTTCGTACGTGGTCATGATCCTTCGATGACTGCTTGATACATATAGCTAGCGTTTGTACAAGGCTATGAGCTTTAACATGTTCTTGATACATATAGCTAGTTTTTTGTACAGTGGCTATGAGATTTAGATGTGCTTGATACATATCAGCTAGTTTTCGTACATGATCATGATCCTTCCATGTGCTTGATGCATATAGCTAGTTCTGTGTACAGGACAATTGGTTTTACATGTGCTTGATACATATAGCTAGTTTTTGTAAAGGTCCAGGATCCTTCCAATGTGCTTGATACCATATAGCTAGTTATATGTACAGAACGATGAGCATTTTAGTATGCTTGATACTTAAAACTAGTTACAGACGCATACACCCTCAATCTGCGTGATACATATAGCTAGCCTATATAGTGGCTAAAACATTGATTTAATCACGATTTGTAAACTTGTCATTGATGGGTTTTAATTTAATGATCGATGTCAGTCGCAATTGAGCTAGGTATTTTGCAAATTCATTCTCTCTAAATTGTGATGATGGTTTTGAAGTTAATATTTGTCGGATATTGTCAGTTGAGTACTATAATTTAAATAACAAGGCCATACAAGGATAGATTGAATGCATGCATCGCTGTGTTGTAATTAAAATCTCCAATAAAAGTTACCTTTTAATATTTCGAAAGGAATTTTAATTATTCTGATTATAGTAATTGATGCTAGTACATAATATCAATCATTAATGAGTAAATAAGACAACACACACATTGAATTTTATGTATTAGGGTAGTTAGGGTGTACGAAAGCCCTGGAAATAGTACAACTAGATTTTAATGCATTTTGTAGAGTGCTTTACAATTACATTGTGGCTTATGATTTTAGCAAATTCAAAGGAGGACAAAAATATAAAATATATATATCAAATTATGTTTGGATATGATTTAGTAAAGCTCTACCCAATACAGTAAATTGGTAATGATTTAAGTTAAAGAGTTATTGTCAAGATAGGGATTCTATGAAGTTTGGGTTAAACAAGGGGTTCGTTAACACTGACATAATTTTTTACAGTCATTTAAATTAATGCTATCGGACAATTTTATCCAAACGTGGATGGATCGTCTTAATAACAGTAGTTCAATGCATCTATTTTTAATGTAAATATTGTGCCCAAATTTCTGATCAAAACTTTAACTTGACAGCATCTATTCTTTGAAATATAGAAATGCAGTTGCTCAATTTAGAGTATCCTTCGTCACGAGACTCGAAGCTGAAGGCTGGTAGAAGGGCGAGAACCGAATAAACCAGTTCATGATGAAACTTTGTAATATTTGTTACCACCCTCACTGAAATGAATATCCATTTTGTCCTTGAATGCTTATTGTATATAAATATCTAAGAGTCAAATATAAAGAGAAATATTTCAGAAAAAGACCCAAAATATATTTTAGCTTATAAAGGACAACTTATGTAAATATACCCCGAATACTAGAATTTTGAAGTAATTTGACCACTTACTTTTTTATAAAGCATTTAATCATCATAAAATACCGTCGTATAACACGATAATCTTGAAAATTTTTTTTAATTACTTTGTCTGACCTCACCACTTCAAATATTAATTTAAATTACAGTAACTTCTGAAATTAATCATTCATATTTTTTTCCCTTTATTAATGTAGATTATCTCTATCTCACTAAAGATAAATTTTAGTGAATTAATCTGCTTATTTTTCAATAGCATTGATCTGCATCTGCATGCATATGCAGTTTCGTTTTCATCTACAATCTATTCTTTGTATATTGTAGACTACAGATGATTGATACCTTGTTAGTTTTATTGTACTCTCTGCCATTAAACTTCGGTTCTTTGATAAAAAGATGTATCCTCACATTCCATTGGTTCTATTGGAATATAATGAAAGAGGGGCGCGGGGTGGGGCGGGCGCGAGAGTTCTTTTTCTCTTCCTTCTATATAATAGTCAAGTGGCAAGACAGAAGAAATCATGTACATTGAATCAATTATTTTTTTCTACAAGAGAAACTCAAATTGTAATGTAATTTTTGGGTGTTTTGCATGCTTGTAGTGGATGTCTAGGCTCACATAATATTTGCTAATTCCCTCCTTGTATAGATACAGTGAATGTTGTATGGCAGCTCTAAATATCAAATTTAACCATAATAAACTCGACCAAATGTAAGCCAATATTTGTTATTACATTGTTAATTTAGTATTTTCCCGTCCTTCGTGTTAAGATCCTAATATGAAATGACATTCAACCGAAATTCAGAATTCAAATATTCAAATTAATCTGAAGAACTTGCATTTATGGTGGTGTATGGTAATGGTTTATTAGGTCCACTTGTGACACGGATGTCGCCCTGTTATGCATCTTCTCCCAACACGATTAGTTAATGTATACGTTTTTTGTGATACTAGTTGAGTGCAGTTAAAGGCCCCCCGAAATAACCAATTTATTACAAATACTCAATCGATAGTCAGTTTGATAACAGCAGATGAATCTTTGAGTTGTTACAACAGATTAATCTTTCCGTAGTCACGTATCCACATTGTTCTTTGATAGGCGTAAGCGCAACAAACCCTACAAAGTGAGCCACCACATCACTGAGCTGAAAGAGCGCAACTAACTACTAAGAAGAAGTGGTACCAGGATGACTAACCCTCTGCCTATTGCCAAAATTGTGCGGCTCCACTATGACTGGTCTGGAAGAGCACAACGGACACCTAAGATGGATGGTGGAAGGAATATTAAAGTGGAAGACTACCACAGCAAATGGACGTTGCCCTTAAAAATATATAAAAGAGAACACGCCTCAAAAATTACATGGTCTATGTGTCAGGAGATGCAAAATGCCCTTCCCAAGATTGCCGTGGCTGGAGCTGCTTTATTTTATATTATTTTTTCCCCCCCCCAGAGCCCCAGCAGTGGAAGCATTCCCGCTGACAGGCTCGTGGTCTCCTCTCCTGCTATAAGGTAAACTGGAACCCATGCGCTGCTATTTGAGCGC